>OOIL02004480.1:776738-1030404 GCA_900332095.2 Cuscuta campestris | reverse complement strand
CCCCCCCCCCCCCCTTTTAAAGTATCTTATGATTGAGGTACATATTTTATATTTTCCTACCATGGTTATATGGGGAAAAAAATATTACGAACCAAGGGTGTTTGATATTTGTCACAGAAAATGAATTTAACAAGTTTAGATGGTAGTAGTAGATTTAGCCATTTAATTAAAGAGTGAATGAAGAAATGATCAAGGATACCATCAGATTGCATTTCATGTTTCTTTTTCCCGAGACCAAAAACAAAACAGACGTTCCATAAAAAGAAGTCAAGTTCCCTAATGCTATGCTATGCTTGGTCTAAAGACAGTTTATATTATCTTAAATAAATTAATTATAAAAAAACGTTCTATAGATATTAATGAACTCTATCAAAAATTCTTTCCGAGGTCAACTTTTTTCACCAGTCTCATAGTATTGTGCAAAATGGAATCCAAAATGCCAGCTACCTGCAAAATGTGAAAAATGAAAGATATGATGCAAGTCTATAGAGAAGAAGAAGAAGAGTAAATAGATGAGAGAGAGAGAGAGAGACTGACCGTAAAAACACCTCCGATGATGGCACAGACATTTGTGAGGAAGTGCGAAAACGAATTTACATTTTCTGTTATGAGGACCTGGTCATAGAAAATGGACATTAATTACGACAACATGCAGTTATTTTTATTTGACTTCAGAATCTTATAGATGATATGGCCTTACATAGGAACTCATGCATGTCAAGGATTAAAGTAGTTGGGTAGACCTTGGGCTTTAGTTTGAAAATTGTAGTTTTAAAACTCATGCATGTTTGTGTTTTAGGTCTGAATTGCTAGTATAAGTATGGGTGCATTTCTTTGTATTATTTGTTCGTGTTAAGATGTTTACTTCTATGCTTCTGTGTTTGAGTCAAGGTCTCTTGGAAATAGTCTCTCTACTACCAAGTAAGATAAAGTCCGTGCATACACACCCTCCCCAAGGCCAAAACCCTACTTATTGTGAGATTGTACTTGGTTTTTGTTTTTTTGTAATTTGCTTACGTTAGAAAGAAAATCAGAACGAGTGTTTTTATAATGCACTTAGCATAATAAAAATTCTCTAATCAGTTATTTTAAAAAATTAGAACGAGAAGATTTTTGTACTGAGACACGAGAAGGGTTAGGGTAATAGCGAACCTGCAATGCTGATGGCTCAAAATGAAACTTTGCCACCGGTATAGAAAGGCTGTGTACCAAACTACTATGAGCAGTGTACTCATACTCCTCCACTAATTTATAGGATCTTGTCATCACCTCGGTTTTCACTACTTGAATGTAATGCTCAATCTGCAAATAAATTAAAGACATCTACCTAAATAAGAGTAAAACATGGAACTTATACCAAAACAAGATCAAGAGGAAATGAATTTGAAAGGAGTTTAACGTGTTTTTTAAGAAATGAGTTTAAAATGTCAAATAACTAAATAAGTCCTTCAAATGCGTTTGTTGGTCGTTCATGTCAACAATGCTAATATTCCTATCTTTAGGAATTTTAGACAATTCATCATGATTTCTTTTATTGAACATTAAAAGGAGAAGATTAATTCCGAACAAACGGAAACAAGAAAGTGAACAACTAAATCCGGACTGAGGAAGTAATTAGGAAGAAAAGAAAAAAGCACCAACAGCATATTAAGGCATGATGAATGATACAGGAGAAAGGATATTTGAAATCATGAGGAAAAAAATGAACAGTGACTTACAGTGACATTTTCGCTGGGCTTCTCTGGGAAAGTAATGTATGCGTTGCCACTCAACTTGTCATAGCTTTGACCTATGTATGGTATTAACCTCTTCATATCACTTGCCACCCGCGGAGTTAACATCTTGCCAAACGAAAAACGGGAAATTACATGTGACATGTTCATCTGAGAAGCATCAAACGAATGAGCTGCTGAACGAGCTGATATGACAAGATTTCCAGGAACCTGCATGTTAGACTCAAACCATGTGATACAACAACAAATCCAGTAGAATCCCACAAAAAGTAGGGTATCGGGGTTAGTGTAAGCAGACCTGATCCCTACTTGAAAGCAGAAAAACACATTACTTTAATGTTTGGGGGTCTTCTAAACTGACTACTTTGTATAATTACAATAGCCTTTGTACAAATACAATAGCCTATGCCCGTTCAGGGTATGCATGGATCCAATAAAATGCTAGGGAAAAAAATATCATCAAAAAAATCACTCTCCATCCCAACGTATGTGTCCACTGTCCAGTATTCCTTTTTGGACTGTCTCAACATTCCCTTTAGAGTAATTTAGAAGTGCTTTGTAGACTCTTTCACCCCTCTCATTAAATTCTACTTTAATTTCTCTCATTAAAAAGGGCAATATTGTAGACCATTCCAAATTGTATATTCTTCTCCATGGTTCAAGTGCAAAAAAGAATTTGAACAAATGCACTCAGATGGAAGGAGTATAAGTTTGAAAATTTGTTTTTACATTCTTTCACATTTTATTTATGTAGAACAGTTAGATTTGATCCCAAAACCAATGGACAATGAGAGGAGAAATTCATATTCTTATATATTAATCATTTTAAACCTAGATGTTTAATGTGGGACTTTATATCCTCAACATCCCCTCAATTGCAACTTGGATCTTTTTCACTCAAGTTCACTTGCTTCCGAAGTCTTGACTCTGATACCATGTAGAATTGTGAGATCCCGGGAGAAGAATATCATATATATTAGTCATTTTTTGACTGGCTGTTCAATGTGGGACTTTATGCCCTCAAAACTTTCATTCCAAATCTCCTTTATACTTTCCTCTCTCTATTTTCTTTACATAGCATTTTCCAAATTCAAACGGCCCCTTAGGATATGGCTACCAGATAACTCCATTTCCCTTCTCCAAATGCACAATGCAATCCATGTTCTCATTATCATCAAATTTGTTTGTCCTAATTAAAATTTATACCTTCTTAACACGCACAAACCCTTCAAGCCTGCATCCACCTGTTGCTGGTGCAGGTCGTTTTTTACCTTCTGTCACATTGTCGGACTTACTCTCGGAAGTAACCTTAGATTCCAACGAAATAGGAGCAACCAGTTCTTCCATTGTCTGCAGGCAAGAAGGTAAATCGTGTGAGTGCTAAGTAATGGACCCATAAACATTAGGGGGTGTTTAGTTCATGGAATTTAAAATTACATTCAGAAATAGAATTACCTCTTGGAAAATGAGAGGATAAGTGAATGTATGCTTACAAGTAAAATGAACCAAACAAGATAACCTCACATTACCAAAGTAATGTAAGATTACTCAAACCAAATGCCCCCTAAAGGTCGTGTGAGACATGCACACTATCCATAATCCATCACATGTATAAATACTTCATAGATGTGCAATATGCTACTATGCTATGTATTGATATGGGCAGCATAACATGCATCATCAAAGGGCATCCATTTATTTGTCTTGGTTTCTTCCTATCACATTTCATCTTTGCTAAAATATGCTCTCTCCGTCCCGCACAAATCGTCCTATTTCAGTTTATGGTGTTTGACTGAAGTAATATTCAATTCATTTTGTTTACATATGAGTGTAAAATTATAAAATAACTCAACAACAACAACCTAGTGTAATCTAAACTTCATTGGGGTCTTGGGGTCAAAGATGTACGCAGACTTCAATAAAATACATAGAGACCATTTCCGTTAGACCCTTGATGCATTGCTGCATTTATTACCCAAAACTTAATTGAAAGTAAGAAGCATAGGAAATGTGCCATTTGATTCAGTACATTATTTACCCGAAGCTAAAAATTGCATATTACAACTATTTTAGCTCCATTGGCAATGGACATGTATTAAAAAAATTGTATATTGAAAATATGCATCAGAATTTCTACGAAACAAGAAGTGGCGTGATTATTTTATTTTATCAAATGATCAATGAAAATATGCAACGAAAGACAATATGATTTGACATTATGAATAGTAACAGTACTCCGTAACTTTTTCTAGAATACTCCCTCAGTTCCTAAATGGTTTGCGCATTTTGACTTGGGACTAGGACTGGATTACAATGAATATTAATCAGGGGATATGAATTTGTATAGAGATATTTAATGAGGAGAGAAGAATTGGTTAAATTGATGGAAAAGATGATGTGAACTGTGAAGGAAAGAATTTCCATAAATGGATTGTGCCAAGTAATTTGGAATGTCACAAAAAAAGTGCAATAAGGAACAGAGGGAGTAGTACATACCGTCACGAGGCTGTTTGTATCTCGGTCACCATAGTAAGACTCATGATCGTGGTGTCCATGATCATCTCTGCATTAAAAGCAATAAAGCATGTAGAAAAATATTCAGAAATACACGCAATGCAAACCCAAAAAGAATCGTTTTTGCCATCAGATCACAATATTTGATGAGGTACAGCATGCTACTATGCATTTCTTACAAAAACAAAATAGCTCTATTTTACAAGCCTGTATTGAGGTTGAAAATACAAACAAACTTCAACTCATCAATAATTTTATACTAAAGTAGTTATCCACATTACGTATTGATGCTACCAACAACTGTCTTGAAATATAATTGAGCTGGTTGCTTTCTGAATCCACATGGTAAAAAACATAGATTTTTAAAAAGATATGGAGTATTGAATATATAAATGAGCAAGGCTCTTTTGACACCAAGGGCCGGTGTCATAATATGACAGCGAGCCATTTGAGGACCCTCCGGTGCTCCATTTGATACCGAAGCGGCTCCCCCCTCCCCCTCCACAAACCCCCAGCCCGTCCCATGCCCCTTAGCCCACTTCTTTTGCCGATATTGGATCTGGGAGGTTAGGGGGTGGTAACCACTTCAGGGTCGCATGGAACATCGTAGGGTCCTCAAATGGCTCCGGTCTCATATTATGACACGGAGAGTGGTGTCATAAGAACTGTGGTCTATATAAATAACAGTAAATAATTACCTAACATCACTTCCCTTCCTGAAGATCCGAATAGATGGATAACCTTGAATGTGGTTTCTGAACAAAAATTGTATGGTTAAGCAAAACCAAAAAGTTCCAAATAACCAAACTAATTGCTCAGTTCAGAATTACCTTCTACACAAGTCAATTTCTTTAGTACAATCAACTTTTCCCAAAAGAATCCGCCCATCCATTTCTGGGTCATATCTAAAAGGAAAAAAAATGTGCATCTAAGGTTTGAATGGAAAATGTCAAGAAAATTCTAGAACTCAAGTTCAGATGAGAAATGAAGTTCAGGTTTCATTAAAAAAAATACTCCTATTGTATTGGACACCCTTTGCAAAAAGTACAGAAGAAGCAAATAGACCTTTCCTTTAGTATATTGGCTGCTTTCTCCCAGGAAGGTTTCTGATATTCAAGACATCAATGAGAAACAGTTGTTAGTTAGCTCTCAGTGGCATTCAAATTGAAAATTCTCACTGGAAAGCCTCCACGATATAAAGAACACTTAAATATTCATTATGTACTACAAGAAATGAAGAAATTAGTGAATATGTTATATGTGATAGACTAGCCCACATTAGTATATGTAAGGGGTGGTCAGCTGCATAAAGATGGAGATGTTGAGGGGCTGTAGCAAGCAGATAAAGCACAAAACATTAAACCTGAGTGATGAGTAGGATGAGATTACCAATCGATTACTCCAATAGCACCAAGGAGCATAGAAGTTCACAGCCAAAATTGGATACCTGTTAAAAAGAAAAGAATTAATAAGTAGATGAGAATTAGCAGAATCTTTCACAGGAGAAAGACATGAATCGGATAAGATCCACTCACTGGTGTGATACTCTATCAAAGTTACGTCCAGTTAATGTTACAGAACCTTCAGCATGCTCCTCATCTACTTCATCGTCATGCTTAATAGTATTTTCAATTGCTCCGGATCGAAATTCAGATCCAGTAGGCCTTAAGTGTGAATCTATTGCATATTTGCGCACTGTTTTTGTGATATTCAACCTATTCTGGTATTAAGGAAAGACATGAGTCTATCAAGCTCATAATACAATCTTAGATCGTTAAAATTCAATATTTTAACAAGAAAAAGATTGACTATCCATCTATTATTAGGAAGAACCAAAAAGAACTAATTTGTGGTGCATATAGCCCACCAAGGAAATGATTAGTTATTGCGTACTCTAATTTTGTGTCAACTGCCAAAGATGAAAATTTTAAATTGGTCTTGATCATAAAACAACAGCGCTGTTATGTTAAGTGGCTAGTTTACTAGCATGCCTATAATAGAATTCTCATTTATGAACAAACATGACAATACTTGAAATTGACAGGGAGTTTCAAAAGACTTACCGTTCCAAGGACATCACTCACATCCACAGATGCAAATTCACAAGACAGTGCAGGAAAACTGAAATTTTATAAATTGTTGTCAAGATATTAATGCACTTTGTCATGTGCAAATGGGTTGTTCATCTTTGATTTTCATTAGAGCAAAGGAGCATCTAGTGAAGATGAAACATATTTAATACTTGGATATGAAAATAAAGGCAACTCCAGCAAGTAAATGCTAGCATAAACACTAAGAACCATGAATTACATTGAACAGGCAAAATTTGGCACAAGGAGTGAGCGGCAAGCCAGGCCAGCTATAAAAAAAATCGTACCTGATGTTAAAATCAATTCGTAAAAAGTCCCCGTCAGCACTTCTGTCAACAACTACTGATGTTGTGGTGCTCACAGACAAGTAATGATGCAGTTCCTGAAAATGAAACAGTAAATGAGTTCCAATTCTACCCATTGGTCATTATTTAACTGTGGGAATAAAAAGAAACATCAATCCCCTACCATCCCAAATAAGAGGATCATGCAAAAGGCTGCAAGAAGGGATAGCCCAGCGCCTGATAACGACGCCTCTGTCAGATCTCTCGGAATTTTCCTATACAAAAAGAAAAACTAAACAACTTAGACAGCTCCCGGCTTTGGCCTGAACTTTTCTATTTCATGAATTAAGCGTAGTCATATCAGGAGTAAGGCACTCAAGGTGCGGACAGCTTATTTCCATGCATTTTTTTTGGCAAATAACTCTACTTTTGGTCATATTCTTTCAAATGTGGAAATGGGAACACATCAGAAAACCTAAACACATAGATACATATATATTTAGCATTTCAGAGAAATATAATCATATCAAACAGAAATTCCACAATCAGGAGCTGGAAAGCAGCTACTCAGAAACCGCCAATGTAAAACAGAGAACTATATATGAAAAGCGGAAGCTCAGCAATAACAGCAGAGAATCATCAGAACACAACCAAATGAGAAGTGTAACCTGTAAAAATCAACGGATTTGAGTTTGCTGGATGAAATCGGCATTGCGGCGGGAGGAATAGATTGAAGAGGAAACAAATTGCCGAACCCGGCTGAGTTCCCGGCGCCGATCTGCAAGAGTTGATTCCGATTTCCGAGTGTCGTAACGCAAGTGGAGCGAGTTCACTCGTTCAGCGTGGTTGGACGAAGGTCAGAGAGGAAACGCTGGGAAACTACGGAACTATAGAAGTGTCTCTCTCTTCTTTAGCACGAGTTTTTTTTTCTTTCCAGTTTTTTCTTTTTACTTTTTTGGAACAGTTTGCATTTTACGCCCTTAAAAAAAGAATAATAATCACTTACTGGGCATTTTTAAAAAACGAATAACAAATCACTAATTACGTATTTGAAAATATTTAAAAAAAAATTAACATGCATTCTTAATTTAATTCTTATTTCCGATTAAATCATTAAAATTTCATTTTGAGCCTAGTATTTCTAATATTTTCAAAAAAAATCAGTATTATTGAAAAAATAATATTTTCAAAATATATTTTGAAAATAAATTATTTATATTTTTCGAATTATACAATTTTTTACAAAATTAAAAATAATTTTAAAAATACTATTATAAATAATAAAATTAATACTTTGGCTTTACATATTGAATAATTTTACTAAGCCCGAAATTTTTTAAAACATGAGGAGTATATGCCCTTTCTTGATTCATGTACATAATGATTTATTTACAAAATAAGAATTATTCAAAAAATAAACTATGTGCATTTTGAAAATATAACAAATATATTCCCGAAGTAAATTTAATATATCATTACAGTATGGAAATCAAAAATTTTCCAATAAATAACATGATACACCATTTTAAGTCGAGTTATTTATTTATTTCTTTGGAAATGATATATAATTTTATTTACGTAGGATAGTGTGATTTTCGCAATCTGATAAAATTGTTTTAATAATTTATTTTGCAGCTTTTTTGAATACATATATTTTTATTTTCAAAATATTTTTATTTCAGCAATAAATACTTATGCATTTCAAAATTAGGTGTATGATTTTATTTTGTTCAAAAATATGATTTTCAAACTATATTAAACTATGTGTAAATATACCACTCAAAATGATATTTATTTCTCAGATTTATAATTACTCTATATTTAAAGAAATGATTTTGTTTTGAAAAAATAATTTACATATTCTAAATATATATAAACAAATTTTTAAAATTAGATTCTCAATAAAATAATTATATTCCAATAATTGATTTTCGGAATAATTTATTTTTCTAAAATGGCGAAAATACTAAAATTGACCAACATTTTAAAAAGTTTTCTGAGTTGAATAAATATATTTGGGCTTTGAAAAACTGTGTGAATTGGAAACAATTGAATATAGTTTGAAAGTATATACTTTACAAAATATAAGGAGTTAGAAATAAACTTAAAAGAATGCACACTCCAATTGTTTTGGTTTTTGTCATATCCAACCATTTTTATCTCAATTCTCAATCAAATTATAGTATAGAGTATTTCTTATAAATGGGACTAAATTACTAAACACAATACATTTATAAATGAAAAACATATTTTGCCTCAGAATACATTTTTTGATGTTCTACACCAAATATTACAGAAAAGTAAACGAGATTGAAATACTTTGAAGCTACTTAATAAACTAGACAAGTAAACATCGTGTCTATACTTCTACATCTAATGTACTTTGTTTTGTATGATTCTTCTTCCGTCTCATAGTTAAATTACAAAGACTAGTTACATATCAACTTTTTTTATTTTTTCAGGAGTTATTTGTTGAAATAACACTACATATGACATCTCATCTTATATTATATAGAGCATTTGATATAACATTTGAATTTAAAATTTTCATTTTAAACTTTTGTGTCATTATTCAAATAAGTTGAATTAAAAATAATTTTAGAGTCTTTTTTTGCAAAAATGAATTTCCAACATTTTTCAATTCATTTCAAAATTTTAAAATCTTTTCCAGTTTTTTCTAACTCCTAGTTTCTTCATGACTTAAAAAATACACTATATTATTTATGTTTGTTTTTCTTATTATTCTTAATATAATTATTATATTATTATCAATGTCAATAACATAACAAAAAATTTGAAGTAATATCACATTTATATAGAAAATTACGTAGTATTTGGTTATTCTCAAAACAATTTTAGTTACCACTATAGAGAAAACATAAAGTATTGAAACGTTAAATTGATTAATTTCTTATATTTTTCAATAATTCATAAATATTTTCCACTAAAATGATAATAAATTAAATTTTAGTTTCTCAGTTAATTTATTTTAGAAAAATAATCTCTTTACAACTAAACTTCATTAAAAAAACACAAAACGTACAATACGTTTTTCTTCACCTGCATGTTTGGCAACAAAATAAAACGTTTTTAGTAATGAAATTAATATTGCTAATACTTTTATGACGTGCATGCTCAAAGTGTGTGGAAAAAATGAATGTGAAATAGCATTGTACTGTGTAACTTGTGAAGGTTTATGACACGGGCAAAGTTCCCATGACATTAGAAAGTGGAAACCAATGTCATGGGATGACCCGAGGGCACTCCAGTGCCCTGTTCGTAAAATTGACGGTTCTTACTCACCCTAAACCCCCCGGTAAACCCCCCCACCCCGCCCCGACCCGAACGCACCCCCACCCCCTTCAATTGCACCCCATAAGTTGATTTTGACTTTGAAATCAAAATTTGACTCCAAAGTCAAAATCAACTTGTGGGGTGCAATTGAAGAAGGTGGGGGGTGCGTTCGGGTCGGGGCGGGGTGGGGGGGTTTACCGGGAGGGTTAGGAGTGGTAGGAACCGTCAATTTTACGAACGGGGCACCGGAGCGCCCCCGGGTCATCCCATGACATTGGTTCCCAATGTCATGGGAACCAAGGTGTTATGGCACATATACAATAAAATTGTACATCCAAACACATATCCCTCGGGGAGTCTTTGTCCACTTTTGATTTTTTTCGGTCAAAAGTATTGATACAAAAATAGTTTTATTAGCTTTATTGTATAAAATATTATCAAAATTTTATTTTATTTAATTAATATACAATATACGGAGTATATTTTATTTATTTATAAGTCAAAGGTGGAAATGATTGACTGAAAAAAGTCAAACTCGACAAATATTCCGGGACGGAGGTAGTAATATATATAATCTCTCAAATACAAACAAATAAAAATAAAATTATTCAAATTTGGTTTTCTTACATGCATATTTATTTGTGTGATTTTTTCTTCCATAATATAGTTGTGTAATTTCTATTTCAAAAATAAAAATATCAATATTTTCTCTTGTCATTTTGTGTGGTGCAACATAACTTGTAGTGAGTAACTTTTAGTGTATAAAGTGTGGTGTAAGAATATTTATATTGATCAACATAATGTGTAGAGCAATGCTAGGGGTACACCTACCCCAAATGTACACCACCCCTTTCTTCACCACTTATTTTTATTTGATTTTTATTTATTTACTTTTTTTGAATTTCTTGCCTATTTATATGGACAAGGAGGGGGTAGGGGACATATGGGGTACACCAAAGGTGTACCTCTAGCATTTTTCTAATGTGTATTATCTTTGTCAATTTTTTTCAGAACCATGCACATCAATTTACAAACCTCTAAACTAAAAGACTGGTTCACTTTTTTTGTCAACTTTTATCCGGATGTATGATGTTTTGCGTCCATCCGCTTGAATACCCATTTCTGAGTAATTGAATACTCATATTTGATTAACTGAATACTCATTTACGAGTATAATTGAATTTTAGAAAAATGAGTATTTGGTTGCTCAAAAATGAATATTTAATTACTCAAAAATGAGTATTCAGTTGTTCATTACTCACCATGGATGTACAGTACATATTGCGTCATTAAGATAAATATAAAACTTACTAGGGACCGGTTCACATGACATTGGGAACTAATGTCATGGGATGACCTGGAAGTGTTCCGGTGTCCCGTTCATAAAATTGATGATTCATATTCCCTTGCCCCCGGTAAACCCCCTGACCCCACTCCGACCCGAACACGCCCCCCTCCCCCTGCAATTGCATTCCCCAAGTTAATTTTGACTTTGGAGTCGACTCCAAAGTCAAAATTAACTTGGGGGATGCAATTGAAGGGGACGGAAGGTGTGTTCGGGTCGGGGCGGGGTTAGGTGGTGGTTTACCAAGGGGACTAGGAGGGGAGGAACCATCAATTTTACGAATGAGGCACCGGAACACTCCCGGGTCATCCCATAATGTCATGGGAACTGGGGAACTTACTAATATTACAAGGGGCAAAAATATAATTATCTCATCTGAATAAAATACGAGTAAGGATTATTTACAACAGGGAATTAAATCATCACTCCTCCGTGTAACTGATTTGGGAGTTTCAGCTCAGCTGGGTTTCAAGCAACACAGCACAAGCATGGCCACTCGTTCGCTGCTCTCCGTTGTCAAAAATCGCTCTTTCACTTCGCGCATAATTCCTCATCATCGTTCAGTAAGCTTACATATCTTCCTCGATTGAATCCTAAAATCTAAGTCGTTATGCAGATCTAAGCTCTTGTAATGGCGACATCGTTTTTTGCTGTTTAAATTAATTTTCTCTGATTTCGCATTTTCTGCCAGTAAATCATTTTGGTATGAGGTGAATTGTGTACGGTTGAGGTTTTGAATCGCGCGTTGCTGCTTGAAGTTTGAGTTGGAAATGAAAATGCTATGAATGCAAACTATTTTGCCTGAATTGCACACACTCATATGATTTAATACGGATTAAATTTATCTGCAAGTTGTTAATTGGTTACGGAGTAAAATATAGGAACAATCAAAACGAGTGCTCCGATACTGTTATAGCAATTGTTGATTGTATTGTACCATTTGTATCCATTACTTGCATATCGTCAGTAAATTAAACTTAGAATTTTCTGTTTGTGTGATGATAAACCTTAATAGGTCTTAACCTGGACACAACCACTTTGTGTATCAATTTTTACTTTCAATCGCTATAACAAAACTCAGTATAAGCCCAGCTTCATTGGGGTCAGTGGTCAAAGTGGTGCAGGTTGATCTAGAAAGGTTTATGAGTATTCATTATACAAACCCTAATCCAAAACTTCATAGAGTGTAAGAAGCAAAGTAAGAGTTTTATGTGGCCATTTTGATTTAGTCCATTATTTACTGGAAGCTAAAACATTGTCACTAATTTTTTTTTTCTTTTTTTAAAATTTGAACATGAAGCTTAAGACGTTGGTTGTGGCTGAACATGAAGGAGGATATATCAAGAGTTCAACATTAAGTGCGATAGAGGCAGCTAAATATTTGGGCGATGATAATTTTATATCTTTATTACTTGCTGGATCAGGTCCTTCAATTAAGGAAACTGTTTCACGTGCTGCATCATGTCATGCTTCTGTTTCTCAGGTTATTGGTGAATAGTGATAGAAACTGTTATACTAGATCACATCCCCTTAAGTAGATCGCGAGGTCTCAGTGTAAATTTAGGGTCAGTCAACCATGTTCCAACTTAAAAAACAAAGCAAAAACTTGGATGCTATCATGACTTTATTTTTGGACGAGTATCTCATTCTAATAAAAAATGCATAAACACATGCACTAGTAAAAGTATATAATGAAACTTCAGTTTCATGAACGTTTAAACAGTTTTCAAATATTTTCCGGAGTGACATTTTTATGATTTATGTAAAAGGCTAAATAAAATGAATCTAAACAAAATGTCGTGAGAAAAGTACATGGATGAAATGTTGAGCGGTATATAATTAATAAATTCATCTTCTGCAGACTCATGATACTCCGGGTTTTCATTTTGTCAGGTTCTTATTGCTGATTCTGAAAAATTTACGAATCCTCTAGCAGAACCATGGGCTAAGCTAGTCCAGTTGGTTCATCAGAAAGCTAGCTACTCACATATAATCTCAGCATCAAGTTCATTTGGAAAAAACATACTACCCCGTGCAGCTGCCCTTCTGGATGTTTCTCCAATTACTGATGTCACTGAAATTTCAGGGTCTAATCTCTTTGTCAGGTAGGTTTTACGATCATGTTCCTACTTCCTGCCAGTGTAATTTTTTTCACAACAGTTGACTATTTTTTTCCAACTGGTACTACTGTACTACAAAAGCAGTTTACTGTTCTCATAATTTGAGAAGAACCTCAATTTGTAAGTAAGTTTCAATGTATACAACATCTACTCTATGACAGTGCTTTGTGAACTGTGATCCTGGATGTACAGTTAACCTCAAGAAGGAGTTAGTGAAGTATGAGCTGGGACCTTGTGGGTTAGCAGTCACATTAATGAGGTGGCACATGGGGGCACCAAACACTTCGGCAGAAGTATTCATTGAATGATGGAGAACAATATCTTTCATGTTTGTCTTGAAATATAGCTTGCTTAGTTCCACCGATTTTCAGACATTGTTAAGCCTCTTGGTGCAAGTATGATTATCCATGTGGCCATAAAGGGATTGGGCTTCTCTCCAAAATGTGATTTGGAAGAGACTAATCCATTGCAAGGATGCCAGATTTGGATGTAGAACGGTAGAAGAGCTTTTTATTTCGGGTCCATTTGGCGTGTAGATCTAAATTTGCATAGAACTTAAAAACAGAATGAATCACAATTCATTTTCCTTAGTAATTTTGAAGGTGAAACTAAACATAATAAAACGACTTTCCAAAACATTTTCTCTCTTTTCCCAATACTTTCCCGGATCCAAACATACCCTTGGTTATAGGGAGCAAAGGTTGAACTCAGAGAAAACCAGATCTAGTTGTGGATTTGGGATGCCTTTTTCTTCATGCTACATTTCCAATCTCCAACTCGAAACCTTTGTCCCTGTAGGCTGTTACATGTTTGAAAATTGTGTGTTCAGGTTCAGCCCATCATGCAGTTCATTTGAATCAGATTTGTTTCTGTACGGGCAGGCCAACATATGCAGGAAATGCTCTTTCTACTGTCCGCTATAATGGCCACACTCCTTGTATGTTGACCATAAGGGCTCCATCTTTTCCGGCTGGTTCAGTGGCAGCTAGTTCAAAACCTGTGGCTGCACCTATTGACCAGGTTGATATTTCTACCTTGAATGAAGGTAGGTTAATATACTTTGGCATGAAAATGTTTATATCTTTACCACTCCCTCACTCCCAAGAAAAGAGTCATGTTTGATTAGGTAGGATTTTAAATTTTGGCAAGGAATCCTATTTTTACTTTTATTTTTTAGTTGAACTGAAGTTAACATATTGATCTTGTTGGTTACTCTATTTTTGGCAAAATTACATGAAAAATTAGCTACCAGTATTTCTTTTAATAAAAGAGGACTCTAAAAAATCATTTGAAACAGGACTTATTGGGAAGGAGGGTACTAGTGTTCTACATATTTCTGTCATGATAAGTCAGAAACAAGCAGAGTGTGAGGTTGGCTGGACATCACTTTTAGCAACTGTAAAAAGTAAGGACTAGCTTTTGATATGCAGATGGTGCAGTTGGTAAATCAAGATATATACAGCTTTGCTCTCAAAATGAGGAGCGCCCAGATTTGGGAAATGCACGCATTGTGGTTACAGGTGGACGGGCTCTGAAAAGTGCCGAGAATTTTAAAATGATAGAGAAGCTTGCAGAGAAACTTGGGGCAGCAGGTTATTTTCAATAAAATTTGATTTCGTAGTGATTTATACTCTGCATTTAAGTGTATGATCTTCCTCCCTTTAGCTTTCAGTTTTAGTTGTATCCTCTTATCGCATGCAACAACCTACCAGTCTAGTCCCGCACAGTGGGGTCTTGGGGTGGTTGTGTGTGTGCAAATCTTACCCCCTACCGGAAGCGGTAAAGAGGCTGGTTTTTAGTCCCGACTGGCTAACTGAAAAATAGGCTTACTAGAAGCATCCTGAAATAGAGAGTATCACCTCTCACTGAACTCTATTTTTTAAACCATTTCTCCTTTTAGTGCTATTCCCTTCATATGCTTTTTAGAGCAAACAAGCTCCATGAAGTTATGAACACAACAAACAACACACTTATCCATTTGATATTTTTTTATTTAGTAGATAATCAACTTTGAATTCCACCTTCCCAAGCATTGGAGATTTAGAGCGAGCCTGCCTGGGAATCTGGGATATCTATTGGTTAAAAACAATTTTTCTATTTTCCTGCCAAAAGTATATTTCTCCTCTAAAAAGCACTTGTTTCTTGAAAATAAGTCATCCTTAGTGCATTCTAAGATATTCCATCATCTAATCAAGCTGCTTGACTTTTTTCTGGCATAGTTGGTGCAACTCGGGCAGCGGTTGATGCAGGATATGTTCCTAATGATCTCCAGGTAGAGAACTTTAGCTAGTTCTTCGTTGTAACCTTCACAAGATTTTTCTGGGGGTTGATAAGTGCATGGAGTCTACTTTTCATTCATATCTTACTGTTTGTGCACTAGTTAAACTCTTTAATGATAGGGGCTGGTTTTATCAGGTTGGGCAGACTGGTAAGATTGTTGCTCCAGAATTATACATGGCATTTGGTGTTTCTGGAGCCATCCAACACATAGCTGGCATGCGAGATTCCAAATTCATTGTTGCTGTTAACAAAGATGCTGATGCGCCCATATTCCAGGTCACACCCTCCCCCCACACCACCACTCGATGTATAAAGTTATAGCCATTGTTGAAATCATTGCCTAGCCCCAATTAGTCCCCACCTAGGCACATAGGACTTTCATCCTTAGACCCTCATAATTCCATTAGAGCTTATTTGGGAAAGTTGATAAAGTTTGATCATTTTAATAACAGATCATACGAATGTGGTAGATTATAATCAATATTAGTTTTATGTTTGTGGATACGTCTTCTGAAAAGTCACTTCTAAGTACAGTAGTTAATTGCATTTGGGTGCAACAAAATATCAACTTCTACATGGTAAGATAGTTTGAAAACAGCTGAAAGAAGAAAAGAAGAATATTCTCAATTTACCTATCAGTTGGCTGATCTAACTTTTCAAAAACAGCACAAGTTCTCCTAAAACAGTTTTCTAACTCTAATCTAATATCCCAAACTATTTAACTTTTATTTATTTATTAATGAAAACAGCTGAAAGCACATAAATAGCTGAAATGACACTTACCCAAACACAATCTTAGCTCCCACCTAAACCCAGTTGGGTCCCCTGACTAGGCCTGAATATATCAATTGGCGTAAGTCATCCACAACGACCAAATATAATGATGCGAATCAACATATTTTAAGGTTGACCAGTTAACCTATAGGGCGAACCCCAAGTCCTAATATGTTAACAAAGGAGATTAAGCTCCAATGTGCAATTAGATCTCGGTAAGATTGGTTTCAATCTAAGAAATGTTTTTTTTTTTCTACCATGCATTATGTGCAAAGAAATCAAAGGTTGTTTGATTCCTTATGTTTTGTTATGCCCCATTTTACTATTGTTGACTACTTATGCTTGACTTTTCAGTAATCAAACTTTGAGTTGGGGTGTGTGACACAGGTCGCAGACTACGGGCTTGTAGGAGACCTTTTCGAGATCATACCGGAGTTGTTAGAGAAACTCCCCGAGAAGAAGTAGAAGCCAAACAACACATTAGAAAGTATGTCTCTTGTCTTGGAATGAGCACTTCCCCCCTGAGAGAAATCTGTACTATCTTTATTCTTTTATACTAATAAAATCGTCTCTTGGATGAGCAAGCATCTCTCTTCCCTGTTATTGTGGCAAGATGGTACATGTAACATGTTTAATAGATGACTGCAATTTTTCATCTCATTGGGAGTCACATTTTCAGAACTTAGCGAGGACATTAATTCTATGTGCATTAGTAAGTTAAGGAAGTAATCAAGTATGTATGAACAAATATTGTATTTAACTGAGTTAATAAATCTCAAAAAATCAATTAAATAAAAAAATGAGTTTTTTAACACATACTCCGTACTACAAAGTACTGGAGTATATGGCAAATATGAAATAGAACAAATATAGGAAATGGTAAAATAACAAATTTAGTGAGATGGAAGGAGTAATAGGAATATAGGACTCTTTGCATAGTAGTAGTGAAGTTTACGCTTTGATTTCACAAAATGTAATTAATGTGCTAAAATGAAAAAGTTTGTAGTTTGAATTTGCTTGCAAAAAATGAAAAATATTTTGAGACACGTTATTTTCCTAGAAAATAGGATATGTATATTTTATTTTGGAACAAAAGCAAAAGAAAAAAATATTCTAGGGAAATGAATCATAAATACCGAAATTGTCAATTATAACTATGCTTTTTAATTATTTTTTTAGCTTAGCTAAATGTAAGTACTTTTGTTAAAATTTATAAACTTTGACTATAGTTAGCATAAAAATAGAAAATATATAGAGTTACTCCGTATAATTTAACTTTAATGTTACAAGACTAATTTTAAAATACAATTTTAGAATATATTAAATTCATATTATTTTTGAAAATAAAATCATAAATATTAAAAATAAAAAAGTTACACTGGAAATTGTGCATATGCACGCACCACAAACAAACCCAACAAGAAAATACTCCATCCATTTCCTTAGATTCTTTGCTTGAGATTTTTTGTTGTTTCATTCGATTCTTTATCCTTCCAAAATTATCATTATTGAAGTTTCAAAAGTTTTTTACCCTCTTATACAAGTGTGGTCTACTATCTCACTTACATTAAAAAATGTAGAATGATTATTGCCAGACACAAACACTCAGGTTTAAGTGACATTAGATTTATGAGCCAAGGTATCTACGATGCTTCGTTTGGAAAATTAATAATTCTTACTCCTTCAAACCCCCAGTAAACCTACCACCCTAACCTACCAACCTAGCCCGATCTGAATCGACCCCCATCCCCTCGGTGCTCTGGAGAGAGATTCAGTGACATTAGTTTCCCAAATCATCCTATGACCAATGAGCCTCGATTGGAGCACATACGGTGTTTCGTTCGAAAAATTGATGGCTCCTACCCCGGTACACCTCTTACCCGGTCCAACCCGAACTGACCCCCCCACCTCCTCCAATTGCATCCCACAAAATTTAGTTGACTTTGGAGTCAACTTTGACTCCAAAATTAACTAAATTTTATGGGGTGCAATTAAAGGGGATGGAGTTTGAAGTATAGAGATCGGAATCTAGAGTTTGATGTTTGAATTTTGTGTACTAGAGACTGAATATACTTCTAATTATAACTATATTGTTCATTATATCTGGTAACTGAAATCTGAAATGAGATAAACTGAAGTGTTAAATCTGATAACAAGATTGTGGAATTATTTAATTAAAAAGGAGTATTGAAATAGAACATGACTGTTTATTGATGGGGAATGAATACTCTTCTCAAGTATATTTCTACTACACATAACAAGTCATCTCCAAAATAACATACATAACCCTTTTCTCAAACCTTGAGGTGTTTTATAGCAGTGTGGACATCCTTATCCCCTCTGCCACTGCAGTTCAGCACAACCTTAGCCCCGTCCGGCAGAGTCGGGCAAAGTTTCTCCAAATAAGCCAATGCATGCGATGTCTCCAATGCAGGAATAATGCCCTCTAACCGAGACAACCTTGTAAATGCTGCACCCACACACAAGCACAGCGCATCTAAGCAAAACAGAACTGCTACAACTATGACAACAACAGCAAATCCAGTAAAGTCATACAAGAAGTAGGGTCTAGGGAGGATGTGTGTACGCTAATGTACCCAGACCTTACCCCTACTTGGTAGTAGAGAGGCTGTTTTCAAGGGACTCCCGGCTCAAACATAGGAGCACAATAACACGAACAAAGTAAGAGCACAGACTATCAGAGACAAAGTTATTGTCCTCACTATGCTGGCTGACGTCCAACCTGGCTAACGAGAGTCTCATATTCCAAATTTAAATTTAAGTATTACCTTCTAAAGCTTCTTCATCGGTGATGCTATGATACTCAGCTCGTTTGAGGTCCTTCAGAAAGCTATGCTCAGGCCCTACTCCAGGATAATCCAACCTGATAATCCACAAGCAAAAAAACCCAATCAAGATGGGATCTTGGAAACCAGGCTCCATTCATCTACAAGAAATGATTCTAAGAGAAACTGTCTTCCTATTGTCTTGTGTTAGGCACATCAAAACAAAGTAGTTTTGCATGCGTCGCGAACCTGATCGAAAAAGGGAAAAAATATACTTAGGTGGGAACCAGAAAAATGGTAGGAAAAGGGGGAAAATACCTAGGGAAAAAGTGTTACGGTTTTGCCTTCAAAAATATGAAGATAATCAAATTTTGATCAAGACATCTAAAAAATGATACGGAGTACATATACTTAGGTTTCTTCTTTACATAAAGGAATTCCTTGTATATAAATGAAATTAATTTGAACAAATATCTAAAATAGATTTGATGAGCTTGAACTAACACTCCTTTTCCCTCAAAATTTCTACTATATTTTTCTCTTTACGTTTGCTAACATTTTTGTAGTTCCAATCAGACCCTTAAGACATTTATAGAAAATGATTTTCCGTTATGGAAATGGGAAGTTATTTCCCTGCAACACTTTTTTGTTATCTATTTTTGTGAGCCAGACATTATATCATGCAAAACACAACTTTTTCAAGAAAGCAATTTTTGCAAGTTATTTTCTTGGAAAACACTACAGTGTTAATTGCTCAAATGTCAAGAGAGGGGTTTAAGAAAGTTTGTTACCCAGCACTGATGGAATGGGGCTCAATTATCTGCCCATCATCATCCTGAAGCAGATAGCTCATAGCTCCATGTAGCACTCCAACCTCGCCCTTTGATAAAGTAGCAGCATGTTTACCACTATCAAGACCAAAACCTGCAGCCTCCACCCCAATCAATCTCACGTCTTTGTCATCAACAAACTCATGAAACAGACCCATAGCATTTGAACCTCCGCCAACACAAGCAACAAGCACGTCAGGCTTTCCGCCCCATTTCTCCAATGCTTGCTTTCTTGTTTCTTTGCCTATCACTGCATGGAAGTCTCTAACCATCATTGGGTATGGGTGGGGCCCGGCAACAGATCCCAAGATGTAATGAGTCGTTTCGACATTGGTAACCCAATCCCGAATTGCTTCTGATGTAGCATCCTTTAGTGTTGCTGTTCCAGAATGGACCGGTCTAACCTGCACTGCCAGATGTTAAATTGATGCGGATGTATATTATGAAACTCCGTACATAGCAAGAGGGAGAGAGTATAAAGAGGACAAAAGTTATTGCTGAAGGCTCTGTTTGTTTCCAGGAAAATAACTTGTGAAAAGATGTTTTCTTTGGAAACCGTTGTTATATGTATTGTATAACGTTTCACCCAAAAAATAGAAAACATTGAACTCTTTCAGAAAAATAACTTCCCAAGTTCCTATTTTAAGAATGGGAAACCATTTTCCACAAAGCCCAAAGAGATGTGGAAAACAACTATTTTTCTGGTTCCCATAGGAGCTGGAAAATCCCACAAGTGGGTTTGGGCCTTGGGGAGGGTAGAATGTAGGCAGACCTTACCTCTACCCGGAGCCTAAGAATGAAAATACAAAGATTAGACAGAAATGTATGCATTCAGACAATGATACTACCAAAAGTGAAAGAGGGGATATGGTATCTCTACGACTCTACCAATTACTGAAATGGGTAAATCCAATTCCTTGTTAGGTTTGGGGGATTATTGAGGGTAAGGTAACAATAGTAACATAGGTTTTTCAAATTTAGTGTTACCACCTAATGCGAGAGTAATTGTCTCAAACCCCCCATCCCCTCCAAAAAATCCAACCAAACACTGGTTAAAAAAGAGCAGGCACATATACAAGTAGGAATCAGATAGTCCAACACTCATAACAACATATAATTGAAGATAAATTACTAAGATGTTGCTTCAGTTGACACGAGGTATGTGTTCATTGATAAGTTATAAGGTAACATAATGGAATGTAATGAACTCAAGTATATTTGTTGGAATAAATTTACATTACATGTGCATCTGGTTACATTAAATTATGTTCCATTGAGGCTTTAAAAAACCAAACATTTCCTAAAAACACGCGGAATAGTTCCAAAACAAAGCATCAACATAAGAAACAGACCTCAGCACCAAGAAGACGCATCCTGAAGACATTCAATGATTGTCTCTCCATATCCTGAGCACCCATATAAATTACACACTGCAAGCCAAAGCGAGCACAAACGGTTGCAGTGGCAACACCATGCTGACCAGCTCCAGTTTCAGCTATAATGCGTTTCTTGCCCAAGTGCTTTGCAAGCAAGGCTTGGGCAACGGCATTGTTGATTTTGTGTGCTCCGGTGTGGTTCAGATCTTCCCTCTTCAGGTATATGTGTGGCCCTTCACCATTGGATCGCTTGTAGTGCTCAGTAAGCCGTTCTGCAAAATAAAGGGGGCTTGCTCTCCCAACATAGTCACACAAGATCCCATCCAGCTCTTTCTGTGGTTCATCACTTAAATCAGTTAGCACCTTGTAAATTGTAAGGCCTTCAGGGTATGTTTGCAACATTAGATTCCAGAAAATATTAGTGAAAACAGAATACTTGTATTGAGTGTTTATTTATAGGCATCAAAAGATTCATCTTACACTATTGTATCTAGACATGAATTGAACAACAATTTCACTCTTAATTCTATTAGAGGGAGTGAGTGAACAGCAATTTCTTCAATTCTTCTTTGCATTAACAGAAAATGAATTTTCTGAGAGTGAGTGACATAGAACTAATTTGATGCAAAAAAGGTCATTTCGTGAGAAGACGAAATGAAAAAAATCAAACATTTCTTACAAACAGAGTAATAGGGAGTAAGCAATGAAGGAGAGATGGAGCAGATGACCTGAAAGGCATCGTCATTTGAGAGAGTCCTGAAGGCAGCCTCGAGCTCATCCAGCGCGTGCATGAGCGTTTCGGGGACATACTTGCCGCCGAACTTTCCAAATCGTCCGAACGAATCGGGACGTTGAAGAGCACCAAATTCAGAGGCCTCGCCGGCGGCAGCCATTCGCTCCTTCACGGATCCTGCGGCTAGGCTGCAGAAGACTGGATGCGCCTTGGCTGAGCGATTCGTGAATCTCAGGGGCAAGCGGTGCAAAGAGGAGGAGGAGGCGGCGGCGTACGGCTTCGGGAGCAATGGGGTTGACGGTTTGATGGTGGCGGATGAGAAAGCCATGTTTGGCATGCCTCTGCCTAAACAACAAAATTGATTCGGAAGATCTACTCCTATCAAACATACCAGAATACCAGTAGGCACCAAATAACAATCATTAATAGCCCCTAAGAGCATCTACAATGGAAAGTAAGTGTAAAAATAGATAGGCTATATTTAGTTTTACACTATCAATAGTGTTTTACACATTCATTTTTTTATATCCACTCCAACCATATCTTCTATATAACACATTTTTATTTTATTTTAATATTTTAAGTTATTTAATTGTGATAATATATATTTTTAAAATTCTGATGACACATATATTTTAAACTATGGTTATAGAGTATTAAGAAACAAGAAATAAAAAAATAGTAAAAAAAAGTAAAAAAAACGTACTACAACAGTTTAGTAAAAAAATTATTAATAAAAGTAATTGAAAGAGTAATAACAATTTACTAATAGTTAGATATTTTAAATAAATTATATTGGATAAGAAGAATTAACAAAAATTAATCATGCATTATTTTAGTAATAAATTTTTTACAAGATGTGAATGGGAGAGTGTATATATAGAAGTTGGGAATTGTATTTTGGACTATAGTGTATTATTTACACTATCCATTGGAGGGGTTAAAATGTATTTATTGTAGTGTATAAAGTGTATATTTAAGAATATACACTTTTTACCCTCTCCATTGGAGATGCTCTAATAGGGCATTTATATATAAAAAATTTGTTAAGAATAGTTTTTTAAAAATAATTTTACTTTTCACTATGGTGCATAATAATTTCAATTTTGTTGAAATGTGTAAGTTTTAGATTGCCGTTAAGTTGTTAATGACGAGTTAACAAAAATGATTTGTTTTGCGCAACAAAATGAAAGTTGAAATTATTTTTAGTAAATTTTCTTTTTTTAATTTTTTTTGAAATTTACCATTAAATTTTAAAAATGATTATCTACCTCCATTTCTTCTTTGTTTTTTAAAGATTAGTCTTACTTTTGACAAAAAATATAAAAAGTAATGAAAATTAGAAAAATAATTAAAATGATACAAACTTAATGGAATACTACCTCCATCCCAGTGTATTTGTCCAGTTTGACTTTTTCGAGTCAAACTGGACAAACTTTGAACTCAATTATTCTCAATTTATATTGCATATTAGCATAGGGTACAAGATTTAGCAAACCAAGGCTAACATGATAATCAACGTAGCTATAAAACGACTTGCCAAAACATTTTCCCCTTTTCCTAACACTCTTCTGGATCTAATCAAGCATACCCTTGGTTATAAGGAGCAAAGATTAAACTCAGAGAAAAGCAGATTTTATAGTTGTGGATTTGGGTTGCCTTTTCTCTTCATGCTACATTTCCAATCTCCAGCTCGAAACCTTTGTCCTTGTAGGCTGTTACATGTTTGAAAATTCTATATTCAGGTTCAACCCATCATGCAGTTGATGATTTGAATCAGATTCGTTTCTGTGCGGGCAGGCCAACATATGCAGCAGGAAAATGCTCTTTCTATTGTACGTTAAAATGGCCCCACTCCTTGTATTTTGACCATAAGGGCTCTATCTTTTCTGGCTGGTTCAGTGGCAGCTAGTTCAAAATCTGATGCTGCTCATATTGACCAGGTTGATATTTCTACCTTGAATGAAGGTAGGTTAATAATATGGGTCATTCAAGGGTACCACCACATGGATGCTACCATAAGTGCACCCATGCTTCGCACAGACAAACGTTAATCGTATGTGCGACATAGACGATTATCGTCTGTGTTTGTCTGTGTGAATCATGGGTGCACCCATGATAGTATGTGGTGGCATGCTTTGGCATGACAATGTTTAACATATTTTCCACTCCCTGACTCGCAAGAAAAGAGTCAGGTTTGGTTAAGGTCGGATTTTTAAATTTTCGAAAAAGAATTCTATTTTTACTTTTATGGGGAAGGAGGGTTCTAGACTACTAGTGTTCTACATATTTTGGTCATGATAAGTCAAAAACAAGAAGAGCGTCCATATTTGAGAAATGCACATTCTATGGTTATAATAAAAATTTGATTTCGTATTAAATAACTAAATTCTACAGTATTTCTGATAACTGAAATCAGAAATGAGATATGAAGGCTAGATCAATGGAATGTTAAATTTGATAGTGGAATTAAATAGGAGTATTGGATACGGAGTATATAACATGACCATTTATTGATGGGGAATAATCTTCTTAAGTATATTTCTACTATACATAACCCTTTTTTATCAAACCTTCAAATGTTTTATAGCAGTGTGAACATCCTTATCTCCTCTGCCACTGCAGTTCAGCACAACCTTAGCCCCGTCTGGTAGAGTCGGGCAAAGTTTCTCCAAATAAGCCAATGCATGTGATGTCTCTAATGCAGGAATAATGCCCTCTAACCGGGATACCCTCATAAATGCTGCACACACACACACAAAAGCATAGCGCTTCTAAGCAAAACAGAACGACTATAACTACGACAGTAACAGAAAACCCAGAAATGTCCCACAAGAAGTATGGTTTAGGGAGGATGTGTATATGCAGACCTTACCCCTACTAGGTAGTAGAGAGGTTGTTTCTAGCAAATTCTCGACTTGAACGTAGGAAAACAATAACATAAACAAAGCAAGAATATAGAAAAGGGAGGCGCTCGAACCAACACTACAGTAAAGGAGGCACTACAAATGCTACAACTATTTCATGCTATTGTATCAGAGACAAAGTTATTATCCTCACTATGATACCTGGTGTCCAACCTGGCTAGCGTAAGTCTCATGTTCCAAATTTAAATTTAAATTTTACCTTCAAAAGCTTCTTCATCAGTGATGCTATGATACTCTGCTCGTTTGAGGTCCTTAAGAAAACTATGCTCAGGCCCCACTCCAGGATAATCTAACCTGATAATCCACAAGCAAAACAATCAAGATGGGATCTTGGCAACCAGGCTCCATTCATTTACAAGAAATTATTTAAAGAGAAAATATGTTCCTATTGTCTTGTTAGGAACATCAAAACAAAGTTTTCCAAGTGTTGCAAACCTGATCGAAAAAGGGAAAAATATCCTTGGGCTACTAGGAAAATGGTAAGGAGGGGAAAATGCCCAGGAAAATGGTTTTACGGTTTTACCTTTGAAAATATGAAGAAAACCAAATTTTGATCAAGATATCTAAAAATGTTACATATATTTATGTTTCTTCTTTACATAAAAGAACTACTCGTATATAAATGAAATTATTTTAAACAAATATATCTAACATAGGTTTTAATGAGCTTGAACTAATACTTCTTTTTCCTTCTAATTTCTACCCTGTTTTCCTCTCTTTTTAACTTTTGCTAACATTTTTGTAGTTCCAATCATACTCTTAAGACATTTGTGGAAAATGGAAAGTTATTTTCTTGTAACAATTTCTAGTTATCAGTTTTTGTGAGTCACACATTATATCACACACAACACAACTTATTTTCAAGAAAGCATTTTTTGCAAGTTATTTTCTTGGAAAACATGTAGAGTGTTGATTGTTCAAAGGTCAAGTGAAGTGTTTAAGAAAGTTTGTTACCCAGCACTGATTGAATGGGGCTCAACAATCTGCCCATCATCATCCTGAAGCAAATAGGTCATAGCTCCGTGTAGCACCCCAACCTCTCCCTTTGTTAAAGTAGCAGCATGTTTACCACTATCAAGACCAAAACCCGCACCCTCCACCCCAATCAATCTCACATCTTTGTCATCAACAAACTCATGAAACAAACCCATAGCATTTGAACCTCCACCAACACACGCAACAAGCACGTCAGGCTTTCCGCCCCATTTCTCCAATGCTTGCTTTCTTGTTTCTTTGCCTATCACTGCATGGAAGTCTCTAACCATCATTGGGTAGGGGTGGGGCCCGGATACAGATCCCAAGAGGTAATAAGTCGTTTCGACATTGGTAACCAAATCCCGAATTGCTTCTGATGTAGCATCCTTAAGTGTTGCTGTTCCAGAATGGACCGGTTTAACCTGCACTGCAAGATCTTAAATTGATACGGATGTATACTTTTGATACATAGTAAGAGGGAGAGAACATAAAGATGACAAAAGTTGTTGCTTAAGCCTCTGTTGTTTCCAAGAAAGTACAATAATATTACCCTAGTGCCTCAAAGGCTCCGCCCATTGCAAGACAAGGGGGGTCGGATGTACACAACCGAACCCCTATATTTAAAACATAGAGCGGTAGTTTCCATATACTTCCCTATTGAAAAAAGCACATATAATTTAAAAAGATATTGTTAGAGTACATCACACATCGGAAATCCAAGAGTAAAATAATCGGTATATAAGCTCTGGAGTTGAACTAGCTAATCGATTGGATTCAATCTTTTAATGTGGTTCAGCCCAAGTGTCTTATTGCCCCAATCCAGTTATCTCTACCCAATCCTAAATTCTATCATGGTATCGAAGCAGGTTTTGGCCCACCTCGTTTGTCAAGGTGTCCGTCTAGACGTTCATTCCTAGCGGCCCGTTAGTATTTAGCCCAGTTATCCGTATGAAGTATGTACCCAACGGCCTGTGGCCTGTTTGACCTGATTGCACGTCTGGAAGTCCATACCCAGCGGCTCGTGGTCCTTTAGGTGTTGACGCTATAAAAAAAAGTCAAGGGAATGGGAGTTCATTTGCAAGTGGTCAACCGGTTATATTCAAAATGGGCCGGTTGTCCAATCACACATCGGAAATCCAAGAGTAAAATAATCGGTATATAAGCTCTAGAGTTGAACTAGCTAATCGATTGGATTCAATCTTTTAATGTGGTTCAGCCCAAGTGTCTTATTGCCCCAATCTAGTTATTTCTACCCAATCCTAAATTCTATCAGCTATTTTGCTTTATTCCATTATACTGCAAAGCCAAAAATAACAAAATGTTTGGCTTCGCTAGAGAAGATGGAAATGTTGTTTCCAGCAAAACAACATGCAAAAATGTTTTCTTTGAAACTCGTTGTTATATGTATTGTATAATATTTCACTCCCGAAATAGAAAATATAGAGCTCTATTGAGAAAATAACTTCCCATTTAAAAAATGGAAACCATTTTCCACAAAGTCCAAAGAATTGAGGAAAACAATATTATTCTGGGTAGAATGCACACAGACCTTAGCTTACCTCTATCCGGAGCCTAGGAATGCAAATACATAGATTAGACAGAACTACCAAAGTTAAAGAGGGGACATTGTATGATGTATCTCTAACATAGTGGAATGCAATGTAATCAGATATAGTTGTTGGGATAAACTTACATTACGTGTGCATTTGATTACATTAAATTATGTTCCACGGAGGCTTTAAACAAACAAACATTTCCTAAAGACGCACAAATACTAGTCCCAAACCAAAGCAACAACATAAGAAACAAACCTCGGCACCAAGGAGACGCATCCTGAAAACATTCAATGATTGTCTCTCCATATCCCGAGCACCCATATAAATTACACACTGCAAGCCAAAGCAAGCACAAACGCTTGCAGTGGCAACACCATGTTGACCAGCTCCGGTTTCAGCTATAATGCGTTTCTTGCCCAAGTGCTTTGCGAGCAAGGCTTGGGCAACAGCATTGTTGATTTTGTATGCTCCGGTGTGGTTTAGATCTTCCCTCTTCAGGTATATGTGCGGCCCTTCACCATTAGATCGCTTGTAGTGCTCAGTAAGTCGTTCTGCAAAATAAAGGGGGCTTGCTCTCCCAACATAGTCACACAAGATCCTATCCCGCTCTTTCTGTGGTTCATCATTTAAATCACTCAGCAACTTGTAAATTGTAACGCCTTCAGGTATATTCGCAACATTAGATTCCAAAGAATATTAGTAAAAGCAAAATGCTTGGTATGAGTGTTTATTTATTGGCACCAAAAGATTTATCTTACACTATTGTATCTAGACATGAATTGAACAATAATTTCACTCTTAATTTTCTTAGAGTGAGTGAGTTAACAACAATTTCTTTAATTCTTCGTTGCATTAACATAAAATATGAATTTTCTTACATTATATTTGGTTCAAGGAATTTAGAAAAAACATAAAAGAAAAATGATTATCTCTCATTTTCCTCACCAAAATGGGAGAAGTTTTGTTAATCCCCCTCTTAGTACATTTTCTCTTCTCGTTTTCTTTCTCCCATTTTTCTTTCCTTTTCCTCTTTAACCAAACAACAAAACCTATTTTTTACTTAATTTTCTTTTCTTTTCTCTATCAAATTCCCCGAACCAAACATACTGTTAGAGTGAGTGACAGAGAATTAATGATACAAATGAAGTAACCACATGAGATTTGGGTTGAGGCAAGCCATCTTATGCTACGCCTATATTTATTATTATTATTATTATTATTATTATTATTATTATTATTGCTACTGTTGTTAATATTTTTATTACTATTATTATTATTTCTTATTTTTGGTAACTATCAATTATCACTATGATGCATTGGGGGGGTTACATTATTGTTATTGTTATTGTTATTGTTATTATTATTTTTATTATTATTATTATTATTATTATTATTATTATTGTTATTGTTATTACGGCCCCATTCTTTTGAAAACAAGAAGGGGTGTCATATTATGACAACAAGAACAATGGTGCTCCGTTCAAAAATTGATGGCTTCTACCCCCTAATCCCTCTTAATCTCCTTCCGCCTAAATCTCTCATGCCCCGCACCATACCCCAGCAGCCCCCGCACCACAAAATGCATATCGGCTACAGTGTACTGTAGTCAATCGGTGTTTTCGGGGGGGGTAGGGGGTAGGAGGGGGCATGGGGTTTAAGGGGAGCTAAATATAATAATATCATTATTATACTAATATACATTGTTGTTTTTATATAATTGAACTTCAAAGTACATCCAGTTTGACTCGAAAAAATCAAACCAGATGAGTACTCTATCATTGAGGTAATATATGGTTTATATGTAAAAATATGAAATTAATGAACAAGTAAAAGTATTTCCCTCTTGTCTTGTCTAGAATATCCTCCCCTCCCTTATAAGAGCATGTGCACTGGCAAGGAAGTAGAATGTTTTGCACTGCCACATCGGCTCTTTCCACTCATATCATAGCATGGCAAGGTCAAAATGTCTTCTTGGTGAGGCATGGGTATGACACTCCACCTTATTTTTTAAAAAATTTTTTTAAACTTCCTTTATGAAAAAAATGTATAAGAAAGAAGAATAATTTTTTGATAAAATAAATAAAAATATTTTTTTTATGTTTAAAAAACATAAAAAAATGTATAAAAAAAAGTAATAAAAATAATGACTTGCCACTGTAGAACTTGTCATTCCATTCACTTGTCCCACGCTGACTGGACGATTTTTTATTGATTAAAATGTTTCACGTCACCGTGTTGCATTCCATTTTTGGCTTGATGCTCTAAGTTACTCCCGGTATTATTTTTTTCTGGAGGTGCCGCCCTCGTGGTAAAAAGTTCGTAACAATTAATTTGATCTAAAAAAAAAAAGCCATTTCCTGACAAGACGGAGTGGAAAAAAATGATCATTTTTTACAATAGAGAGTTATAGGGAGTATGGAATGAAGGAGAGAGATGGAGCAGATGACCTGAAATGCATGGTCATTTGAGAGAGTCCTGAAGGCAGTCTCGAGCTCATGCAGCGCGTGGATGAGCGTTTCGGGGACGTACCTGCCCCCGAACTTGCCAAATCGGCCCAACGAATCGGGACGCTGAAGAGCACCAAATTCAGAGGCCTCACCGCCCGCAGCCATTCGCTCCTTCACGGATCCTGTGAGTCTCCGGGGCAAGCAGTGCAAAGAGGAGGCGGCGGCGTGCGGCTTCGGGAGCAATGGGGTTGGCGGTTTGATGGTGGCGGACGAGAAAGCCATGTTTGGCATGCCTCTGCCTAAACAACAAAATTGATTGTTTGGAAGATAGACTGTGTATGTATCAAAAGAGGGAATCTTCTTCTTATATGAGTTCATCCGTGGAAATAAACCAACTCATGAAAGCAAAACCAAACTTGGTTCTTTTGACCAATTCAAATGCATGGTGGCGGCAAGGTTGCCAAAATCAAGTTGGCTTTGAAACCTTCAAAAGGAAGCATGAGGTTTCATTATGCACTTGAGTACGTAGGGCCGGACCCAGTACGGAACCGGTACCGGCGGTTCCGCCACCGAGACCGGTGACGGAGACGGTGACACAATACGGAGAACCGGTACGGTACGGTGTTGGAAACGCCGGTGTGGGTACCGGTGCTGGCACCGTGAGCACCGGGACCGGTAACGGGTCCATGAGGTGGTGCCACCAGGACTGCCAGTTCCGGAACCAGAACCAGACCAGAACCAAAACCAGACCGGAACCGTACCGTGTCCACCCCTACACATGAGGCGGTGAAGAAAGAAGCTTCAATTTAGAGCATAGACAATGACAAGTAAAAAATGGAGTGCCGATCAAAACCAGTCCAGTTAGCGTATCGCAAGTGGAGTAACGTGCCTTGCAGAGTCATTATTTTTTTCCAGTTTTTACACTTTTTCAATGTTTTTTAATTATTAAAACTTTTTTTACTTATCTTTTTAATAAAAATAAATGTATTCCTTTTCGAAAAATCTTCTCTTTCTTCTACAAAAAAAAATAAAAAAAAAAAGAAGATGAGAAGATGCATCTATTTGGCTTCTTCAATAATCAATGTGGGTCAACGACTATTACATTTAGGGGTGTTCATGTTTAGGTCCAGACCGAAAAACCCGACCGAACCGGACCGATAGGTCCAGACCGAACCCGGACCGATAACATTTAGGTCCGGTCTTAGGTCCAATTAATTTCTGATTTCGGGTATCGATCCGGTCCGGTCCAAACCCGAATTTATTTCGGTCCGGACCGAAATGACCGAACCCCATAAGCAGTAGCACCCGACCGAATNTTCACAAATTGCAAGTCCCGACCGGTGAAGAATACTCCGACCTCAACCAGGCACCAGCAGCCACTCAAGTACTCCAATCTCTCCAAGTTGGTTTTCTTGGTTTTTTTTTGTTTTAAATTTGAAGATGTTTCCAAATCCCAACCCGATCTACCATCCCTTGGTGCCTTTAAATTTAATTCCTCTTTAAAATGATTTTTGAATTGAATCAGGAACTGATTTTATTTGTTCATTAGCTTTATCGGAAGATGCTAGTTGTGTCTCCAATTTTTACAGAAATACACTGGGGTGTTAAAAGGGTTATTTTTCGGTCTTTTTCGGTCTATGTCGGTTCGGTCCACATGATTTCGGTCCGGTTCGGTCAATGACCGAAAACATTTAGGTCCGGTCTTCGGTCCCCATTTTTATTGATTTCGGTCTTCGGTCCGGTCCGGTCCGGTTCGGTCCGGGTTTGGACCGATGAACAGTCCTAATTACATTGCATGTATTGAGTTAGCAATAATACAAAGTACCACTACTAGAGTTTTAAAAATCGGCCCGGTTCCATGGCCACTGGAATCCAGTGGCCACGGAAGCCACTGCCCCCCTACGGAACTCCGTTCATAAAATTGATGATTCCTACCCCCCCCTAACCCCCCGGTAAACTCTCCCGCCAAGTCCCGACCTAAACTCATCACCCCACCTACGTCAATTGCACATCGTAAGCATAACAACAACAACAACAACAACCCAGTTAAATCCCACAAGAGTAGGGTCTGGGGAGGGTGTGTGTACGCAGACCTTACCCCTACTCGAAAGTAGAGAGGCTGTTTCCAAAGAGACCCCCGGCTCAACTTCGAAAGTTGCATTGCTTGACTAACTGCTACTTCATTAATTAAAGAAGCGTAGACAGTTTAGAAATCCATTTTGATTTCTTCCATCACACCCCAAAGCCAAAAAATGGCGAAAGAAGCGCACCTCGTAAGCATAATTGACATTAAAGTCAAAAGTTTTGACTTTATGCTTATGGGGTGCAATTGACGTAGGTGGGGTGATGAGTTTGGGTCGGGATTTGGCGGGGGGTTTACCGGGGGGGTAGGAATCATCAATTTTATGAACGGAGTTCCGTAGGGGGGCAGTGGCTTCCGTGGCCACTGGATTCCAGTGGCCATGGAACCGGGCCGTTTAAAAATATGGGCCCTCTTTAAAATGGGGGCCCTGTTCTGTTGCACAGCCAACACTGGCCCAGGGCCGGAGTATTAGACATGTGGACCCAATGTATAGAGATATATGCAAAGTTTTGAAAGCCCGACCGGCCGATTTGGCACGGGAACTGGCGAACCAGATGTCAAACCGATCCGAGCCGATTTGGCACGGGAACTGGCGCATTGTACCGGTTTTTTTTCCCGAAAAATTTGGCCAAAATATTACTCCGTATATACTTAAAAGTTATATCAAAACTTTTATATATACTTGAGAGTTATATCAAAATTTCTACAAAATAAAATATGATAATAAACATTGATTTTAGTCTTTTTGACTACTCAGAACAGGTGAATACTTATCTTTCAGCCCTACACACAAATTATTATCACTGCACGGAGTGGCATTTCAAATTTTGACTTTTCCAACGAATCACGTGTTGTATGTTGCTTTGTTAGAAACTAAACCTCATTAGTTAATGTAAGTTGTGTAGTATAAAATTCTAACTGATTATATTAAACAACAGTAACACCAAGACGTCAATCATCTCCAGACAATCATGTAAAAATCTCTTTCACCCACACTAAGATCATCATCATTGAGAGCCAATGTCATAGACAAACAACCCCATTTTAGCTCTTGGTTTCATTGTCGTCTGGAGGCGATGGCTCAACAGCAACAGCGGCATCTTCGCAATCCTCCTCCTCCCCGGCTCTGCTCCCACACAGAAACTCCAAAGCTGAAACCACATCAGTGATGAAAGGCCGCGTGTCGGCTTCCTCTTGGAGGCACATTGCCGCGATTGCAAGAGCTTGATGCAGACCCTTTGCTGGATAATTTCCTTCCAACAATGGATCCGCAATCAAGTGAAACTTGTTCTTGTCTTTGAACAATGGTTGTGCCTGCAATCACTTCTTTCAAATTAGCACATTCAGTTTGAGTAAGGTGAGTTTGAAAGGGTAATACTTGAAAGTCAAGATACTTATTTTTAAAGTAAGAGTAAGATTAACTTTGAAAAATACTAAACCTAAACGCTTTGTTAGACAGCATTTTCAAAACATTAAAACTGTAGCTATAAGGACACATAATCGTGTTGTAACGCACCCACAAAACCAAATTGTGTTCTTCACTGGGCCTCAAGTTGTCGATGACTCTTCTTCCTGTTAAGATCTCCAAAAACACGACCCCAAAGCTGTAAACATCAGACTTTGTAGTCAACTGGCCCGTAGAGGCGTACTCGGGCGCGCAATAGCCATATGTGCCCATGACCCTGGTGGTGACATGAGACTGGTCGCCCGTCGGTCCTAGTTTGGCCAGCCCGAAATCAGAAAGCTTTGCATTGAAGTTGTCATCTAAGAGTATGTTGGATGCTTTGAAGTCACGGTATATAACCGGTGGGTTGGCTGTTTCGTGCAAATACTCAAGCCCTCTTGCTGCTCCTTGAGCTATTTTCATCCTTGTAATCCAATCTAGTGGCTTTTTACCTGGCTTTGGATCTGAAAAAACGCATAATGCGAAGATTTCATTGATGAGTAAACATACATCAAATAGAGCCCTCTAAGATTTTACAATTTCTTTATTTTGAAATCTTGATCTGATATGTTCATCAGTTCATTCATGTGGCATCCACTTGGAGATGACAAGAATATTCGTCATCCACCAAAGCAAAATTGCCTTGAAATCTTTTTGTTTAGGTACCCTTTTGAGATTTTAGTAGGATATATATATGCATATACCAAGAAGATGGTCTTCAAGGGAGCCATTGGACATGAACTCATATACTAATAGCCTTTGATCTCCATCACAACAATACCCTTGCAAGCTCACAAGGTTAGGGTGGTGAAGAAGGCTCAACAACAGAACCTCCACGAGGAACTCCCGGTTTCCCTGGAGGCCATTCCTGTCGAGTTTTTTAACTGCAACAGTCTAAAACACCATGAAAATCAAGAGATTTATTTAGTTTATGCCCATTTACTTTTTCTAATCAGATAAATGAAGAAATGTCATTAAGAGGAGAGAATGAACTTTGTCTTTGTTCTTGAGGTGCCCTCTGTAGACCCGCCCGAAACCGCCTTCCCCAAGCAAAGATTCAAGGTTGAAGTTATGGGTTGCATCAGATAGTTCTTGGTATGTAAAAGCATGAGCTGAGCTATTCCCCTTTCCAAATTTTCCTATTTCTTCCTCAATGTATTTCTTCCTGCTTCTATCTGCACATTCATATGATCATCATTTCAATTTCACCCATTATTAGAGCTTATCCTTCAAACATATATAAGGGAGCTCGGACGGATCGAATCGAAATGAATATGGGTGAGCAGCAGATGAAATTCACCAGATTTCAAAGAAATGTTGGCAAATGAAGCAAGAACCCTAATGTCCTTGTATTCTTGAATGCTTTTCTTCAATGAATTTCTGGCGATTTTCTCCTCCCCAGAAAGACAACAAGAGAAGCAGTTCATCTTCATCCTTCCCACCTATGGTTAAGCAGATCCAGACCCAAAGCTCATTAATTTGTTGAAATATCTGGGCGATATCCTTATTGTTGGCAATTTTTTTTTTACAAAAAAATTATTTCAGAATTTATGCATTTTTGGCCTACAATAAGAACATCACTGCAATTTCAGCTTTCATGGGCCAACACCTTAGTGCTGGCAAATTCGTCTTTCTCTCTGGTTTGTCTCAGGAAACAGATTTGGGGAGAAATGTCTCCAGAAATTCAGTGTTTTTCTTCCCCCATTTTTTCCTCTGGTTTGCGTTTTTCTATTAATTTTTACGTTAAAAAAAAATACCCGAGTAATAGTTCCAAGTGTACAAACATTGCTGCTGCATGAAATGAGGGGCAAAGAGATATTCTAAATTCCTAAAATTGAGGATCTCCACAAACCAATAGTAAAAAATGATAGGTTAGTTTTATTCACTCATAAAGAAGAAGAACTCGTGATGATACTACCGGAACTTATTATGGAGACACAGACTCCTCTTATTTAAATGAATCGGCATCTGTGTAGGATGATCCCAAAAATCATTCGTTACCATTCCATTTTGCAACGGAAATGTACAATATCATTCTCATGCTCAAATCGTTCCAAAAAATTAAACATGCATTACTCAAATAATACTAAAACAAAGCCATAATTTTCTATAAAAAAATCACAACTTTGTAAAAAAAATCAATGGTTTCCTATTTAAAATGATCATAAACATATAAAATAAAAGATAACGAGTTCAAATTAATTAAAAATATAGCATATTGTTTTTAATTCAAACCATATCGAACTATTAATAACTTCAAAAACATAATGCTCATAGTAGTGATAAATATAATAAAAACAATAATAATGAAAGAATATGAAAAAATAATTTAATACGAAATACTCCATATATGGTAAGATGACATAGACAACTAAGTATATGAAATACTCCAGAGATACCTTTGAGCGGTTCGATCCATGATAATCGGTTCGGTTCTAATTCGACATAGAAAAAAATCAATACCGTTTAAAAACACTAAATGGTTCAGTATCATTACGATCTAGTATGGTACCACTGCACCAAAACTTATCCGGAGAATTTTTTTAACATTTTTATTCTTGTGGAATGATAGTAATCATATAGGAAAAAGAAAAAAAAGAGTACTTTGAAGTAGAAGACTATATTCAAAACAATCTCTTCAAAAACAACTACGGAGTATTTACTTTGTATAAAAGACTATTAAAGTACCTTAGGTCTTGTTTTCTTTAGTTTTTTTATTTATTCTTATTGGAATATCAAAAATTATTCAGATCAAACGAGACCAAATCGAATCGAAAATTATTTTGACTTTCAGTAAAACTAGACAAGACTAGAAAGATTTAGATCAGACCACAAAGATTAAAATAAGGTCAGGTCTTAATAAATTCAAACTAAAACAAATAAATCAGGCGAAAATAACAAGCCTTTACTCTTTTTAAAGAAATTAAATATGGAGTAACCTTTTAATTAATGTTCGGATTTTGAGTATTATTTGAATGATTTGTTATTATATGCTATTGTTCATTTCCAGAGTAAAATATGGTTACCATACTTCATAGTTATGAAACAGCTTTCGTTTGAAAGTTTACTTAATAGTTGTTCATAAAGAATTACAAACAGATCAGAGTGGCGCAGCGGAAGCGTGGTGGGCCCATAACCCACAGGTCCCTGGATCGAAACCAGGCTCTGATATCCCAGGTTTTTTTTGTCTGATTTTTTTTGCGCCTTTCCCTTTTATTACCTAATAATTTTAATTTAGTTAAAGAAATGGGAAACCCTCAACCATAATACCGTACATATTCAGTGTTATAACTTCGTATAATTTATTAGACTACAATAGACCAATAATCTTGAATCAATACGAAATGAAATTCAACAATAGATTTTATAGTAATAAACTTTTTAGACCCATCATTTGCAAAATGTCGATTGGCCAAAATACATCCACTTTTTTCTCCATAAGGGAAAAAAAAAATACTCACTACAAAATGATGATTTCAAATTTCAAGTATATATAACATTTCCTGTGGTTTGAAAAACAAATACAAAACAAAAAAGGCTAACATTGAAGTAGAGCCTCCTAGTACAGCCTGACCAGTCAAATATATAAAATCCTATATATATGTATATGTATAGGAACTAAGCCGATAGCCCGGTGGCATCCTTGGGGATCAGAAAGAGAAAAGCCACCGGAACGAATGTGGACACGAGTTGGATGAGAATGCCAATGGGAAGGTTATCAAAAGATCCTGAAGATATGTTAAGAGCAGACGCGAGCGCAGCTCCTACAAAAGATCCCACTGTAGTGCCCAAGTTGTTGATTGACATAAAGAGCGCAAACAAAGTGCCTTCAATTCCTGGAGGGCATAGCTGCCCTGATAAGATCAGAAACGGCATAAACCTGCAACAAATTGTGTGAAAACAGCTAATTAAAAAGGTAAGATCTTTCGTGACACGATTTCTCCATGTTCAATCAAAAAGTTGTGATGAATTGTTTAAAATATTTTAGAGATATGATATGAACAATATTGAGATGAATAAATGAGCGCCGGACTCATTTGAAGGAGGACTCATTTGAAGGAGTTATTTATGTTTGTGTGAAAAAGGGGAAGTGAGATATCATACTTGAATTGATTTATCCCGTCTCCAAGAGCAGACCCGCACATCACCATAACTTTATCCGATATGCCTAATGACGCATTGATTCGGGTAACCAAAATTAGATCTAGAGCACCCAAAATGGCCAAACCAACATGAGCCCACCTGCACAAATACCATACAGGAACAAGAATAAGCTAAATTGAGTATTAAGTTTTGAACTGTGTGTGTATCATTCATTATCTACTAGCTTTGTCGTCTGAATTTGAGCTTACATGAGAATTCTTCGCAATCTCATTTTCTTCAAGTACTGGTTGTATATGAAGGTTCCAAGCATGAGGCCTAACCACCCTAGAACACGTGTTGTCCCTAAGAATGATGGTTCCAACTTTAAAATCTCTGTTTGGTAGTAGAACATTACTGTGGACAGATTTGGGACTGTTATATGTGCTAAAAAGAACCAAGCCATTGGTCTGTAGACTCCCAAAAAAGAGTTTGCACAAGACAAAAAACACTGTCAGATCAAGCAAATTATGGATAATAAGGGAAAAACAAGCTAATGTCTTATTCACATTTGGCTTAATTCCAAAGCCTTTGTCAGGTTATTTATTATGGAAAAAATTTCATTTTTAGTCTCAAGATTATTACGTCATTCTACTTTTGATCATCAACTTTCATTTTCCCATTCTTTGTGAATGAATAGGAATTTCTTGCCACTCTTGGACGAGAACTAAAAGTGGGAAAAATGAAAGTTGGTAATCTAGAGTGGGAATAACAAAATATTAGTAGGCCCAAAAGTAAAACCTTTTCTTAATTATATTGAACATTAACATGTAAGGTCGTGATACTTATATAGGGAAATGAGTGGAGTTCCTAGGAAATAGTATTTGGCGAGTGATATGCATTTATTAACTAAAAAGGCATCAACAAAGAAGGTTTTCCACATGTTACCGTAGAATGATTGGCTGCCGGAAAGCCTTAAATAGATCATAGCTTGCTGATTTCAGGGATTGAAAGAGATTAGAGGATGGCCCGTCTTTTTCTTGAATTTGGAGGTCACCTGTTTTGATTGCTCTGCTTTCGGTATCTTTCTGGCTCTTTTTTCTCCTTGAAGGACCACCTTTGGACTTCCCATTAGAGAAGTTCAAATTCTCATCAAAGTTTTCGTCTGTCAAGTGGGTCCCATTTGGACTGGAACTTTTGGAGAGGGCTTTAGAAGCTGCAGAGCCCTCCTCCACAAAATGACATGAAACAAACTGCATTGCTGGTAAAACAGAAAAGATAAGAAAAATTTCATCCATCTTCAGATTGCTTAATGCATAACCACCTAGCAAACTCCCACAGATTCCTCCCAAAGCCATTGCCATCCAAGAGATTGATTGAAGATCACCAGCAAATAAAGCTCTGTTCATAGCAACATTAAGATCTATATTCATGAGTCATGACTATTGTATCATAAAAACTATTCACAACTGCACGGTGCTTTCTTAGGAAGCTCACGTGTTGTGAGTCACATTTTCGTTTCTTTAAAAGTTTTTTGGGGATGTCCAAAATGGGAAAGTATGAACAATTTTGCGGGGCAGAGGGAGCTTTAAGAATTGAAGTCTATCCTAAAAGGTTGACCAAATAGGAGTAGTCTCATGTACTATATACAATACAATAACAACAACCAATCCAGTAAAACCTCACGAATGGGGTCTAGGGGGTAGTTGTTGCCAGACCTTACCCCTACCTAGAAAAGGTAGATAGGTTGTTTCCGAAATACCATTGGTTCAAGAATAAAAGACAAAGGTTAGCAGAGTTCATGGAAGATTCCATGAACTCAAACTTGTGAATTTGTTATATGTTGATTGTGAATTCAAAAGAAAAACAAGAGTAACTCAAGGGTAGCTGAACACCAACTACGGAACTACCACCATAGTATATTTGACATAAAAATTTGCTTGACCAAGAAAACATACCGCTCTAATCTTGCAGCCTCAGCTATCATCGCATCAATTACTACGTCAGCCATGGCAGATCCCAGATTTTGCACTGTTAGAAAAATCATGAGCTGCACCTTAGTGGTCCTAAGAAATTCGTTGGTTCCTAAAACAAGCCATGGAAGGAGTGATAGCAAAGTGGCCAGCATTAAATAGGGAATTCTCTTTCTTCCTTTAATGGGTATACAATCAGATATGATTCTGCATGGAAGACATCTTGACTTTCAATATCTTGTAATGGTAAAAGACTACTAAATTTTATGTACTCAATATCACCAGAAACATCAAACCTTTTGCGAAAGAAAGCACATATTTTTAATTAAAAATCAGTTTATCTCAATAGAACACGTTTAACAAACAAATTCCACCTAAAAGAGTTTTTTAGCAAGCATCTCCCAGTCAAATCAAGTTTGAGCCTTTGACATATTGCTTGTATAAGTTCATGAATATTTGAAATGGTGACAGATAGCAACATGAAACTCACAAGTCATACTTGCACTTGTATGATAGATACATACCCGTATAGAGGTTTCACACTCCATGGAAAGAATGCTATTGAAGAGACAAACTGGGAAGCTGAAGGAGATAATTTCAATTGATCTTTCAGCTGATACGAAACTGCAGTCCATACAAATGATCTAAAACCCTGCTCGAAAAAAGCATGTAGTGATACGCCATAAGGACTCTATATATACACACACCAAATAACTTGTTTAGTTGGGCGAGAGTAGGATTGATTGCCAATGGAGCTAAAAGAAGGTCATTTTGACATTTCTTGTTAGCTTTGGGTAAATAATACTAGATCAAAATAGCACATTAAAATTTTCATCGCGTCTTACTTTCTATGAAGTTTTGGACAGTAAATATAGCAATGCATTAAATATCTACCCAAACTAGTCTCTTTTTTTACATGGGTAAAGTTGCCTGCAGCAGAGTTGGGATTATATTATAGTTCGTGTTGTTGTTTACATATATGGAGCATTTATTAGTACTGTCCTATAAAATGACCACTCTATATACATTTCATTTAATCGTCATTTTAACCTTCTTTTCAACCATCTAAATTTAAGAATAAACTAATAAAATAAATGTCACAGAAATACATTATAGTTGATCCTGAAAACACAAAGAACTGCTAGGGCTGTGAAAATAGATCGCCATTTTTCTATAGAATCAACAGCTTTACGAAAACTTCTAAAGAAACAAACAAAAAAACCCTAACTCCCCAAATGTTCGAATTTAGCCCTAATTTCCGGGAAATTTCGAACAGAATTTGAAACGGGGAAGAATTGAAGACAGCATTTGAGAGACGAACCTGGGTGAAGTAAATCAAGCAAACGAGCCACAGAAAAGGGGCCCCAAAAGCGCCCCGCAACTGCCTGCACCAACCAATCATTGTGTCCGGATCCAAAATAATCCGACCAGTATATCGACCCGAACCGAAAATCTGTTTTTCTCGTTACGATCGGAAATCCCCTATGACCATTGGCTCTTCAGGGCAGTGCTTCGTCTTCATTTCAAACGGTTTCTGGTTTGACGTTTTTCGGCCATCTGAACTGTCTCGACTGTTGGAAGATGACCGAGTTGACGTGGCATCTCAGTGTCATTTTGCTGACAATTTGCCGATGTGGCGTGCGTTGGGGATCCGTGCTGGCATTATCTATATGATGAGTGGGCAATTTATATACTCCCGTCTCCTAAAAATATTTCATATTTTGACTCTTTTTTAGTCAAACACTGACACTTTTTATCACAAATTATATATAACTTACATAAATAAATATTATAAAAATTGATATATCAAAATTATATCTTAACGTAGATTCAATTATATTGAATTTATATTATAATTCAACATATTTTTCTCATAATTTATGGAGAAAGAGTATTACTGTCTAACCAAAAAAGTTAAGACAAGAAAATATTTATGACCAGATGAAATATCATACTTTCTCCCTCTCTACAAATATTTTGTACTTTTACAAAGGTTAAAGTGACTATATATTTTGGTATTGATTTTTCAAAAATATCCATTAAATGAGATCGATAAAAGTAACATATGATTAATATATTATTAGTGATAGATATGATCTGATAAGTAATATAAAAATTAGTGAGATAAAATGATTTTTAAATATAAAGTGAAAAGATTTTTTAGATCGAACGAAAAGTGAAAGACGTATTATTTTAAGGAATGGAAAAATAAAAAAATGAATTGAAATTGAGTTCTTCCCATTTTCTTTACAAAAATCAAATGTGACAGCCTAATTTCAATTTAAATAAATTGAGCATATCAGAGCATGCGCAGTGGCGAGGCATTTCCTCGCTCGCTGCGCCACATTAGTTTCCTCAGCACTTTTGCCTCGCGTGGCTTCAGCCTCCCTCCACGCCAAGCGTGTGAGGCGCGAGGCATCTTTAATTTTTTTTTTATTTTTTTTATTTTTTTATTTTTTAGAAAAAATAATTTTTTTAAAAAAAGAGTACATCTGTATAAAAAAAGATAAATGAAATATTTTTTTAATAATTAAAATGCATTAAAAATCATAAAAATGACAAAAATAATGACTTGCCACTGTATGAGATGCCTCTGCACTCACTTGTCACACGCTGACTGAATTGTCTTTTATTGGTTGAAATGTGTCACATCAACGTGTGGCATTCCATTTCGTTATTTGCCATTGCTCGTGCTCTCAAGACCTTACACTAATAGGTCTTTTATGGGAGATGCTAGGGGTACACCTTACCCCAAATGTACACAACTTGCCTCTACACCATTTATTTTATTTTGTTTTTATTTTTTATTTTATTTTTGAATTTTACTTGCCTTCTTTTGTGGCAATGGAGGGGGTGGGAGATATTTGGGGTACACATTTAGTGTACCCCTAGCATTTTCCTTCTATATTCTAAATAATTCTCTTTGTAGTCAACTCTAATAGGTCTTTTGTGCAGCTAAAAATTTAATTTATCATCTTACGTATTACAAATATATAATCTCATATTTTCTCTGTATCAAAAAAATTTGTATTTTAACTTGACATGATTATAGAAGAGTGAAATAGATTCCGACTCATTCAAAGTGTTCTAAAAAGTAAAAAATGAAGAAAGAATTTTGAGCAATGCTAGGAGTACACCAAAAGGTGTACCTCAAATGTACACCACCCCTTTTTCATTACATATTTTTATTTGTTTTTTATTTACTTTTTTTTAAATTCTTTACCTTTTTTAGTGGACAAGAAGAGGGTGGGGGACATATGAGTTACAACAAATGGTGTACCCCTACCATTTTTCAAGAATTTTTTTTATAGATATCTTAAAAATTAAATCAGGAGTTTGTCTAAACAGAGAGAGTTCTGATTTGAGCGGAGCAAGTCATTATCTTCATTCATTCATTGCTATGATAGTATGATTTCTCCATTGGTGCTCCAAATCAGATCTTTGAGTCAAATGCAAGCCCAGATTCCTACAAGGGTCGGGTCATTACCCCAACGGTACCACTCTCTTCTCATCAACAACAACCCTTTGAACCCTCAAAGACCAATTCTTTCTTCTCAAACCCCAACCACAGAAATGGCGACCCAATCGGGTCCTACCGGGAGACGACCCATGTGCCCGACATGCTCGAAACCGACCCGGCTCTGCCTCTGCACCCGTTTCAAGACGCCGAAGCTCATAAACGCCGTCGCCGTCACAGTTCTCCAGCACAGTCTGGAGAAGAATCACCCGCTCAATTCGACCCGAATCGCATCCATAGCCCTCCAGAATCTCACTGTAATCCCAGTTTCCGACGTCAATTTCCAGGCCCGTTTTTCAATCCGACCCTTATACAGCTCGGATCTTGAACCGTCCGAGAACCCCGTCGATTTTACAATCGAGAAGTACGGAAAAATCAAATCTTTTCGGGTTACGGGAAACGGGTCTCCGCCGGAATGCGATTTGGATCAGTTATTGGCTTCAAGAAATGGCGTCGTTGATGATTTGGGCAAAGGGTTTGTGGTGAAAAAGTTTCAGATAAAGGAGTTAAATGGAAGCAATGGATTTGGAGACAGGGAAGAGTTTGAAATAACAGTGCCTGAAGGGTCAGTGCTTCTATTTCCAAGTGAAAAGTCAGTTGGGATAGAAGAAGGCATGATGAGAAGATGTGAAGTGAAGAATCTGATAGTGTTGGATGGGACATGGGCAAAGGCCAAGAGAATGTACAGAGAGAATCCATGGCTGGAGCTTCTTCCCCATGTGGAGCTGGTGGATATGGAGGAGGAGGAGGGGCGGCGGCAGAGCTTGTACGGCGAAGTGAGGCTGCAGCCCAAGGAGGGATGCTTGTCCACCATTGAAAGCATTGTGTGGGGACTCAAGGCTGTGGGTGAAAGAGATTTGGAGGGTTTGGATGGTGTTCTTCATGTCTTTGCTTCCATGGTTGGGGATCAAAGGCGCTGCAAAGAGGAGAGATTGCAGGCTTTAGCCATGCCATCCCTTCCTCAACCTTAACTAACCCCTAACCTTCAATTGTAGGATCAAGTGAAGAAATAGTGTTTTATACCTTTATATTGTAATGTATGAAAGCTCCCTCAAATGAATGTCCACTATTGTTTACTTTGCACAAACTCTCACATATTTGTCTTTGAACCTCTCTCAAAATGTTCCATATTCGTTTCTCTCTTTCCGTCCAATGTGAGATGGCTTGCCCCCCAATAAACCTCGCTCAAACCAAGATCACACAACTTTGAGCCCTCCCCTTCGGTGATCAATCCAATTATGTATTGTCCATTTGAAAAGGACTATTTTGAGAAATTAGCATAAGTTTAACGTCACTTACCACCATTTTGAACACCGTTAGTCAAAAGACTATTAACATTGTTCTCAAGGGTGTTGCTAAATCCACCCCCCAAAATGGCTATATCCACACCTTTTACCAATATTTGCTATATCCACAACCATTAATATAAAGTTTATATTGGTGTGGATTTAGCAAATTTATGTGAAAGGAGTGGATATAGCCATTTTTGGGGTGGCTTTAGCATCACCCTATTCTCAATTAACGAGTACGACAATTAGTTTATCTTGAGGCTAAATTAACAAAACACATGTAAGTTTTTAGATTGTGAAGTTATGAGTAGTGGCAGTGTGGCACCAATGGGAGCCACTCCTAAACTCCGTGTAAATTACATCTCCATTGCGGGGAAGGAATGAAGATGAATTGTCTCTGGTCTCTCTCTAAATATTCTCTCTAGTACTCTTTTCTTGGCCAATTGGGTTAAATCCATTTGGAACAATATATGGAGTTTCCAAAAAAAAAGTGAGTTTTAGAAAAGGAAAATTTGATTTTCTTATAATTGCGGAATAATGTACCCACAAGCCCATGCATATCACCAAAAAGAATAACATGATAAATAACTCAACTCATGTAATACCACAAAAGCAAATCAACCAAAAAAGCTAGCCAAATATCAAGCAATATGAGTACTCTAACATCACAAATCAGACCAAGAAACGGTCGCACATGGACTAATCCGCTTAATCCAGCATCCGCACGTTACTCTATTAAGTACTTAAGCAGATCCAAATTCCAAAAAAAAAACACAAACAAAAAGAGAGAAATCTGACTGGCACGCCAGTCACCAAGCGTCATGATAATGACCAGTCATTTTACACAGATGAACGAGAGAACAGACCTTGCCGCCATGGCATCTTCATCTCCAGCACTCCAACATTAGATGCTCTCACTGAAAATAACAAAGGACACCCAATATTTCCGTCATTACTCTCATCACTTTATTTATTAATTTTGGAAAAGAAAAGAAAAAAGTTGATTTTTATATACTCCACATAATATAAATACCTGTGGTGGCTGTTGGTAATTTGCATATCCAGGGTAACCTCCATAGTACATGCTAGGGTCCTGTGCCGGTGCAGCATATCCACCATATGCATCATACCCTTGGGCATACCCACCATAATAAGCACCCCCCGCACTACCACTGTTGCCCCACTGAGTCTGGCCCACAATTTTGTTAGACGGGTTGCGTCCCCAAGAAAGACGGACGTTTTGCTCTCCTAACAGTGCTCCCTGAAGGCCTAATAGAGCCTGCTCAGCAGAAGGCCTGGATATGACAACGGAATGCTTAAGATACAAACACCCTAAATGAGTAATTGGATGGAGGTAAACCTAGGTTTTTTACAGTTTTCTTTGTGGTGCACCTCATTTGAGAAACTCTGAAGACCCATTTTTAAAGAAACACAGAACAAAGGGGTTTCCGAGATTGGGTTCGGCTTGCAAGTAATTCAGATATAGAACCTCCATCCATACAACCTTTTATTACATTCACCAAGGTTATCCTAAACTATTCAAACATTTTGTACATGCACCTCAGCTCACCTAGGATCATAGAGTTAACTCACTTAAGTTCACCAATTTATTAAAGTTTGCCTCAAATCCAACATAGAATAAATGCACTTTTGGAGTACAGAACGCCAAGGCACGAAAACAGCAAGGAAAATGTAGGAGAAGTTCAGAGAGGGAAAAAATGGGGGAAAACTTGCTAAATCCACACACCTGTATAAATTTGAGATTTATCATCTCTATAGTGGATTTAGAAAATTCAGCAATTTAGGGTGTGGAATTAGATGCACCAATCAGCTTTTAATATGTTCAAACCCATTTTACATACGGAGTATATAACTACCATAGTATTTTTTTTTCCCAGATCGAAATGTTTTAGTCAGCTTTAGTTTTCAATTATACTTGCCAATGTAAAACCAAGAATTTAAAAAATGCTTAACATTTTTTTCATTTGTACCATTTCCTGAGTTCCAAACTAATACCTGTTAGAAAATTGGACAAAACCACAGCGCTTAGCTGCAACTATTTTGACATGAACTAGTTCGCCATACGGTGAGAACACACTTCTCAGAAGATCCTCCGAAACATTTGGGTCTAAACCCCCAACAAATATCTGCATTAACATTTGCGTTAAACCTTGAATAATTAAGATACTTAATCATATATGAGTTTGAGACAAGCTACCCACTGTTGTATTATTAGGGTCACTCTCTCCTTGATTAGCTTGAGGAGTTTGATAAGTAGCTACAGTGACAAAAAATGATAGGGCATGAGCAAAGTCTAATGCAAATGAAATTAGAAAATCAGTCATGTTGCTATACAAGCACAAATATCACAAATGAATGGTTAAAAGACCAAACAAAGAGCCATGGTGGCAAACTGTTCACTGCCACACCATAGCAGCAAAACCACATATTCAAATCGGCATAGTAAACACAGAAATTCCAATCTTATGCCAAGTGAACATGATCAAAGAGGCATGGTCATGTGTTGTATAGTCAAGCCTCAATTTCACAACAGAATGAATAAAACACATCACAAAAAGAGACATGGCGGCAAGTTGTTAACTACCGTGCCAAAGCAGGTACACTGCCTATTCATATTGGTATAGTAAACCACAAACCGAATTTGGATTGAAAAATAAGATAGCTGAAAGGAGAATAGTGAGCAAAAAACACAACAAATGACTACTGAAAGGAAGATGAAACACTGATATGATCCATACGAACCCCCTAAGACATAATGATTATTTTATTGCTGTTATTAACATGTTTACCATCTTATTTTGGACATTGGAGGGCTGAGGGAGTATATAGCAAATTTTTCTTCAGACCTCTTCAAGTAGACTTTGATTGCACAACTATTCATTCATTATGAACAATGAACCACGAGGATAGCATGAAAAGGAAAAAAAGAAATAATTTTATTGTTTTTCAAATTCTTGTTGGTTGGGCATTAAGTGAAAAATTAATGACAACTGCTCCATACGGCAATGCATTCAAACCCTGAAAAGCTCCAACTCTCCAGTTGAGACCAATGTGTGACATTTATATAGTGGATATAGTATATTGTATATCCAAACACATATTAAAAACTCCCACTAAACCACCTTGTCATGTTTCATTTTACGATGTTTGGCTAAAGTTTATTCAATTCAATTTATAGGATAGAGGGAGTATTACTATATACAGTGGTTTCTAGGATATGTATTAGCTTATTCATTCAAACTTAAGGGGTTATAGAGGGTTATACGATATAAAACAACAACAAAGTATAATCCCAACATTGTTCGCAGTCTTGTAAAAAACAAAGAGCTTGTTTCAGTTAGAACCTTGATGCATTGTTGTGTTACTTACCAAAACTTTGTAGATAGTAAGAAGCAAGAAAAGTTTAATGTTCCGTTTGATTTGGACCATTATTTGCCCAAAGCTAAAACACTAGCAATATACTCCCTCCGTTCTCAAAAAGAGTTCCTAGTTTGACCACGTGTAAAAATAAGTGTTAAATTGTAGTTGAGTTCCAATTTTGCCCTTGATGTGATGGGTAAAAGTAAAATGTGATGGATAGATTATTAGAGAAAAAGTATGATGTGATAGGTAAAGTATGAAAAAGTAAGGGTAAGAGTGGTTTTTTAATAGAACGTGAAGTGTTTTGTTGAAAGTGGAAAAAATGAAAGAGGAAGTGTTTTTGAGAATGGAGGAAGTACTGAATAGGGATTATATTAGAGAAAAGGACAAGCATATATGCATCAGCCAAAATAATCAGCTTCCCATGAAAACAATATCAGGAAGCTGCAAACAACCTGTAGCATGGAACGAAGTGCAGAAAAACAAAAGTGCATGGGGTTACATGAAAGCAATATCTGGAAGCTGTAAAAAATTGTTGATATGAAATGAAGTCGTGAATTATATGAAGTATGAGGGTTGAACTTGATATGAATGTTTTAATGCTTAAAATTTGCCTTTGATGTGAAATAGCATAAAATAGGAGCACTGTGGTGTGTTCTTTAATGGATAGGATGGAAAGAAATAGCCAAACAGTACTTAATGGAGAAGGATATAAATGAGCTAGGAAACCAACTAAAGAAAATGTGCAAAATGTAAAAATGAATTTACTCTGTCCTGTAACTAATAAGTATGTGGATACTAATTAATGTAGCACAAGGGATGCCACAAAAAAGCAAAAGTAAGGAAGGTTAATGCTTAAACAATTAACTGACCTAAAATGAGGCCACGCATAAAGTGGAATCATTTCAGCTGAAATCAGTTCCAGGCTCCCATATACGAGAGCCTATGTGTCCCTGCTTTGAGACAAGATGAGTTCTATAAGTTCAGGCAAATTTTACCAAAATTAAAGTTGCCCAACTCTACAATGGAAAGTGTTGAAAGAAACGACTCTGAAATTTCCAAGAACCTTGCAGTGTGTACTGTGTAATGGGTAAGTCTAGAAGATATGGCTGTAAAATGAATAACTGAAATTATTATCAACTTTGAGTTCTATGAAGGATAAAAGCCTTTCCAGAATACCAACAATGAAGTCACCGATTTCACAATCAGCCGCGACACGAAGAATGAACTTATGAACTCATTGGTTTAACAAATTGTATTTCAAAAGTCAAGACCGGGGAAAGGTCTGCTACACACACCCTACCCAAACCCTACTTTTGTGGGATTCAACTAGGTTGTTGTTATTGCTGAAAGATTAGGGAATCATTGAGTTTAAAACAAAAACAAAACAGGCAGAAAAATACAGCAAGTTTATATCCAGCTCAAATACAACAATGAACCAAAAGATAGAGTTATCATTTTAAGCATAATATCAAGCATGAATAGGCCAATGCTGAATAAACTGCGACAACAAACCTTTCTGATGTGTATTCACAGGGTTCTTGTTAGCAGCTGGTCCAATCCTCATAGGCCTAGTTAAGCACATCGCACCATTCATTTCAGTCATGGCACGTAATTGATCGCTTTCATCTCCAAACCTAACAAACCCATAGCCTTTTGAAAGCCCAGTTTCCCTGTCCGTGACAACTTTTGCGCCTTTTACTGATGAATAGGTGGCTTTAAATGTTTCAGCAAGGCAGTCATCAGTCACTTCAGCAGCCAGATCTCCAACAAAGATGGTGAAATCTGGAGTATCATCACGCCGCTCGCCAGCACCAAATGTTGCCCAATTCAGCCTGAAGCTTTGGTCAGTATTTGGCATCAGAGCTCCATTATACGATTGTAAGATAGTCTCTGCAGCTGCCCGACTCCTGAACTCGATAAAACCATAACTTTCAGAATGACCAGTTGACTTGTTACGGATGACCTTTGAGGTGACAAGCTGTCATAAAGGTAGCCAGAGATACATCAGACATTGGAAGAAAATAAACAATGCTGAGCGCATGTGATATACTGATATTTAATCAAAAGAAAATTTTTTCATCAAATACACTGGGATAACAAATTTATCCATCTTGCTACACAACAAATGACAGATTTAGAGTGATCTAAAAAATAAAACCTAAAATTTGATGTTTCTTAGTTTCCTATTAACCATAAAACAACCAATTAGCCATTATAGGTAGCCGATTTAGACAGCAGTTGTTAAAATCTGTGTTAAAAAAAAGATTACTTTTAGTCTTCAAGTAAAGAAAACACAAAATTGATGCCGGATTGTTTTCAACAATCAATAGACCTATCTAATGCCAGTAAAGGGATGAATTTTAAATAGTCGAAAAACATATAATCACCTCTCCCGTGTGAGCGAAACAGACATTAAGATAGTTCTCATCCATCCAGGGCTGCAAGTCCCCGATCCACAGAGATTTAATCTCGTTGGAAGCAGATGCAGGGGCGGGAGCCGCAGCAGCGGAGGGAAGAGATCCGTACTGTTGAACTTGCTGCGGGAGAGACATGGCGTGCGGCATCGGCGGGGGGTGATGAGGAAGAGGCACGGCGTGCGGCATCGGCTGCTGAGGCCAGACGGCGGGAGGAAGCGCTTGCTGTGGCGGAACGGACATCCACGGCGGATACTGCGATGGGTGTTGAGCCGGATTGGCCTGCATCGGAGCCATCGGCGGCGGCGGGGCAACTCCGTTCGGCTGCATGGTCGATCCTGGCTGGACCCTAGAGAGAGAGAGAAGTGAACCCAATTAGGTGAAGGAGTTGGGCAATTGCAGAGATGCGCACATTATATCCTGAACCGTGTCCACAATGCATGGGCCTGGCCGGGTCATGAGTAACGTTGGATTGTTTTTTACTCTCACCCTATCTACTTTATTTCCTTAACTACACTCCCTAATTTTTATTTTTTTACTATGAATTACTCTGTACCATATTTCGCAAGTGTTCATATAAGGTCTATTCAGAGTACAGATTAACGTTAGTGTTTTGAAAAGGCTAAATACGGACAGCATTTAGTGTTATCGCTTTCAAAGTAATCTACACCATTAAAATTTTATCTAAAACGATAACGCTAATTATCTTTAATGTTATTTCCAAAAAAGCTCATACTTCATTTAAAAAGATTGAATTTCACGTTATTTTTCTTTAATGTCAAACTTCTCTATTTATGAAAATTTACCATTAGTTCTTCAACTTTATGGGTTGTGCACGATTAGTCATTCAAGTTTTAAAAGTCCATGAATAGTCTTTCGACTTTATGAGTTGTGTACGATTGATCCTTCAACTTTCAAATGTCCATAAGTAGTCCTTCAAGTACACGTCAATCCTCTAGATAAAGTCATTTTGACAGTAAACATTAAAAGCTAAATGGAATACTAGTTCCATATAATATGAGTAAGTTCCACTAGGTACGACTACTGCGTATTATATGAAGCTAGTACTCCATTTAGCTTTTAACGTTTACCGTCAAAAGGACCTCATCTGGAGGGCTGAAGTGGACTTGAAGGACTATTTATGAACTTTTGAAATTTGAAGGACCAATCGTGCATAACTGATAACTCATAAAGTAAAAGGACTATTTATGGACTTTTGAAACTAAAAGGACTAATTGTGCACAACTGATAAAGTTGAAAGACCAATAATGGAGTGTAGCTCATACACTAATCATCTTTTAATAATGCTCTTTATGACTAAGAGGTTGCCAACTTGTCATCTCATCTCATGCTTCTCTTTTACAAGTAAAAAAAAAGTGAAATGAACATATTTGGCATTTGAAAATCATCAACCCAAAAAAATGTCAAGCTATCCATCACAAGTCTTTTTTCTCATGACATGTCCTTTAATTAGTAATTAAAGTGGGTTTCTCTATGTGGAGAAATGGCGCTGTGAATGAAATGAGAGTATAGAGGACTACGTCGAGAGAGGGATTCCCCTTTTTAACCAAAGCAAGGTTCTCTCTCTTTGAGAATACCCTCCATCAAAATGAGAGGATATAATGACATGTTTGTATATTTAATTTAAGTGAGGTATAATATATATACCACTTAATTATTGACTCGGGTGAAGTACTCCATTTATTTTTCATATACTCCGTAATTAAAACAAAGTTTTATAACTTTGCATGTCAAAATGGTGCAAGTAGCTAGAGCACAAAGAAGAATTTGATTTTTTGGGCCTGAATAAAGCCATTGAGCCTTGCATTTTTTGATGAAGTAGCCCATTGTTGTTAATGAAGAATCAAGACGTGGTCAGGAGGAAATTGTACTTCAAGACATAGTCATTGGTTGGGCTGCGAGTAAATGTCTGCTCGTGGTAAGCGAGATGTGGCTACAAATGGTACCTTTGGCTAAAGATCAAATTTGACTATTAGAGTTGAGTTTGCTGGCAAAGAACAAAAGAAAAGTTGGTTAATGTGTCCATCTAAGATCATTTTAAAACAAGGGCAGTGAAGAGAAACAACAAGCTAATACATATGTTTTAAAATGAAAGAGTGATAAATGGACTTGGTTGATGATGACTTATATTATAAGAAACTATTATGGATCCATGGTAAGAAAATACAATAGGATACATAATCATGCAGTCGGTTATCATAATCGCACAGTAAAACTATCTTGAGATACATTTCAAAATTTCATATTAGAAATTGTACAAATTACGTAATAAATAAATAGACTCAAAACCATCATGAATTTCACGAGAAATAAAAGTATACCCATAACATATGCAAAGCCTTAAGTAGGAACATCACAAGATATCAAATGTTTATATTATCATTGTATATGTTGAGTAAAACAAATAAGAATCGTATCCATGAACGTGACAACAAAGCTTTTTGTATCTTTTTGCTTTCAACATTGAGGGGTGAGATCGCTATGGATACCATGTTTCTTTAGTCATGCTATAAAAATATTTAGTTATTGTCATAACTCAAGACGATGAGTTTCACCTATTGACCCATATTTCCTTGCTTGGGTGTGGATTGAAAAAAAAAACTAGAATAAGAGAAGTGTAGAAGAACTTCAAAGGGTGAGTCTTTTTTAAAGTGATGGCGAGAGGGTTAAGTGGAAGACAGATAATGTGGTTTAGTTCTTTGGAATTTTAATATTGTGCTTTGATTATATCAACAAACAAACAATATTATCTTGATACTCCGTATTTTTATTTAATTTTTCTAAAAATTGAATCTAAGCTTGAAACAAATTTTATTTCTCATTTCTATAATGCAATTCTTTTACATTATGTTTGGTTCAAGGAATTTGAAAGGGAAAAGAAAAGAAAATGAAGTGGAAAACCATTTTTCTTGTTTGGTTAGAGGGGAAAAGAAAGAAAAAGTGGAAGGAAAAGAAAACGAGGAGGCAAAATGTATTAAGTGGAGGGAAAATCAAATTCCTTCCATTTAGGCGAGGAAAATGAGAGAAAACTATTTTTCTTTTCTTTTCCTTCCAAAATCCTTGACCCAAACATAGTGTTAAGGATGGTGAGGGTATTTTCATAGATTCCAACCTTTTTCTACAAATTTCCATTAAATTTCTTTAGCAAACACATGACTTTTTTTAAAATGCACAAGGGAAACCCAGATCCTGAAAAAAAGAAAAGAGAGTTGCCGCTTGCCAGTGCGTTTTGATTCATTCCCTCTGTCCACCCATCCATCCCAAAGGTATATAGCAGATTATTAGCAGTTGCACGTCTTGTGCAGTGAAACAATTGAGTTCTCTTCGAAAAAGCTTCATATCATAGTTATCATAATTATAATTTGGCGAGAGTGATCAGAAATGGGCTGCAGACAAGGAGGAGTTGCAGAAGAAGCAAACGCCGCCGCCGTCTCCGACGTGTTGTTGCTCACCACAATGTGCATCGTCGGCCTTCCTGTCGATGTTCATGTCAAGGATGGCTCCATTTATTCCGGCATATTCCACACTGCCTCTGTGGACGACAACAACTACGGTGAGTTGTTGCAGGCGAGGAGGTCCCATTAGTTGTTTTTAAATCTGTCATGCTCACATTTCGATTCCTTGAGTTTTTGTGTCGGCTCTGATTGTTATCGATTGGAGCGTTTTGATATCTGATCTGAATTTGCGATCCCCTGTTGATATTCAAACCAAGATTGGATTTTTTAGCCCCGCAATTAGATTCAATGATTCGTTGGATTTAGGGTATTTTGGATCTTATTGTGCTTATTATTATGGTCTTTTACTGATTTTTTTTTTCTATGGAGGGTGGTTCGAAAATGCATTTGATTGGATAGTTTTGATATCTGATTTGAATTTTTGGGCTGGGGCGGAGTTTCAGTTTGCTCCCCGCCTCACCTGGTTGATATTCACACTCAGGTGGATTAAATAATCCCGCAATTAGAATCAATTACTTTTATATGTTTGTTGGGCTTAGGACATTAGGGTTCTTATTGTGTGCTTAAGTGCGTATTACTGGTATTTTTCTGAGTTTTTCTATGAGGGGATGCTCCACAAATGTGGTCCAATCTGTTTGTCACTCTATGTGTAAGGCTGAAGAATAATATGAGTACTGTTAAGTGTATATCTTTGTGTGGACAATGACATATGATAACATTTCAACTGTATCTTTACTACTGAGTACATTTCCCTCCCTCTACGAGCAAGGTAATTTTTTTCTAAGTTTAAAATCGTAAAACCATTGTCAAAATATCATCCAAGTTGTACACCAAACACTACACCTAGAATGATTCCAATTTCCGCAAGAGAGGGGTTTCACTGGCTCTCCCTCCATATGTATGCCACCATTGGATTTCTAACACCAAGTTGATCCCGTAAATTGTCTGGAAATCCAATGGTCTTCATATGGAAAACAGTGTGCTCTCCATAGAAAATGGGTTGAATTGACTTTTTTTCATTCCATTTGTGTTTAGCTATTGTTTTGAAGAAAGCAATGATGATCAAGAAGGGGAGTCGAGAGGCAAATGTAACCAGAGGAAATGTGATCGAGACACTTATGATTCTATCAGAAGATCTCGCACAAGTTGTTGCTAAGGTATCTGCAGATTTCCCTTTGCATCATCACATGCCAATATATGACTTAAGACATTTTTCCACACATAAGTGCCAATATATGGCTTAAGAGATTTCCCCATACACACAATATTCCTCTTTACAGGGAATTACACATCCCGCTGATCATATCACTGGATATGTAAAGGGTGATGATGGAGGAGCTGTAGTTGATGATATTCATTCTGCTGAGGATGTAGAGAGGGAGGTGGAGTCTTTAAAGCCTAATGAGCCCAATAGAATAAGGTTGGCTTCTTTGCAACATTTTACCACTTAAGCCAAAGGGTAGTCTCTATTAGTATTTGAGATTCAAGGGCATAATATTGATGCTTTTTCTGCCATATTTCACTTCTGAATTCTGATAGGACTCAAGAAAGCAAGAATAACGGGTTAACTGAGAATGGGGAGATACCTGTGGTTCACAAAGGGCAAATTGTAAGTACAAATGTACCAAACTACAATCAACTTTATACATATTGATGATTGCCTTAGAGCATCCACATTTCTCTATCCAAATTCCAGATGATAAATACCATCCCCCCATTTCTGTCGCACCCTCAAGTATCCATTCTACAGTGGTTAGAGCTACTCCCTGTAGAATTGTAGACATTGTTGATAATATCCCTCGAACATATTCCCAATGTGGATGCATTAATAAAGAATTCAGGATTTCAATTTTTCTGCATGCCTTGCAGTAATTTCATTCTCTAATGATTTGCAGCTGCAAGAAGATCCAAGATCAAACACACATTGTGAGTATAGTTCGTAGATTTTTTTTGCTATCGTTCATTTTCAATTGTGATATGATGGATTTTCTCGATTCATATTCTCCGCCATGGGTTATTTTCAACATGGGATAAATGTTCTCTCTCTTTTTGCAGTGCATGTGTGTAAATCTCAATCCAAAGCTGAGTCAACAGCTAATGTGTGTTCTGACTCTCCAATTGTGTCATTTGAACAGAACATTAATGAACAGCATAGCATAGAAAACAATCAAAGTGCTGCTACTCCTCTATCTCGTGTTCTGAAAGATGGCACATCTGTTTCAGATGTCAAGTCTTCTAAAGTGCGCCCGGATTCATCACATGTTCAACGTGATCTAGTGCCTCCAAGAAATTCAATTTGTAACAAAGCTGCAAAGGTATCTTGGATGTTGTTGCTGTTTGGTCCATCTTGCTAGTAATTTAGCCTGTGTTTGTGTAGAAGTATTTGGCACCCAGTTCATAAATCATAGGGCGCTGCAATTTAATTTTTGAGTCTTATCCTTCATGCCAGGAGTCTAAGCTCAACCCAGGGGCCAAGATATTCCATCCATCACTTAGTAACCAAAGAGCTGTTAACCCTCCTGCAATGCCAACAATGGCTTATGTGCCGGAGTGTTGTAACACGGTACCTGTTGCTACTCCCGGACCTGAACTTGAAATCAGTCCATTTGCTCCTCCTCGATCTTCTTTCCCTATTAAGCTTATCCAATGTAACAATGTAATAGCAGGAAACAGCAACATTGATGTACAGTATGTTCAACCTGTAAGTTTACTTCTATAGTTGTCCATTTGAGTGATTTCTGCTGTAGATCTCAAATATATTTGGTCTTTGATTCTTTTACGTACCATCTAATTCTTTTTTGGTACCTATATATGCGTAGGGATTCGGATATGCGGGGAACAGAACAGTGCCAACTAGGTATACTAGTCAGTATCATCAACTTCCAGCTGGGACTGGTTATATGCATCCTAACTCAGAAAATGTATGCAACCATAGTGATTAATTTCCTTACCTCTAACTTTAATTAATCTAGCTTTTGTTTGGGAAGTATTGGTCGTTATTGTATATGGTGTATGATACATCCAATGTGTATAGTCTCATTTACTTAGAGAGCCGGTAGCTTTCACTTTTTCCTGCTTGTATTGTGTTTTCTAGGGTCCCTTTAGATCCCAGAAAATGTTTATGGAACGAAAATAGAGGGGGTTCTAGGGGAAATTTGAAATAAACTGTGGGGAGAAGTAGAATTGGTCCAAATTCAATTTAGATATTTGTCCAAACTCAATTTTATTTATACATTTCTGTTATATAAAGATCAAAATCTATTCACTCTGTCTCAAAATGAAGGTTATGGTTTAAGTGTTGAAAAGTAAATCGTTTGGTCGAATTTTTTTTGGAAAAGAGGGAAATGTTGTGAGCCACACATTATTTTCCTATGAAAGTAAGGAAGTGCAATCTTTGTTTTCAGATATTCTAAAAAGAAAGTGTAAACTTCATTCTGGGACGGAGGGAGTATGTCACAATTTTTTATAAATCAAATTTTATTCTCATTCATATTTTCTGAGATACACCTAACACAAAAAACTATTTCCTGTAAGAGTGTGTATGTAGCTTTTATTCATTTTTTGACATGCAATGATATTCTTGTAGGTAATGGTCGGACGATTGGGGCCAGTTGTGTATGTGCATCCTGTTTCTCATGTAAGACATTCTGAAAATCTAGACATTGTCAGAAAAACATATTCTTTTCTTTATCTTAGGTTTTTTTTGTATTATTTAATGTTTATTTACTGGTTCCTCTGTGTTTATGTCTTAGGGTGTTGTGCAGAGTGCACCAGGGCTCTCTCAAGTATCCTCATGTCCTTTGTTAAACCCCTTTCAGGCCCATTTGACTAAACATCAAGGTATTTAATCTAATATTCATACAAAATCTACTGACCATGTGATCTCGGATAAACTCTTGTTTGTTGTGGACTACTAATCCAAATCTACGTGTTTTTAAAAGTTTTTGCAATTCACATATGTTACTCCAAGTTTGGGACATTGGATGGTGGCACGTAAAATAAGAAAAAGTGGAATTGTGTGGTTGATATTAATTGTATGAAATGTGGAAAAAGGATGATTTTGGACCAAACAAACATCACAAATATGGACTGGGACAAACCTTTTGGGACGGACCAAAATAGAAATGAGGCATAGTGGGACAGAGGGAGCAGTTATTGCTCCTTCAGATTTCTGTTTCATTATATATTTATATGTGCTGTTTTGGATGTTTTTTTTTTGGTTCACAAGTTGGGTGGTTGTATAAAATCAAGAAAGTATTTAATGCTAGTTTTTTTCATTTTTGCCCCTTCTCTTGGACTCCCATGCAAGTTCATCTTGAATGATGAATAGACCTTAATAAGGGGTAGTGCTGTGAAGATTTTCTACATTGATAACATCTAAGTAATGCTCATTACAACTACAACAACACAGTATAATCTCAACTCTCTTGGGGTTTGGGGGCCACGAATATGCAGTTTCATCCTTGTTAAAACAGAGTGACTGTTTCTGTTTAACCTTAAATGCATAACTGCATTGACTACCCAAAACTTCACATAATGTAAGAAGCAAGGGAAGTTTAATGTTCCATATTGATTTAGTCCATTATGTGCCTGAAACTAAACATTGTTAATAATGACATATTTAGCTCCCTTGGCAATGGACAAATAAGTACTCCTGTCCTACAAAAAGTCACAACCTTTTACTTGGGCAGAGTAACATTGTCATTCAGACCAAAAACAAAACATTCTTTTTTTTTGACAGAGGGATTTCTTTCTTTTCTTTTTTCTTTTTTTTGTTTTGCTTAAGTTGTTTGAGTTATTATTTCAGTTGCCCATGTAATTAACACAAATCTTATGCTGCAGGAAATGCTGTGGCACAAACATTGCCACTTTGTGTGGCTCCTCCATACATAGCGGCCACACAGCAAACATATACAATACCAAGTCAAGTTCCACTCTCACACCCTTCATTTCCCGTAATGCGCCCGGTGCAAGTTCCGTGGTCCAATGGTTATTTCGGCCCGAAATATGCATGATGTCAGCAACGACATTACCATCTGCCGCGTTTTTTTGTTCAAATCCGGCAAGTTTTGGCGCTTTGATTTGATTCTTACGACTTACCCTCATTCATTTTCAATGCTTTTACGGAACATCATTTTTTTAAATGTGAGATTGAACATTGTAAATTGAATTTTGGCCATTCTGTGAATTGTGATTGTGTAAACTTTCAGTGTTTTTTTCCCCAAACATAGAAGGATTATAGAGTAATAGAGGTGAGCGATGGGTTTCAGTTTTGAAATGCATAGTAAGATAACTTCATTTTCTACTTTTTTCATTGAAATGCCTAGGGCCAATTTATTTTTTCTGCTTATTACTTATTTTTGTTATAATCAGATCAAAAATATTTTTAGTTATAACTGCAATTAGATTAGATCAGACTAGATAATATCTTCAAAAGATTAAATCAGATCAGGTGAACGGAGTGGCCTAAAAGGCCATCAATAACAAGAAGTATTCTCCCATTTGAATGGAGTGGATTTAAACTTTACTATTATGGCTTGTTTGGCAAAAAAAAGATAGCAATTGTCAGTTGGTCGTTTATATTAGCATGTTTAATTATCAATTTCTAGTACACACGGAGTGATATTTTTGCAATTACAGAGACTCCAAGAGCAACATTTTTAACAGAGCAAATTAGAAAGATTTATAGAATTTGCCAAAACTTTACCATCTATATCAACAAAAAAAACAATATTATCTCAATATAAATTTATTGTTGTGTTTTAATGAAGTTATTCTCAATTTTTAACTTATTTAAGAGTTGGTGTGGAATTTACAAATAATATTTTTCAAATTTAAAAACTATTGTCTTTTTGGATTCTATTGAGTTTGTTGTTGCTATCTAAAATTAGTACATTTATTTTTAAAACTCATTTGTTTTTATATTAAATTGAACTGTCTACAATGCCACACATGTGCCGCAACTTTGTCCCCAACACTTTTTTCCTTCGTAAAAAAAAAAACAAACAACATATGTAGAGGCACATTAAAGTGAAGAGTTTCAAGATGTAATTTATACAACATCAACAAACTCTAAATCCACAAGTCAACAACATATCGACTATCAGAAATTTTCAGGTCTCTCTTTTTTGTCCTCCAAGTACAAGAGACTGCTTACACATTTATGGGTATGGGTATTATCAACAAACACTCTGGGAATACCTTTCTTCTTGGCTTTTGTCTCTGGGAATTTCATTACAATCAGGACTTAGTTTTCAGGCCAGCAGCCGAGTCAGACTCGTGCTCTTTGTTCCCTACCATTTTCTCCTGCATAACCTTCACAATATAGCATTATATTTTAGCAAGCCATTTGGATGCAAGCCAGAATGAAAAATGTGTATTATACGTTCATGGATAGATGCTTAGGGAGTTTCTGGTTGGGGACCCGAAAGATTGATTATCGATCTATCCAATCAATCCAAGAATTTGAGATGAAAACTATCGATTTAAGACCAAAATGATTTAGACGATCAATCTAATTCTAAAAAAAATGAATTATGAGTATCTTAACTATACTCCATTCTTTATTACATTTGATATACTGTGTATAATCTGTGAAGGAATTTTCATTGAAAGTTAACACTATAATTTAAAACAAAAAGAGTTCAATATTCATGATTTTTTTGTAATAAAATGGTAGTTTCTATCATTCAAATGCTAAATTGATAGTTTTCATCTTTGTATATACTTAATTGAGAGATTACACCATCTTTTGATGGTTCGATCCAGAAGTCGTAAAAATGAAATGCATATTTACCTGTAAAAGCTTAGTCATATTGCCAGTGCCGTAATGGAGAAGATTTTTGGAATCTGAAACTTCAAGGGGTTCTGTTGATGGGCGCTCATTCATGTCCTTTTTTTCTCTTCTCACACTTGAACTTTGTGTTGGTTGGGTATATCCATGGCTTCTGTCAGAATCACCACCAGGCATAATAACTTCATTGTTGCGAGATGCTAACGGGTTTGTCTCTTCCCCGGCTCTTCTTTGATTTTGCACATTTTCTACTCCATGGCTGCTGATCATGGATGTTGATCCATCAGGTGGTAACATAGCTAATGGTGCAAACATCTGCACGCTTTTCCCCCTTAAAGTTTCCACATTAGCCCGGGACACGTCCAACGGTTCCTGACCAGACCTTGCTAACCGGTTGGTTAGGTTGGCCGGTTGGAGCACAACAGGAACCACGGTTCCTCTGGCCCCCACAGGAGGGACAGAAGGAGCCAACACTATAGTAGACAACTGATTATCTTTTGACTCGTTGAACTCGGCCTTGTGTTTGTAACGCCTACGCCTACGTACTTTATTTCCAACAGGAAGACGGATTTCGTTTCTGTGTATCATCTCTACATGTGGGGCGATATCATTTTCTGATGTTATTGGGACATAATGTCCCGGTTTAAAGACAATGCCTCTAAGCTTGGTTTTGGAGTCTCCGATAGTAACACTGAGCAGAAACCCAGCATCAAAAGAGGCTTCTATTATACCTGTAACTGCCTGACCTACCATTGCATCCACTTGATGAGCAGGGTTTTGAGTATTTCTTTCCATGCCAGGTGGAACTATAGGAGCATCCCTTCTATGACTTGGGCTCTGATCCTTCCTTGGTCTACCTCTTCGACGCTTCACAGGGAGAGCTAGTTGTAGCTGGGGACTAGAGTTGTCCATTTGAATAGCATTGCTCATTTCCAGAACTTAAGGAGAAAATAGTCAAAATAACCAGGCTTCCTTACTCCCTTGTAGACCCCTCAGAAACACTCTTGAGAGTTGAGAACAATCACTTCACTGTAAATCCTCCCCTCAGATACTAGTCAATACAGAGTACAAGAATAACCTCTGTTAATAATTAATACCGAGTATAAAAAATCTGGTCCCAAGTTTTGCCAGTTATAATAAGACATAAACTCTGACTAGTACTAAAAAGTTATATGGGTACATTTTTTACATCCCACATTATGAAAGAGTTCATTCTTATAGCAACACACAACCGTGCACATCACACACACACACACATTTTTTCAAACATATAAATAGCATTTTAGATTGAAAAAATAGGGAGACAATTTTAAATGACTACTGCATTTACCTATGACGGGCTTTAATGCTTAGAGTTCGTAATATACAAGTTATATTGTATTTTACATTTTTAATTGTGTATTACATTTGCACATTTCTTCTATTATGCGTAAAAAAAACATGGACCTCTTATTGTGATTATTATTAACGTGATTTGTTAGCGGAGTTTGAATAAACTTCTTCATGGTTCTTAATGGCGATACGATTTAATTGTACCAATATCCCTATTTAATTATAACCTCTCAATTAAAATATGACCGCTTTGGTCCTAATCCTATCCATATTTAGATGGGTTTTAATGTATTTATAGATCAATTTAAAGAACAAAAGTCTAGCAAGTCTATGCTCCATCTGGCATTGTACTACCTTAATTCATAACAGTCATGAAAACTTGCACACCACATCTACATTCCAGATTTTCCTTCCCCAAAACTATCCAGGAATTAGAATCAAGGAACATCACAGGATGTGTTTTAACAATTTTAACATGATTGTATTAACAGGTTGGGCCCAAGTAAAACAAAAAGAGGAATTTACGTAAATAGCACTAAAACATAATGATTTTCCCTAAATAGCACTACATGTGTTTTTTTCCCAATATAGCACTTTTAGTCATTATCCATTAGTCATTATTCAAGCAAATATTCGCCATCACAAGACATTATGTACATTATTAAGTACTATTTAGGGAATAAAACAATTTAAGTGCTACGGAGTATTTAGAGAAATGAGTTAAGTTTTAGTGCTATTTAGTGCAAATATTTCAAAAAAAATACCATACTATACATTCTAAGTGCAATCTATCTCATTAGCATTCAACTGTTTTTTTTTGGTTCTCGAAAATTTGCATTTAGTTTAAATGTTAGAACTCTTTGCGCTGTTTGATATGCATGAAAAACAATGCCTGTTGCTGATTGGTCCTTGAAGCTGGAATTGAAAGCTTGGCTGTTTTTTTAATACTAGTTTTGTAGAGAAAGTTTTGTTACTCTATTTCTATTCGTGCCTCCGTGTGTAGGTGATGAATTTGGCTGTTTTTCACTAATTGTAGGGAGAAAATGTTGATATATTAACATAACAATTATGCTTTTTTTTGGCGTTTACAACATCGTCTTCCTTTGTGCCTTCTGCTACGAGCAAATTCAACTTTGAAGTTAGAGATTCGTCTTAAATAATATACTACATAGTAGATGATTGCAATGCTGAGGGTTTCATTCTGTTTAGAAGTGTTATCTGCTGTGACATTGGATCATTAAAATATAAAACAACAACCCAGTTGGATCCCAGACCCTACTGTAGTGGGATCCAATTGGGTTGTTGTTGTTGTTGTTTTACATTTTAATGATCCAATGGCATAGCAGATAACACTTCTAAACAGAATGAAACCCTCAGCATTGCAATCATCTACTATGTAGTATATTATTAAGACGAATCTCTAACTTCAAAGTTGAATTTGCTCGTAGCAGAAGGCACAAAGGAAGCCGATGTTGTAAACGCCAAAAAAAGCATAATTGTTATGTTAATATATCAACATTTTCCCCCTACAATTAGTGAAAAACAGTCAAATTCATCATCTACACACGGAGGCACAAATAGAAACAGAGTAACAAAACTTTCTCTACAAAACCAGTATTAAAAAAACAGCCAAGCTTTCAATTCCAGCTTCAAGGACCAAACAGCAACAGGCATTGTTTTTCATGCATATCAAACAGCGCAAAGAGTTCTAACATTTAAACTAAATGTAAATTTTCGAGAAAAAAAAAAAACAGTTGAATGCTAATGAGATAGATTGAAGCTTGGACACACCTTCGAAGTGAGAAATGGAGAAGTTTACCGCAGCGAACAGCGATTGAGCTTTACCGGAGAGCTGGAAACCCTAGATTTCATCCAGGGGGACGGAGATGCGTAGAATTGAAGGGTTTGAAAATGGAGATTACAGAGAGCGAGAGCTCAGAAAGATAGCTATTTACCACGACATTTAATTTACAATCTGTCAACTCTTTACAAGGGGCTGGAAGAAGTCGATTAATTATTACTGTACTCGGGTAATTATTTCGGAGTACTCCGTAATTAACCGCATTATTTTACGGAGCTAATTACTCCTAGTCCTAGATTACTTGTACTCGAGCAGAGATGACTGAACCCGAGGACCGAATGGGTCGGATTGGTTCGATCCTCTAAAAGTCGTCCGGACTTTTTTTCCATTTAACTTTTTTGGTCAATAATTATTACTACCTCCGTTTCCTAGTATTTGTTTAATTTCATGTTTACATACCATCTAATATACTTTTTTAATCTATTTTTTCTTGTAATTTGTATATTAAAAAGTTATAGAAATTATATATTGATAATATATATGTTAAGACAAATCAAACAAGATCACACGTGACTATATTTAGGCTTACACATTAAGAGAATTTGATGAATCAAAGTGATTAGATGAACAGTTCCAAAAGTCAAAATTGAACGAATACTACGGGACGGAGAGAGTACAAATTTTACTGTCCTATTTTACTGTACTAGGGTCGATGTGCAAACACGTTTCTCATTTTTAATAAAGAAATCACTCTGTACAGAAGTAAAAAAAATAAGATATCAAAAAACGAATTTTAAGTCTTTTAAAATTAAAATATGAGTATAATGGAAGTGTGATGGAAAATTAATGACAATGTTATATGAAAATGTGAACCCTTAATTATCAGCGGTCCGTAGCGGCATTCTAATTTTGACTTTTATACTTCTTCTGTCCCAAAATGTTTGTTACATTTACTTTTTTAAAAGTCACAGAATCTTTTGCTTATTTGTACATTTTCATTAGTTATTTAATAAAATAAAATATTATTGACACCTCTTATTTTGAATATTTTTTTAATATAGTTTTTAATTATGTAAATTTTGTTTTTTATTTCTATACAAATACTTAGATAAAAATAATTGAAAAAACTTAATGTTTTGCCTCGTTTTTAAAAATGTGGTAAACATTTAGGGATGGAGAGAGTATGATTAAAGAAATGAATAATTTTGGGTGCACTTTTCCAAATAAGTATTGATTAAAACATAAAGAAATCATCCTAAATAGGACTAAAACATAAAGAAAAGTACCAAAATAGGACTTTCATGTTTTTTTCTCGAAATAGGACTTTGCACTGTGGTAATGTGACTTTGCATTGTAGTAATGTGACAGTGTACATGTGTAAATTACTATACTTTTTTGGTAATGTATATGACCATGTTTGGTAATGTAAGTCCTATTTCAGGAATAAAAACATAAAAGTCTTATTTTGGTATATTTTCAACGTTTTAGTCCTAGTTTAGTCTTTCTCCCTAAAAATATGATATGATGAGTAGATATGATGAGTAGATTATTATTATAAATAAGAATGATGTGATAGACATGATAAGAATTAAAAGTAGAAAGTGATTTTTAATAAAAAGAAGAAATGAATTGTGGAACCCAAAAAAAGGAGAAAGAGTTTGATGATGATGATAATGGATGATGGTGATGATAAGTTTAACGAGTTTAACTCAAGACCTCTTATGAACTCATTATATCTTTCTCTAATTTTTGATGTGGATAAACATGTTATAATCTTCTCAATTTTTCGATGTGAGATAAATTATAAGAGAAACAATTCAAGAAGAGATTTCTGAAGGTATATGGAAAAAAAACTATATGGTGTTAGAAGGCAAATGAAATGTGAATGCCAAGAAAAGAAGAAGCAATTTCAAGACCAATTAAGAAACTCAAAGCTTATCAATTAGATTATCATAATAATAAGATGGAGCTCAAAACCACAGTCACTATGGAAGGGAAAACATTTGATTCCATTGCAACATAAAAGAGACAAATAATGAATATAGATCAGATATAGAAGCAGCATAATGCAGTAGATTAGAGTTTCCCAATAAAGGAACAACAATAGTTATGTACGGAGTACAATTTAATTAAGCACAACACAGATGACATTAATTATTGCATGGCATGTCTATATATACACTCACCCCCAAATCTAGCTAATTGCAATCAATACTAAAACTGCAGCCCCATCAAGGTAATGATCATATTAATTAATCCCTACAAACAACAACAATTCATCTCGTATATGCGGTCTGATGAACCAACCGAACCGTGGCAAATTCAACATGAACAAAGTTTCTGCAATTTAAATTAAACTACACAAATTAAAGGGCCATATTAAACCATAAACGACTGAATGAATGAATGATTATGCTGTTGTCGTCATCTTCCTCCTCGTCCTCGATGATCTATCAGACTAAAAAAAAACAAAGCTATGGCCTCACGACTGCGACCCAAAGGCTTCCATTGACGCGAATGCTCCATACTTGAACGATGATCCCATCCCCATTCCCATCTTCCCAATGAAGTGCCTTCAGTACCTTGTTCCAACCATCGTTGATGGCGTACGACACGCTGCTCCGCTTCCCCACCCCTTTCCCCATATCCCACCTCTTCAGCTTCACCCCCCACCTCCCCAGCAACGGGTCTATCAGCGTCGCGTCGATCCCCACCAATTTGTTTCCCACCTTCAGCCGCACCAACCGCTTCTCATCCTCCCTCAGAAACTCACTCTCCGCCATATGCATGCTCCTCTCCGGCATGGTCAGCCTCCCCTGTAGTAACATTGTGTCGCTTTCCGTCAGCGCCTTTTCTATCAGAAGCTTCTCCTCTCCAATTATAGCGTTTGGCCCCGCTAGCTCCCGAATCTTATTCTTGAATCTCTCCGGCATGCCCGGGGCCGGGCCTTGTTGATGGGCAAAGATATCATCAACCCTCTGTTTCGGGCTCTGTTTCGGGCTGTTGTTTGCCGACGCAGGAGTCTTTATCTTGATGATCAATTTCTTCTTCTTCTCCCCTTGTTTCTCTTCTTCTTCTTCTTGGCGATTAATTATTATGGGCTCCGGGGAATAAGACGTTTCTCTCTTCCTCTTGTGGCCCGCCGCCGGAAGTGGGGTCCAGGGCATGACAGAGGCGGCCAACTTCAGGAAATCTTTCTTCTTGATGTCTCCCTTAAACTTGTCCAAAACCCTCTTTTCCCGTGTGAGCTTGGCGGCGGCCACGCGGCGGAGGGACAGAATTTCCCTGTCAAGAGCGGCGGCCTTCTCCGCCTCATCTTGCGCTATGGCCACATCCGCGAGTAAGTGCAGATTACCCGCGAAACCCAGGGCGGCGGCGGCAGGTGGCGACTCCACAGTCGCCGTCATCATCGTCATAATCATAAAATTAAAAAAACAATTCTTTTCGGATTTTCGGCGCAAAGGAACGAGTGAACGAATTGGGAAACTCCGAGTGCGTGTGGGTGTGTATATATACAGTACACTCCATGGCTTAGAATTTGTTGATTGTTTCCGAGTCCAAGTAGGGTCAAAATTAGGTCAAGGGTTTCCAAGATTCTCGCTGTGAGTTCTAACTATAGTTTCTTGCCAGTCAATTCATGAGTGTCCAAATCTCACAATTATGCCCTCCTAATTACCAAAAAAAACTTTCCAAATATTTTCCCTATTTAAAAAAAATTGCATTTTAAATTTTAACAAATTTGAACCAAATTTATTTTCTAGTTAAGTTTCTCATTTGCCCTAGGAAATACATAGTACTACGTAATGAGTTAAAATGGCACCTTACAATGAGATGACAATTGTTTCGGTGAGATCACGTTAAGCTCACCATATTACGCTAGAAAGCATTTTTTTAAATGTGCACTTATTTAAAATTTCAATGCTTGAGAAAGAATTCTTCCATTCGATTTCAAAAATATTTAAAAAAATTAATGCCCGTAGTTATCTAGATAAAGAAAAATATTTTGTAGTAAATGTAATAAAAATTTAACAAATACTTCATCTTTCCCAAATTAAATATTTTCATTTTTATTTTCCAAAATAAAAAAGAACACCTTTTTGGGACACTCAAAAAAGAAAACGGAAATAGATAAAAGACGTACATACACGAGGTATAAGAAAAGGAAAAAATAATATGAAAATGAAATGAAAAAAAAACAAAAAAAGTTGCTCTTATAGAAAAAGGAAAGTGTAGTCTTGAAGTATGCTGAACAGGCTCTTATGTAGGATGTTCGAAAATTCATTTTTTTCCCTGTAAGATGATTTTGGACCGACGCCAACAGTTTATAAAAATTGCAAAAAAATCCTCCCTTTATTTTTGAAATTCAAAAGAATAACATTTTTTCGGGACATTCAAAAAAATAAAGATTGGCTTTCTTCTTTCTTTTTTCACCCGTCCCAAAAAACACTTCTTATTTCTATTAAAAAGTCACTTTTACCACATATTTTTTCATATCCTATCTATCACATCATACTTTTTTACTAATAATTTACCCATCAAATCGTACTTTGACCCATCACATCAAAAAACATTTTTGGAAATTCAATACCAAAATACACTCTCCTTAAATCTCTTCAAAATCAAAACATCTCATATTTAAAGGAACGGAGGGAATATTAATTTAACTTACCATATTGTCTTCTCTTGCCCCATGCTGCCACCATAATCTCCCTCCCCCGCCACATTGCCTCCCTCGTCACCACACTGCCGCCGCCACCATCACACTCTCACCCTTCGTCTCCATAAATAAACTTTACATTACGCGTTACGATGTTTGACTGAAGTTATTTTTAAATCATTTTATATGAAAAATGGTGTGAAATTTTAAAATAAAAATCAAATATTAAAAAACTATATCAAAAGGTCTAAAAAACTAGAGGTGACATGTCTATATTATGATATAAATATACTTATATACTAATAATCTATCCATCAAATTATTCTTTTACCTATCACATCAAAGGACATTTTTGGAAATTCAATACCAAAATACACTCCCCTTAAATTCCTCCTAAAAAGCAAAACTCCCATGTTTCATGGGACGGAGGGAGTATGTATTTTAATTTTCCAATATAGCACCTAAACTTATTTATTCACTAATATGAATAGTATTTGAATAAAATCTAGTGATGAGAACAATGTCCACTGATGATGGACATTTAGTTTGAACAATATTTAGTTTTTGAAAGAATTATTTTTGGGAGTAAATTCTCTGTATATTGAATTGGCTTATGAAACTTATTTTGAATATAAATATCTAACCCTCTTTATATAGGAAGAGGGTAAACTAAATAAGGAAATTTCTATTCCTACTAAAATAAGAATTAAACAAACTAGGAAAGATACTAAATACTAAACCTAATCCAACTAGGAAAGATACTAAACCTAATGCCAAAGGGATTTTGTTTCCTTCTTCAATCCTGCTTCCTTCTTCTGTCTCTAACACTTTCCTTCTTCAATCCCGCTTCCTTCTTCTATCTCTAACAGTAACACTAGACATTTACTTGAACAATGACCAGTGAAAACTAATCTATTACTCCCTTCGTTTTAAAAAAGAGTTCCTATTTTGACCAAATGTAAGATTAAGGAAGTGTTAAATTATAATTGACTTTCAATTTTGCCCTTGATGTGATGGGTAAAAGTAAGATGTGATCGATAGATTATTAGAGAAAAAGTATGATGTGATAGGTAGAGTATGAAAAAGTAAAGATAAAAATGATTTTTTAATAGAAAGTAGAAGTGTTTTGTTGAAAGTGGGAAAAAATGAAAGAGTGTTTTGAGAACGAATTGAAAGAGTACAAATTATGGTAAATAATGTTGCAAATATTCTATTCTCCGTACGTGGCATGACTCCATTATCAACTAAGGCTACCTGCTGGTCTTTTGTAATCTCCTTCTTCAAACAACACATGCATGCCCGCAGCATATGTGTGTGTGTGTGTGCGCGCACCTAACAAATTCATTATTAAATGGATCTGTTGAATGAATCCTCCAATGTAATGATTTGATCAAAAACCTAATTAAGGCGGTGCAGCTAGTGGGGAGCTTTTAGGTTAGTTGAGAATGATCAAATCATATTTTTTTTTCCCCCACTAGTTAACAAATTAATTCAACTGATCAAATTCCATTGCTGCCATACATATACAAATGTCATTATTTTAGCTAGTGGCAATAATCTCTCCATATATATTTATACATACATACATATACTCCATAACAAAGGTTAAAATAAACCACAAAGTAAATAATATACCATGCAGCTAGTAGCTTAGCTAGACGATCAAAGTGGTTATCTATACCGTACCACAAATGATCAAATTAATTAACCAGCAGCAGCTAGACCGCCTAGACCATATATAGATAGATGGACATGCATGAAGATAAATGAATGAATGAATGAATGAAAGGTTAGTTAATTGTTGTTTCTTGTCCTCCTCCTCCTCTTCCTCCTCCTCATCAGCTCGCGCAGTATGTTTTATACTTGGACAACTGCGAGCCAGAGGCGTCCATTGACCCGAACACTCCAGACTCTGACGACGACGACGATGCCTTCCCCCTTTTTACCAACCCAACCCATCCCTTCCAACACGTCCTTCCACTTGCCGTTGACGGCGTACAGCACGCTGCTCCGCTTCCCCTCCCCTTTCCTCATCACCCACCTCTTCAGCTTCACCCCCCACCCCCTCCTCAGCAACGGGTCCACCAGCGTCGCGTCAATCCCCTCCAACTGGTTCCCCGTCGCCGCCTTCTGCCGCACCAACCGCTTCTCCTCCTCCGTCAGAAACTCCCTCTCTGCCATATGCATGCTCCTCTCCGGCATCGTCAGCCTCGCCTGGTGTAAACTCGTGTCGCTTTCCGTCAGCGCCTTTTCTATCAGAAGCTTCTCCTCTCCAATTATCGCGTCCGGCCCTGCTAGCTCCCGAATCTTATTCTTGAATCTCTCCGGCATGCCCGTGGCCGGGCCTTGATGATGGACAAGGATATTATCAACCCTCTGTTTTGGGCTCTGTTTCGGGCTGTTGTTATTATCATTGTTCGCCGAGGAAGGAGTCTTTATCTTGAGGATCAATTTCTTCTTCTTCTTCTCCCCTTGTTTCTCTTCTTCTTCTTCTTCTTCTTCTTCCCGATTAATTATTATGGGCTCCGGGGAATAAGACGTTTCCCTCTTCCTCTTGTGGCCCGCCGCCGAAAGTGGGGTCCAGGGCATGACAGAGGCGGCCAACTTCAGGAAATCTTTCTTCTTGATGTCTCCCATAAACTTGTCCAAAACCCTCTTTTCCCGTGTGAGCTTGGCGGAGGCCACGCGGCGGAGGGACAGAATTTCCCTGTCAAGAGCGGCGGCCTTCTCCGCCTCATCTTGCGCTATGGCCACATCCGCGAGTAAGTGCAGATTACCCGCGAAACCCAGGGCGGCGGCGGCAGGTGGCGACTCCACAGTCGCCGTCATCATCATCTTAATCATAAAAAAAACAATGGTTTTTAAAATTTTCGGCGCAAAGAAGGAGTGAATGAATAGGGAAACTCCGAATGTGTGTGGGCTGTGTATATATACACTCCATAGAATTTGTTAATTGTTTCCCAGTCCAAGTATGATCAAATTTAGGTCAAAAGTTTCCAAAAATCCTACTAGGAATTCTAACCAATTTCTTGCCAATCAATTCATGATTGTCCAAATCTCATAACTAAGGATGATGCCCTCCTAATTAGTAATTACCAAGTGGACAACCTGAACATTTTGAATCTAACCGGTTGACCACTTGCAAATGAACTCACATTCCTTTGATTTTTTTTTGAGCGCCAACACCTAAAGGACCACGAGCCGCTAGGTATGGATTCTCAGACGAGTAATCGTGTTAAAGGGGCCACATGCCGTTAGGTACATACTCCATACGTACAACTGGGCTAAATACTAACGGGCCGCTGGAAATGAACGTCTAGACGTACACTTTCACAAACGAGGTGGGCCAAAACCTGCTCTGATACCATGATATACTCCCTCCGTTCTCAAAAACACTTCCTCTTTCTTTTTTTCCACTTCCAACAAAACACTTCCCCTTTCTATTAAAAAACCACTTTTACCCTTACTTTTTCATACCCTACCTATCACATCATACTTTTTTTCTAATAATCTATCCATCACATCTTACTTTTATCCATCACATCAGGGGCAAAAGTGGAAATCAACTATAATTTAACACTTCCTTATTTTTGCCCCCAAATCAAATGGGAAGGGTTTTTCCAAACGGAGGGAGTAGAATTTAGGATGATTATAGACAACTGGACTGGGTAATTAGACATTTGGGCTAAACCACATTAAAAGATTTAATTCAATAATTGATTAATTAGTTCAACTCAAGAGTTTATAATACCGATCATTGTACTTCGGAACTTCCAACGTGGGATGCACTTTAACATGGTCCAAGATTTTGGAGCACTCCGAGTCGTAGTTGGTCCTCCTTCACGTTTTCCTTTACCTTTCGATTTTTTAGGAGTTGTGTTTCAGGCACAACCTCATCCATACCGTAAGGAACATATTGTGTGGGAGCCGTTGTGTGCGGTGGAGGCATTGCAATGGTCTGGATGGTCGGCCCGACCCGCTCTTTTATCAGGTCTATGAGCCACGTAGCTTCCCCTTCCCTTTTCCCTTAGCACTGAGTAATTTTTTTTACTCCATCCAAAGCTAAAAAAGCTCTGGTACGTTCTTCATTTTTGGAATTCTAATAAAAAGACTCATGTTTCCGTTTTTAGAAAATTTTGTATTGCTTGCCCACATATCACTTCCATTTGAACCACTTTGACTAATTTACCATTAGATCTTAAATTTTGTGTCAAATCCAATTCAAGGATTTTTTAAGAACGAAAAGAGAATTTTAGTTTAATAATGTAAGTTTTTATGTGTAGTATGTTAAAATCCATTGTTTCAAAAATCACACAAAGATAATATATGACATGAAATTTTTTTGGGTATGAAAACGAGATGGATTTTAATTAAATCATGCTTAACTAGCATAAACATTTTAAATAAAAGTTTTTATGGTGTAACTTAACATTAAAATCATTAAAGTTAAATGTTGTGATAAAATAATTTTTCAAATGTCATAATTTGAAATTGAAAAAAAACAAGATGATGAAAAATAAAATTAAAAGAGTGAACTTAATTTCAAAACAACAAATTAAGGCCAAATTTTCAAGTAATGGGGTATGAGCCCCAAATTCTGGAGTTACTCTTTGTTTGTTGTGAATTGTGATACTTCTTTCCTTCTAAATTGATTTATACTATTTCAACAACATCTAAAATCTTATCTTTTTAAAATTAGATTTATTACCGAGTATAAATTAATACAGAAACAAAATTTACAAATTATATAAAAAAAACTGAAAAAATAATAGCTCCGATTCCGACCCGACATCCAACTCCAGCAAACCTAATAGCTCCAGATATAACCCGCAACCCTACCGGGTTGCCTAATGTGCCGCGGGTCGAACCCAAACCCGACCCCTGCCCGCGAGTGTTTCCTCCTTCAAAAAAAAGCATCCAAACAGGGGTTAAGACTTTGAGTTATTGGTAAGTTCATATACAGATTGAGCTCTCCAATCTCTGTTCTAATGGCGACTCTAAAGGCCAAAAATTGTCTCGTTTCAAATTCAAACCTTCGTCTGAACAACGGCAATGGAGCGAAACCCAAGACTAGGATCGAATCGTCTCTCAAGAAAATGTCTGGCCACTGGGATTTTCTGGTAAGATTCATCCCAAATAGGGGTTACGTTAGACTTTTAGATATATTTTCTAGGGTTTATGCTCACATTGCTTATTTTTGAGTATCGATTGCTCCGTATTCGATTCATTCATTGCTTTTTTTACCAGATATTCATTTCCCGTTCATAGTTATATGTATATTTTTGAGATTATCTGATTGAATTAGGTTTGACAATACAGAATTATCTGATATTCATTTCCTGTGTTTCTTGAAGGACGAGATTGAGGCTCCAATGTGGGTGGATCTCTCTTTGGAATCCAAGTCCGCAGATACGGATAAGTAAGTGTCCGTACAGTTCTTGGCCATTGTTAAATTCATATCTGGTTTCAAAAGCCAATAAACACCACCATTTCATCTGATTTCTTATCTTTGTTTTGCAGAGATGATGAGTGGTTTTACACAATCCATTTGTAAGCTGCTTACCATTTCCTCCTGATTCCCTGTTCCATTTCTGTGTTCCTGAAGTGAGTTTTAAATTTCAGGTTCCATCAATCTTCTGCCATGGAATTGAAGGCTGCATTTTCTAAGATTGGAGAGATGACTGTGGATATGCAACAGCCGTCTCCCCCAAATCTCCCGCCATCGGTATCAAGATCAAGAGGTAAAGATTACAGAAACAAGGAGTGGGTGAAGGGGAATCAGAAGATAACTCTGGACAAGAAACATCCAATTACGAACTTAAGCAGTAATTCAAGCGGTACTAGTGATTTCTTGTCAGCTCTGGGGATGAATAGGTGTGCAACAAGACTGGGAGCAAGGGCGGCTGTTAATAGTTACAGCCAATCTGATGGTTGGAAATCTCTTTCGTGCAAATCAAGCATGGGATCTTCAAATCCTCACAGGGAGGATAGAAACCTGTCAACGGGACAATCTAAATACAAAACCCCAGAGAGTGTAAATATTTTTAAAATGTCAAAGGTATGATTTCTTCCAACTCAAAATGCAATATTAGATACAGAATTGAGAATTGGATGACTTCGGTTCATTGCCCGATTATGAAACATAAAAGTAAATGCACCAAATTTCTAGGGTGGGTTTGGATCGTGGACAATGCTTGGGAAGAAAATAGAGTGGAAAATAAAGAGTACAATTGGAACTAGACACAAGAAAAGTCTTTCCTGTGGGGTTTCCCTTCCCCTAATGTTTTATGGGATCCAAACGTACCCCTAATATTCTGATTCACAGATTGAATTCAGAGAGTACAACTCAAGTTCTTTGGTATATGTTGAATGACTCACTGGCTATGTCTATTAGTGTTTTCTTTATAACAAACTAATGTCTGGATTCTCTAATTGAGACACTTTCTTTATTGGTTCTGTGAATGTTTCTTGGTTCTTGCAGGGTCATCAGCATACCAACATAACACAACAAAACCCTTTACTTCCTAAAAGATGCAACATAAGCGTGCTTCCAGATGTGGTTTCAAAGTCTAAAGAGAACAAAGGAAGCACGTTTAAAAGACCTGTGACCAGTGGTAAAGAGAATGCACCGAGGGCAATGTATAGGAGTCAGGATTTAAGCATCAAAGAGAGGGCAGGAGCTACAGTTAGAATGCAAGCTCCTAAATTTTTAAAGGAAAGAGTCCAGGGAACTAGTGCCAGAACAATACTGACTGATTCAAAGGTACTGTCCTTGCTGTTTGATTCATTAAGGGTATATGTTTTAACTTGTGCTTGGTTTTACCTCCTAAATGCAAAGGCAATAAAATATGATTACGTTTTTTTACATATTGTATGATTTCTTAATCTGCATATAAATAGAAGTTAATGAATAAGCTGAGTTTTCCAACCGTATTCTTTTGAATATCTTGGACTCAGACGACATGCTTGGTGATAAATGAGGATATTCATTACTCAGTACTTTTCAAGGGAAGTCGGTGCACATCTTTATGAGTACTACCTTTCAAAAAGAATTGAAGAAGGAAGAGTTTAAACAAATAACACAAATAAATTTATTATGGTTGAATGAATGTTTTAATTTCCCACATTTTTTCCTTCCAAATTCTCCCACTATGTATTTTCTTCCTTATTCCCTTCGTTACCAACTTATGGATGATAGGCTTTTTTTAAGGTTGTTTTGGGAACACCAATAATAAGGCCATTTGTTTTTTAATAGATTTACTGATCCTAGGATTGAAGTAATACTACTGTTGCACTGAAGTTTTTTCAGATTTGACTTTCAGTCAAACCAGTTCAACTTTAACAATAATATGACTTGTATATCCCTGCAATTTGTCAATGTACATGACGCTAAGCACACACTGTTTGCTTATGCTTTGATTGTTTTTTCCATGTGTGTGCTTATATTGACTTAAGGACATATGGGTTTTCAATTTTCACTATATTTTATGTTGCAGGTAACACTAGATAAGAAAAGAGAAGTGAAGAGTTCTTATAATATCGGTAAGGTCTTCTTGAGATGAGAATGATCAGCGTAGATTGTTACCTGCAATCTAGGTAAGGCAATAAAGAAGATGAGTAAAGACACTTCTTCATGGTTCAGGTACTAAAGAGCCCATGTCCGGTTTTGTTCACTTTAGGGCAGTAAGGGCACTGGCCTTCATGGCATACCCTTAAAATGGAGCCAACAACAGTTCATCATTTGATGACTCCTCTTGTGAATATATGGTGTAAAGTGGTAAGGAATTAATACATTGTCATGCATTTTCTATAGTTACAGAAACTGGTTATTGTTTGGCAATTGCAAACTATCCACTTGGGGCTAGTCTCTGCCTCGCTTTGGGGGGGGTAAATGTCGGGTTTCGAACCCCCAATGTGAATATAGAGTCAATCCTTCAGTTCCTTTTTAGGCTTTTACTAAGTTCAAAAGTATTTGTTCAATTTGACCTTTTCGAATTTATTGAAATCAACAAACATGCAATCCAACAACACTTTAAAACAAAGTTCTTGCTCTCACCAATGGAAATACATTGCCATTTTTGCTTTAAAAAAATCGTGTTGAGAAGAGATTTGTACTCAAAAATCCATACTTAATGATTTATTTTGAAGACCCATTAACTAGGTAGCTGAGAACAAAGAGTTAAGGAAGATCCAGGTGAAGGGGCTATGAACAAATCCTCGAGGAAATCAGACTTATAAGGATGAAAATGGAACTGGCGGTAGCAGAGAAACACATCGTATAACTCCTCGATCTCTCAATACCATTGAATTTGAACCTGTATTATAAAATCTTAATCGAATACACAACAAAATTTTAAATAATGGGTGTTGCTGATTAATTAATTAATTAATTGGTTAAAGCCAATATTTTAGTAGTTGTTGTGTCCCATCCCTGAGGACAAAATTGTAAACGACACCGGATTCATTGTAAGCCCATTCATACGACGACGATATACACATGTCTTGCGCCTACCCACATGCAACCTCATTTTATATATACATATAAATACATGTTTATTTTGGTCTTAATTTTTGTTTATTTATTACTCCGTATTATTTGTGATCTTGTAATTTAAGTCTTTTTATTTTATCTAGAGACTAAAATATGGCAATGCAAATTTAGAATTAAAATATCATAGTAATTTTAACTAAAACCTAGATATATCAGATATCGATATTTTTAAGATAGAAAAAGCATAAGTACATCCTGAAAGCACTAGAATGCTCTATTTATTTTTAATTTTTTATACACCCCTCACATGCATATTAAATCTGTTTATTCAAACTTTACACTTGAACATTATGTGCTTACAAGTAAAATAATTATTAGGTTTGAATTTGGGACTTCTAGATCGACAAAACATTGGACCATGTTACCCAAAAATAATGTTTATACCCTAATAGCTCGTAGTCCATTGGCACTTAGAGGAAATACTTAGCTCATGCTCTCTTCATCACTTTCATTATAATTGGTGTCTGATAATTGAAGTATGAGATCTAGTATTTTGAGTGTTGGGTTGAGAATTGAGATTAGTAACTAAATTTCAGAAATTGGTAATGAAAAGCTATAATTTGATAATTGGAACTGAGATCAAGTGCACATTTGACAACAATTACAGTATTTAAATTTAGAATTTGAAACAATAATCTACAAAATTTGAAAGGGTTATCTAATGATAAAATGTTTTTACTAATTTAAAAAATTGTTCCTAAATAAAGCCATATCTTTACTAAATCAGAAAACTTGAGAAAATATAAAAGAAAAAAAAAGAAACGTGAGATCAACAAATTGGGACATTGTTGGTAAGTTTATAAATACAGTCAAACATCTACTAGTACTTTTTATTAACCGACTTATTATATTGTAGTTTTTAGTGATATAAAAATATTACAATACTTTTTTTTCTTTATACCGAGTATAATATAATTCTGTATATAACAAGATAATATAGTACAGAGTATCAAAAAACATTTTGAATGAAGTGCAACTCAAGACAATTATAACTTATACAAAAAATGTAACGACTAAATAAATTAGTTCCATTGTGTGAAATCATATATTGTGCAATTTCACAAATTTTGAAATATTATTTTGAAAAAAATTATCACTAGATTATCGATTATTGAAAAATAATAATTAATGTCACTCTATAAAAATATTTAAATTGGTATTATTTATAAAGCATTTAAAAAAATTAAATTTAAAGTTAGCAATTAAAAAAATGAAAAAAGAAAATTATCTAAAATAATCTCACCTTTCATTCATTTCCGAAAAATGAGCATTTTCTAAAATTTTGTTTAGTAACCATTAGCATCCTAACGGTGACACAAAACTCACAGATATGAGGAAAGGTAAAATTATTTTTCATAACAATGTAAAGTAGAATTATTTTTGAAAGAACACGAGAATGTGAGATTGTTTGAAATAATTTTCCCAAAACTTTATTAATCAATAGGCTAAGTAATCTCTTTATGGAAAGACTTTGTAATTAAGTAATTTGCTTACACTAAGTCGTTTAAGGAATTTATTCGTTTAAGAAATTTACGATATCACAATTTTAATAATGATTATTCTTACTTTTCTTAACCCTTCCCTTAGACCCTCCATTCTAGCCTCATCTCTGCCTCTCAACCCCAAACCCCATCCATAATGTCATTGTAGGGAGCAGGGATGTAAACAAATCAAAAATTTTAAATTCGATTCGCGATTCGTATTCGAATATGATGATTCAAATTCGCGTTATTCAAATACAAATTCAAATTCAAATATTATTTTTGATTCGAATATTAATCAAATACAAATACAAATAGGGATATATTCGATTCGGATGATATTCGAATATTCGAATATATGTGTATATATACACAGACCATGTTTTCAACATCAAAAGTCAAGCAAAGTAATATAGTATAAAGTGTATTTAAAATACTAAGAATTCAATAAATTAACGTAACACACAAATCTAAAGCATATGATTTTTAATAGCTCTATTTTATAAAATATAATTTGTGTAAGATGCAAATGTATTAATGTTTTTATATACGGAAGATAGTATAGTATAAACAGTATCGTAAGTTAAATTACAAATTGATGTTGGTCCATCATTTAAATTACATAGTATGATTATTCAAATATTCGTTTATGATTCGATAACTATTCGAATATTAATCAAATACTTATTCAAATCTTATTTTGAATTCGTCTCATATTCGGATTCGGATTCGTATTCGAAAAAATTAAACAAATACAAATTCAAATATATCGGTATTCGCTTCGATTCGGTTCGTTTACACCCCTAGTAGGGAGTGGGGCAGGAAAGAGACTGTGGTGGGGCAGAAGGGTGGGGTTTAAGAGTTATGGGTGGTAACTATTATATTTACAAGTGGGGCATTATAAGTATTCTAAACGAACTGGTGTAGATAATAGATACTCCTTCCGTGCCACATAGATCTTTCCAATAGCCCTTTTTCTTTGTCCATAATAGATCTTTTCATTTCATTTTTAACAATTAAAATACCACAACTACCCCCATTTACTTTATTTATTACACCTCACCCACCTCATTTAATACACTCCACCCATTTTCATTAAGGGTATTATGGTAAACTTTCCTCTTTTAACTCTCCTTAAAAACTACCGAAAGTCAAAATGAGAACATTTTAGACGCTACAAACATACATACATATAATTAGAATTTATATACTTCATGGGGCAAATTATAATCAAAATACACTATTAAGTTGGATATGAAAAAGAAAATTAGAGAAGGTAAAGGTGAATCTACTTTTTGAGCAAAAAATATCCCTCCAATGTTACAAACATCGGGTCATCTATTTAGAGACAAAGCAACTCACAATCCACAGTTTTGCTGCAATGAGAGCCATTGACTGAGCGAATCAGATACAGAGATCACGAAGAAGAAGAAGAAGAAGGAAAAGAGAGGGGAGAGCTTTTTTCAGATTTCTATCTTCTCCGGGAACGCGGCGGCGGTAGAGCTGGTGGATGGCTGAATCTGGGCTAGAGGAATGAATATCACCGGCGGCAATACTGACCTCCCTGCGATCGCATCTCCCCAATATCCAGATTCGGATCTCCTGCAGAGGCGTCCCAGCACTCGCAAACTCTCTCGACGGAAAATCAGGAGCTCCGGCGCCGGAGTGCGGTTGCGGAAGGATATCAGTGGAACTCCTTCTGGGAGGAGGAGTAGGCCCCATACTCCGCTGCTGCGGTGGAAGTTCGATGAGGATGTGGAGGTCAGTAATGGTTGCGGTGCAGAAGAGGAGTGCGTGGGTCGGAAATGCCATCTGAAAACTAGAGCTCCGTTCTCTGCACGAAAGCTTGCTGCCGGAATCTGGCGGCTGCAGTTGCCCGCAGTGCCTGCCGACGGGGAAAATTTAGGGTTTCAGGTAATTGCAGATTCATATGCTTTCTGCTATTAAAGCTTTGCCTTTTTACTATTTTATTCCCCTTAAACTCCCTATCTTTGACCAAATATTGTTCCCCCAATCATTAAATGTAAAGAAATTCAATTAATTGAGGTCTATGCAATGATTAACGATTGTTGATGAGAAATCTCAAATGTAAAGTACTTTCGCTGGTTTCCATTTAAATTTGAGATAATGGTGAAAGCAGCAACCAACAATGATTGTGTACTTGTGTCATGCTGAAGACTTGGATTTTCTGGGTGAGGGCGTGTTTGGTTGGAGGAGAGGGAATGCTTCCTTGTTTGGTTTGTTGGAATGAAGGGGAGAGGAAGGCAAAATGTTAACATGATGGCTGATGCGTGCTTGGTTGGAATAAATTTGAGGGGAATGGAGAATGGATAGTATCCCTCCCCCCCCCCCCAACCAAACACATCGTCACATCCTTAGGTTGTTTTTGGTTTGGAGAGGTAGCTGAGACAATTTTCACTGCCATTTCTTTCGTGCTTTTATTGGATACTTGTCAAGAATCCTAACTCAACCAAAAGCTCTACTTGTTGTTGTAAGGCCAAAAATGGGTTCATTCTCTAAAACGCCTCCCACATACATTCAAGTTTTTTTTGCTCGTGCTGTTTTTAAAAACTAGGTGGTGGTGAGGTTTAAACTCGTGGCCTCTAGGTCAATTACTCTTTGATACTATGTTAAGGAACCAACTCAACAAAAAGGTCAAAGCTTGTAGTTGCATGTCCAGAAATGGTTTTAATACTCTAACAATACTCCCTATTTGAAATGAGTGCATAAGGTTGCTCTCCTTGATCACATTCAGCCTTGTGATCTGGAAGTCTTTTTCTGGGATTTGAATTTCACTATGTGTTTGATTATTTTTCATGCAGGGAGGAGTTGGTCATGCCGGGACTCCCTTTTATAGTCATCGTCACAGTAAAACTCAAGATTCTCAAGTTTCGGAATCATTAGAGAGTCCTCGTTCTGTTTCTGGCCCAAGAAATGGAACATTTCGAAAGGTATGGAGTTATTTTGCACTTGTCTAATTCATACCCCATAAGTCCATAGTAGAGGTCCAACTGCGCCTAAAATAGAGGATCTCATCTCTACTGTCCTATAAATTTGGTACTCCAGAAATTTGTTTTATTACATCTCGCAGTTTGTCAATCTTTTTGTTTGAAATTGTTGAGATTGAAGGCATTCTGTCTTCTTGGTACTTGTAAATGTAGACATAGTTTATCTATGTGGCTGCACGGCATGTATCTCTAGTAACCACCAGTTCACTGCCATTCAATCTTTTAAAACTTGTTTGGCTAGTTTGACTTCCTCGCTCAAGCATTTAGCCAGACAATATTTCACTTTCTCTAGGGAGTGAGAGGCAAGATTTAGAACCTGCTGGTCAAGGATGGATTTGGCTTGAATTGCTGATGTTGTTGTATAAGAAAAAAAATAAAAATGTAGTATTTTATTGATAAACAAAGGAAAAGATGTATGGAAAAAAAGACTACATTGATCATCTTCAGGACATTTGATGGTGAAAATATCCCAAGCACTCTTTTCACTACTAAACATTTCAGCGAGTGCAATCTCTTAAGTTAGCCTTTGGTAAACAAATATATTTTATAAGGCTGATGAGCCGAAAAAACTAGGCTATCAAATATATTTCAACCTCCATTTGTTTATCTTAAGCGTCTGTGTTTGAGCTGAGGTCTCCCAGTAATATAGCCTCTCTACTTCTAAGGAGGGGCGAGGTCTGCATATACACAGCCTTGCCAAGCCTTACTTTTGTGGGATTTACCGTGTTTGTTGTTGTTTAGTTCATTCGTCTCACACTCTCACCTTCTTTAGGTTGAACCGTCATTTCACTTTCCCAACACGGCAACAATGGAGGGAGCCACAAAGTGGGACCCCATCCACTGGAATGCAGCCGAAGGAGGAACCAAACATATTCATGGTCACCAACAAAAAGCACACACTTCCAGTATGGTATCTGTTCTGGAGGAAGAGCTGGATCAAGCACGGGCCCGCATACAGGAGCTCGAGACAGAGCAGCAGTCCTACAAGAAGAAAATTGAGCAGTTCTTGAAGAAAGTCAGCGAAGAACGGGCTCTCTGGCGAAGTAGAGAGCACGAGAAGATCAGAACAATCTTGGAAGACCTGAAAGTTGAGCTGGCCAGAGAAAGAAAAACCCGGCAAAGGGCTGAAATGGTCAATGCAAAACTGGTCAATGAGCTAGCTGATGCAAAGGTAACTGCAAAACGGTACATGCAAGAGTACGAAAAGGAAAGAAAGACAAGAGAGTTGATAGAGGAAGTGTGTGATGAATTAGCCAAAGAGATTGGAGAAGATAAAGCTGAAGTGGAAGTTTTAAAAAGAGAATCTGCAAAGCTTCGCGACGAAGTTGACGAAGAGAGAAGAATGTTACAAATGGCCGAGGTCTGGCGCGAGGAACGCGTTCAGATGAAGCTGATTGATGCAAAGGTGACACTGGAAGAGAAGTATTCCCAGATGAACAGACTAATTGCAGATTTAGAGTCACTCTTATGCTCTAAAGGCATAAATAACCCAGACATGGATGAGATCAAGAAATTCGCCGCTGCTGTTAATGTTCACAACATTCAAGAATTCACATACGAGCCGCCTAACCCGGATGACATTTTCTCCATTTTTGAAGACCATATGGTTACAGAAGAAAACAACTCACAGAGACACCACCACCACCACCACCACACGAAAGCCTACACGAACCAGAGCGACGGTTATGGAGGAGAAGATGGAGGGAGTGAGTGGGAAACAGTGAGCAACGTGTCAAGAAGTGGGGCCGGATCCACACCAGCGACCGATATCAGCGAAGTTTGTTCCACGCCAGCGCACCCAATGAAGAAAGGATCGTCTATGTCTAGGAGGAGGTGTCCTAATGGGGGGAGGCACGCAAACGGAAGTATGATCATGATGTCACCCAACAGAGAATGGAGTAGAGAGGACGATGTCAGCGCCACCAACTCAGGGGACTCGGGTAATCATCACATAAACAGAGGTATGAAAGGGTGCATCGAGTGGCCGCGGAACTCAACACAGAAGAACAGCTTGAAGTCTAAGCTGTTGGAGGCAAAAATGGAGAGCCAGAAGATACAGCTACGCCATGTACTGAAGCAGAAGATTTAGAGAGCCCGAAGCATGTATTAATTTTTTCCCCCCTTTTCTTTTTCCTTTTTTCTTCTGCTCATTTAAACTACTACGGGAATCACTTATTTATGTATCCCATGAATGCACATTTTTAATGGTTCATGAAGTATAAATAACGGAGTATTTTGGGCCTGTTTGGAAATAGCGTTAGCGTTTTGAAAATGCTATCTACGAGCAGCATTTAGCGTTAGCGTTTCCAAAATAATCTGCACTGTTAAAATTTTATCCAAAACGCTAACGCTATTTTCAAACAGGCCCTTTATTCTAATCAATGACATATATAGCTAAATAAAGTAAAAAAAAATCCATTCCCCTCGGAAGAGTAGCGGGAGAATGATGAAAGATCCAAAGGAATAAATGAGGATCTGCGTTACCGGAAGGAGCAGGATGGTCGGGATAGAAATCATTTTGAGATCTCCTAGTAAAAAAAAAAATTTAGAAAAACGAAAACATTGAAATTTACAATGAGTAAATAATGAAAAAACCCCATCGAAAATTTTATAAAAGCATCCAAAAGAAATTCTCAAATAAACTAACGATATATAAACATAAAAAAAATAAGCATATTAATCTTTTGAAATTAAACAAAATAGAAAAAGAAAAAGAGGGAGCATTTGGTGCTTGTTGGGCAACATGTTCGACTTTTAGTTTTAACGCTTTGAAATAAATATATAATGATAATGTAAACTTTGTTAGTTTTAATGTTAGTTTACACCATTATAAATTACTCTGCCCGTCCCCAAACAATTTACATAGTTTATTAATCAAAAATCGCAGGAATTTTTATTTATTTGTATGTTTTCATTGACTATTTGATAAAATAAAATATTCTTGTTACCTCTTATTTTGTAAAATTCTTGATGTATTTTTTAAATATATAACTTTTATATTTTATTCATATGTTAATCTTTAAATTAAATGAATTAAAAAAACTTTAAATTTTATATTATTTTGATTAATGATTTGGGGACTGAAGGAATAATTTAAAATGATAACGATCATAACACTAAGAAGACGGTTGTAAATGGTGAGGAAAAAGTGTACCCCATTTGTTCCCCACTCCCTCTCCAGTCTCCACCACCCATTTTTATTTAATTTTTATTTATTTAATTTTTTTTGAAATTTATGTCCATTTATGTAGTGGAGGATGGGATAGGGAACAAATGGAGTACACTTTTGATGTACTCTAACATTTTTTTCAAAAAAGTTTCCTTAAGTCATCGGATAAAGTTGGAAGAAACGGGGCGAGTGGGACCCCTCCCTGTTCAAGAACGAACATCTTGAAGAAAATCGAAAATCAATTCTTTGCTTCTCTGGTTAGATCCCCAGAACGTCTCCTCTCTTTCTCTCCGCTTCTTTATCACTTCCTCCCCCTTTTTTTCTTTTCCTCTTCCAGCTGCACTCGTCTTCCGAAATCAAATCCCAGAAACAGAACAAGCTTCTCCATCTGCTTTGATAAAACAAAAAGGTCAATCTTCGTTTCTTCCCCATCTGTTCGTTTTCTTTTTCAAGAAAAGCTCAATCTTTGTTTTTTCTGTTTTGACCTTATATTACTCTTTCTTTCATCAATTTGGGTCCTCTAAAGATTTGCTATTTAGGCATAAAATAATCTCTTTTAGGTGATCTTTTCAGGTGCAAATCTAATGGAAGGCATTATAGTCAGAAGAGTCATTCCTTCAGACAACAGTTGCCTCTTCAATGCTGTTAGGTAAATAGAAATACTCCGTGATGATAATAGTAATAGTAATAAAAAAGTTTTTCTTTTTTTGCTATAGTTAATGTCTGAGTTGTTCTATCTAGTAATAAAAAAAGGTTTTTTTTTGCTATATTTAATATCTGAAACCTGTTTTGTTGTTCTATCTAGTTATGTAATGGACCATGACAAGAAAAAGGCTTCTGAGCTAAGACAGGTGAGATTTTTCTCTTTAATTCATGAAAAATTATGTTATTTAAGTGCACAGATTAATTATTATATTCATGTATCGAAGATTGTCATGTATACCTTATTTTTTTTTACTTGACTTTATATATGCTTTTCTGAACTGGGGTTTCTAGAAAACAATCTCTCTACTTCCAACTAGGAACAAAACATTTGTACACACACCCTCCCTAAACCCTACTGTGGGATCTATTTGTTTGCTTGTTTGTTTGTTGTAGTATGTTTTAAAGATTGTCATCCCATTTTACATCTGTTAGTAGCTTGAGATGGAAGGTGCAATACAAGTACATTCTTTGGGGACAAATAGTTTGTACTGTGATACCCATTTTGATGGTAATGCTTTAGTAGTTTTGTTTGAGGTGGTGTGTGGATCAAGAGAGTATGTTATGGAAGAACTAGTTCGATCTTTCCTTACAACAACAAACCTAGTAAAGTCTCACTAAAGTATGGTCTAAAGAGGGTGTGTGTACGCTATTCTTAGCCCTACTCGGGAGTATAGAGATTGTTTCTAAGAGAATCCCGGCTCAAACACAGAAAGTAGACAAAGTAAAAAGTTTTTCAGGCATTTGATGATTCTCGAATATTCTCAAATGGTATAATTCATAATGTCTTCTCAATGTATCCAAATGGAAGTGCCCTCCTCTGAAAGTTTCATTATGAACCATTATCGGAAAAGTCATCTAAAAGAATTAAAAACTTACAGAGCAGATCGTATTCATAATTTCATATATAGAGGCATTATTCTTTACTCAATCAGAGTCCCAACATAATGCCAAAACTGTGATTCACATTGCATTTATCACTCTGTTTCTCCATTGAAGGTTATTGCAGCAACGGTTGCCAGTGATCCTACGAAGTATTCTGAAGCTTTTCTTGGGAAGCCCAATCAAGAATATTGTGAATGGATTATGAATCCAGATAAATGGGGTGGTATGCGTCGACTTATGCAAAATTTCATTTCTTTTTTTTTTTTGTACTTTTTCTTTCACTTCTAGTGAGATGCATGGTTTATGATTGCTTTTGAAGAAATTAAGTGTCCTCTGATCCGTCGGATTTTAACTTGTCAACAATGTGTATAGGTGCCATAGAGCTTTCAATTTTGGCAGAGTATTACGGTCGCGAAATTGCTGCTTATGATATACAGACTACCCGTTGTGATTTGTATGGGCAGGTTAGTGCTTATCAAAGCATTGAGAAGTTTTTTTTGGGACCGGAGGGAGTATATTTTTTCATGCCTCTCTTTTATGTTATGGTGATGGGCAGGAAAATAACTATCCTGAAAGAGCATTGCTGATTTATGATGGACTCCATTATGATGCTTTGGCTGTATGATCTCTCTCTCTCTCTCCATATGAATGAGATTGGGCATGTGTGTATGTGCTTAACTCTTGAACTTGACACATTCAACAGATGTCCCCTTCCCAAGAGGCTCCGGAGGAGTTTGACCAAACAATTTTCGCAGTACAGAAGGACCGCACCATTGGCCCTATCGAAGTGCTGGCTCTTAACCTTGTCAAAGATCAGCAAAGGTAATTGTTAGAGTATAAAACATTTCCTGGGTCTACAACCATAAACTTGAGTTTTTAGTTAAATTGATTCCTTGACATGGTATCAAAGCATTGTTGGCCTAGAGGTTACAAGAGTTTAAAAAATAATGTTCGAGCAAAAACAAATTTCGCCTGCACATGAGAGCATGTTAGACAGTTAGAGTATAATTTTTTTCTTGGGCCTACAACCATAAGCTTAAGCCTTTGGTTCAATTGATTCTTTGACTTCCAAAGTTCCACAGTTGAATCATGTGGTAGCTCAAATTGATACAATGCAGGAAAAGGAGCTATACAGATACTGCCAACTTCACGTTGCGCTGCGGAGTTTGCCAAATTGGAGTTGTGGGACAAAAGGTTTGTTCGTGTTGCATGTGTCGACCCATCTCCCCGTTTTCCATGCTTTTACGCTATGTTTGGTTCAAAGAATTTGACTTAGAAAAGAGAAAGAAAACGATATTGAAAACCATTTTTTCTTTTTTTTTGGTTAGAGAGGAAAATAAAAGAAAAAAAGTGGAAGGAAAAGGAAAAAAGAAACTAAATATTTTTCCTCTAATTTGGTGAGGAAAAAGAAAGAAAATATTTGTATTTTCCTCTCGTTCCTAATTCCTCGAACCAGGTATAGTTTCTCTTTCATTTTAGACGCTCCCTATATATGTGTGTGTGTGTATAAAATAATTTTTCTTGTTTGCCTGTTTGGTTAGAGATGAAAAGAAAAGTACGTGTCCTAAGTCTGACTGTTCAATCGAATTTTTGCAGGAGGCTGCTGAGCATGCGCAAGCAACTGGACATGTTAACTTTCAAGAATACAAATGAAGTTGTTTTACAGGAAAAAGATTTGTTTTATTATGTAGTTGGAATTGAAGAATTCTTTTTATTTTTATTTTTTTTTATGAAAGAAAGAAAAAGTGCACACTTACATTACACACAGAATGACAAAGATGAGTCTAAAACACTGATGAGGTAAGTTCAGTATGTTTTTGGCTCTGAAACACTAATTTACATGTGCTAAAAACATGAATTCTTGTACTCTTTTCTGTATTGTTTACTTCTTTTGTTTCCTTTTGCATATTTATTTGTTTGTTTATTATTATTATTATTAATATTACTATTATTATTAATTGTGTTTAATGTATGGAATAGCGTTTAAATTACATATTGCACCAGATAGGAGCAAAATTTGTAGCACCTACATAGTATCTAAATGATATTTTGTTTCAAGTTTTTTTGTTCTTATAAAAAGGGTCAAACATGAAAAGGTAACTTCATTTTTTTTGTAAAGCCTAGACAAGAATTGTGAATGCATGTGTAAAACCACTGTTAATTTCAAATTAGTCTTGAAACAAGTTTAAGGGTTATCTTTTTTTCAAGTGATATCTTTGTACTAAGAGAAGAGATAACATTTTGACATTTTTTACTACCATTTTCTCACTCAAAAGAGATTACATTTTGTTATATGCCACAAATGCCAGTTGTTTTGTTAAAGGATACCCAGAAAAGAAATAAAGAAAAAGGTGCAAATCAAAACTCCAATTTTGGGACAAAGTACCTTTTATTAATCTCACATGGTAGTTGGTAGTACAAATGCATTCATGTTTGATGATCAATATAGACCATGATAAACATGAATGAATAAATGAAAGGGTTCATTTTCTTTTATTGTGTGACCCAGCCATCCATCCATATACATGAATGGCTTGCAGTAAGAAAATGTTGAACCATAATGAGATTTTGTTTTATGCACTTATAGAGCTGCAATGCATTCGATTTCGATTTTAGCATCCTTCGGCAGTCCTGCAACCTGGTATGTTGCTCTTGCTGGTGCATCTATTGGAAAATCTGCAACAATATCATTTTAATCACATTATATCACTGCTTTACTTTGGTGTTTATGTTCTTCTATGCCTTTTCTTGGAACAACATTTTCAATTAGCACTGGTGTCTTATTGATGGTGCAAACTAGCTTTTAAAATTCTAAAGCTAAACGGTGGCATTAGATAACCTTTTTCAAAATGCAAAAGCTAAAAGGTTGTTGTCAAAGAGCCAACTTTTTTTATAATCTTGCTTTGCCTTGATCAATCTCCGTAAAATCGAATGCACAGTTTATTACTGTATTACTGGGGTAAAGTTATACTACCTCACTCCTAAAAGAGTTCATAAAATCTTTTAATTTTGGCAAATTTCAGGTCTTAGAAGTTTTATAACGTCATGAAAAACTACTCCCGTTTGATGAAATAGGCCTTTTTGGGGAAAGAAAAAACATTAACAGGTTTTTTTAATGTGAAAGGGTGAGTATTACATTTACATTTTTATTACCATTGAATTTCATTGCTTTGGAAAAATGCCATGGAGTTCACTACACCTAAGAGTGAAATTATTTTGGTTACATTTCATATATATACTTACATTTAGCATAGATTTCATTGACTGTATTGAAGTCGTTCAGGTCAGCCAGCCTGCATAGGCGTAAGTTTACATGTTAAAAACAATCACGTAAATGCACCAAGACCAGAGTGACGCATTGGAGTGAGTAGAAAGATACAAAGATACAACACTTACAAGATTGTAGTCTTAACAACGTTGGCATAGCTAGCACCACCTGCTTTAAGTATCTCCCCAATGTTCTTGAGAACCTGCATACAATTTTAACCTCAAAAAATTCGGCTCAAACTCAACAAACAAATTTTAATGAGTAAGAAATTAAAAGAGATGTAAAATCTTCAGAAGATCTAAACAAATTTGATTCTGCTTCATCTTCCCCAAGTTAAAGGTAAGAAAGTTTGCTTACCCCCAAGACTCCACTCGTGGGATTTTAGTAAATTTAGGGTTGTTTCATTATTTCTCAAGGTAAACTAAACATCAAAAACCCATTTTTCTTAACATTCTTTACCCTTTGCCTGGTTCCAAGCATAGCCTTTAAAATGATAGACACTTCCAAAAGTTCAAAACATCTAAAGAACATCCATATAGGACATAAGAAAACATAGTATAACATAGGATGTGACTAAGTCTAGATATTACCTGTTCTGTTTGATCCTCTACATGGTCTGACACAAACTCCCCAGTCTGCAATCCAACACAATGAACATTTTAAGAATTCGGTGTTCAAACAAAAAACGCAAACATTGTCGATACAAGTTGTTATAATAACAGTTTCGTGCCTCCGGAATAAGCCCAAGAGCTCCAGACACGAAAAGAAAATTATTTGCTTTGATGGCTTGTGAGTAGGGTCCCAATGCCGCCGGAGCGTTTTCAGTTTCAATAACCTCCTTCACACCTATAAGCATCACAGATGGATTCAAACCCTAAATCAGCAAGCAAACTGGACCTGAACTATCAGAGGCTATTTAAGGTAATTAGCAATTTGGCCAATAAACCCTAGCTCAAATTTCACAAAAATTCATCAATAACCAGGAACCAAAACCCGAATCAAAGGCAATTGTATGGAAAATTGATCGGAAACGGACACGTAGAAATCACAACATTAGAGTAAATTGGGGATTCTCACTGGAATGAGCGGAAGTGCTTAGGGAGGCGAAGGGTTTAGATGCAGACGGCGGCGATAGGCGTAAGCTAGCGCCGGCAAGTGATATGATGCCTGCACCGAAGCCTACCGGAGTACGGCCGCGCAGGCCGCCGAGATTGATTGCTGGAATACAGAAGCTCCTGGCTGCGCTGGTCCACGCCATCGGTCTCTCCGCTCTGAACTTTTGGGTTCAACTCTCTCAAGTGTTTCACTACTCACTCACTCACTCACTCACGAGTTTGTTTTAAGTAGGTATTTTACACACGTTTTTCACAACACTCGAAGTTCAAGGACCACTGCACCAAAAAAAGGAGTCAAAAGGACCACCTATAATGTTTTCAATAACTTTTTTACTGCGGGTGGATCTCGAAAATGGGACTCGTCTTTTTCTTTTCAATAACATTTTTAGTGCAGGTTGGCAAAGACAAAAAAGTGTCAACGAGTTGACAAAGCAAAAAGTGTCAAGACGTAAGACTCGTATTTGATTCCTGACAACTGCGCCAACTGCGCTGGAAGGCAACTATGCTAAGCATAGGGTCTCTGCAAGTACCAGGTGCAAGACCTACTCTTTGTCACTAATCAGCGATCAAAATTCATTTTTAGCTCATCTATGTGATCGTCCGACTTGGTCTGAGGGGACCATCGCGGATGGGGCTTATCATTTTTTTCAATAACTTTTTTAATTATTACAAGACAAATTAGATTATTTGTTTAATCTCATTGTTTGCTTTTTCTTGGTCAATTTTTTTAAATTTTAGCCATAGAATATAGAAAATATATATTCAATTATGATATAAATTTAATATCAATAAATTGATTTTGAAATAAATTTTAAAAATACAATATATTATAGTATAAAAATTATATATGAATAGAGATATTAATAGTCAAAGTTTATATTGGAGATCGTGAGAAAACAAACAGAAAAAAAATACGGGACGGAGAGAGTAATTATTAAAGTGGGAAGGTTAATTCATGGTCACTTGGAAATTTGGTCCAAACCATTCTAGCTAGGGATCCACCACAGGTTTGCACCGATACTCTGAAGCATATTCATACTGATATCAGTGTAAATGCTTTTTATTTACTTTTTATTTACTTCTTTGAACAAGAAAAATGCTTTTCTAAAAGAAAGGAGAACATTTATACTGTTATGTTTAACCATTTGATTTTTGTATAAAAATCATTGTGTTCTTGTTTTTATCGTATAAGACTTGACATTCTAGATTCAATTTCTTCATTGTTGAATATATATCGATAGAAAAGACATGCACTTCGTAGCTTTTACCAATTTGATTTTCGTCAAATATCATCGTGTTTACTTACACAACTTAACAAATTTATCATTCTAGATCGTATTCTTCTATAGCAACAATTTGATCTGAAACATAGTTTTTTCACGAAGGTGGTGAAGTAATTACAATGGGGATGGTTTGATCTCTCGGCACAGTGTATATATAACCAAAACCAGATTTAACATTCACACTTTCTCGCACACATCCACAGACACTTTACCACACTTTCTCACCAACATCTACAAGCAACGCCGGAGAAAAATCGGGTGAAAGGTGGGATGAAACTTAGCTTGGAACAACTATCATATTTTGCCCCCATATATGAGATATGGGTCTTGTTATAACAAGACATGAAAGTGATTAAAAAACGTCCATTCTGCAAATGGGACAAGTCCCATGTCGGATAAGCCATTGGTCTATGCATTGCAAGTGGTAAGTGTGTTTGCAGCTGGGCAAGGCCCTCCCATACTCCCCATTCTCAAATTCCTGCACAAAAAAAAAATGAGATTGAGAATTAGACCTAACGAAAATGGATTTGATCTGTAAAAATAAATATTTTTTTGTGTTTTTATTTTGGGGACGGTTCTCATGACATTGCCCGGCATTGTCATTGGATGACCCAGGGGCGTTCCGGTGCCCCGGATCGGGCGGGGGGTTTACCGGAAGGTTGGAGAGGTAAGAACCGTTAATTTTACAAATGAGGCACCGGAGCACCCTTAGATCATCCCATGATATGGGGTTCCAATTCTAATGTCATGGGAACTCCACCGTTTTATTTTTAAAGCTAAGTTAGTTTACCTGCAAGCAAATGGGACAAGAAAAGTCTTCAAGATTTGTGCTCATTTTGTTGCAACAATTAACTCTGTACTTGGGCAGTTTCTGTATGGTGTCAAAAGATAATCCTCTGCTTGGAGTGGAAGTATCAAATATGTCTGCTATTTCCCTCAAATTTGTGTCCACTCCATCAACCTTGCACCAAATAAAATGAAACATTTTCAATATTATTATTTCAATAAAAAATATTAGCTTTTTTAAATAATTTATTATTAACAGATATGAAAAAAAAATGGAAGATTAAATGTTAGTAATTAATTACCTGCCACTGGTAAGCTTTGAGCATTGCAGGGCAAACCCAGTCCATAAATATCTTTCCATCTACAAGACTACACACAAGTGCCACCTGTACAAATTGGTCAACATTGCATTACAACCTTAAACAGGTACTCTTAATTGGATGGAGATTCTTTATAAGACTTTATCACATTATGCTACTTCAATATTGGGACAAGATATAAATTAAACTCCAACATTAATTTTAACAGATAAAATGTACTTTAAAAAGAAGAAGAAAAATACCATTTTAGGATCCTTCAATAGTGATATGGGTACTATGTAAAATGGCAAATAAAGTTGTAATCTTAAATTTAGTAGTAGAGAGTATGATATACTTTATACTTTATACTCTTTTCGTCACATAGTGTTTGTCCAATTTGACTTTTTTGAATCAAACTCTACAAACTTTAATTGATCATCAGTTATATTAAATGTGCATTGTGTTTCTTAATACCATGAATGAAACTAAAAAAAAAGCTCCAAAAATGACTCGAAGTTTGTCCTCACGCTTTCTTGAAAACAGGTTTTTATCAAGGAACCAACTCAACCAAAAGCTCAGGAGCCTTGCGCGTGAAATCTTAGTTTTTTAAAACTAGGTGGCACTGAGTTTCAAACTCATGACCTCTTAGTCAACAAGTATCTGATACTATGTCAAGAAACCAATTCAACCAAAATCTCAAACTTGTAGTTGTGGTTCACGAAATGTTTCTTCTATTCCAACAATTTCAAATGTAAAATAAGTAGATTGTGGACAGTTATTTGGAAATTTAAGAAAACTCATTAGCAAAGTTTCTTTATGGAAAATGGAAAATTAACAAGAAAATGGAGTAAAGTATTTACTAGGTACCTTGGAAAAAGGTTCTCCGTTGAGCATAAGCTCGAACAGCTGGACGGCAGTGATGGCTCCAGCTACAGAACCAACGGCAGCCCCTCTGAACAGCCCGGTTTCCGTCGTCTGCCCCTTCAGAGCTCCGGTCACTATTCCGACCGTCGCACCGCCTGACGCCGACGGCAACAACGTTAATTTCCCAATCATTATATAAATCCAAACAAAAACAGTATACATATAGATATAATTGGAAGAAAAAAAGAAGAAGAAGAAGAATTTACCAAGAGCAAGAATGCACATGAAGAAAGACCAGAGAACGGTCTTGAGCAGAGCCAGGGAAGAAGAAGAACGGCAAATGTCCGCCGGAATCTTCCACCATTGATACAAAAGATCTTTGCCCCGGAGAACCAGACCTCGGAGTGTCGAAAATCCCACCATTTTCATCGCCATTGATTCAACTGGTGGGACTGCTTAATTTGTGATCGATATACGGGATGAAGATATATTATTGGAATATAATGTACACACACACACATATTTATACTCCCTCAATAGTAAAAATCCGTTCTCTAACAGGGAGTAATGTGCGAAACTGTTTTTTTATTTTTATTATTTAATTTTTTTATAGTGCCAAACTGTTTTTTAATTAATTAATAAAATAAAAAAATTCTTACTATTTGTTTTGTAAAACTTTCAATTAGTTTTTAAGTACTCCGATCCGTATATTTTTTTTGCTAAATTTGCACTAAATAGGACTAAAAGATAATGACTTTTCTAATGTAGAACTTAAACTTTTTTATTCCCTAAATAGGACTTAATAATGACCTAGTGGGAGGAATAATGTCCATAATGATGGAAATTTACTTGAATAATGACTACTTCATAATGACCAAAGGTCCTACATTGGGAAATAAAAACATAAAGTCATATATTGGGAAAGTCATTATGTTTTAGTCCTATTTAAGTAAATTACTCATTTTTTTTATGTTAATTCTAACATATACTTCATCCGCCCTAAAATTTTCTTTCCAGTTACCGTTTACACAGTCACACTATAATTACTTTATTTACATATTTTTGTTAGTTATTTGATAAAATAACAGTCTTGTTACCTCTTATTTTTGTAGAACTTTAGAATTTTAGATGTAATTTTCAAATATATAAATTTTATTTTTTAAATTTTACATATATAATCAAATAAATTAAAATGAAAAGAAAAAATATTTTAGGGGGAAGGAAGTACAATGCTTATAAGTTGAGGTGAAGCAAAATTCGGTTTCGTAACCCAAAATTGGAACATTATAATGACATAGAGCAAGTATTGTAGTACTTCCTCTATTTCTAAATTAAATTCTCTTTTTTCTATTTTTGTCCACCAAAATAGCTTTACATGTTTTATTGCACCTCATAATTTTTATTTTGTTTTTATTTATCTAAAATAATATTTACATTGATTCATAAAGTTTGAAACAAATTTAAATTATTAGTTAAGTTAATTAGTTTAAAATTAAAAACACCATTATATACGAAGTATAATTTTTATATTGGTTTGTAGATTTGCATTTTGCATTTTATATTTACAATTAATTTTTACAACGGAGTCTTATTTAAATATTCAAAATTTTTACTTTCTAAAAATTAATTCTAAAAAAATAAATATTTAAATAATTTTTAAAAATATTTTATTTTATGAGTTAAAGTTATTTATTTAAAAATAGTTGAAGTAAGCAGGTAAAAAGACGTATATAACCTCCATTTGTAGAAAGAAAGTTACTCCGTATGAAATTGGTATAACCTTGTGTGGCCCTAATGTGGAAAAAAAAATCGATGGAGTTAGAAAAATATAACGAATATGTATACTATACCATCCACCCTAAGTGTGTATATACACGCATGCATATCCTCTTATGGCTTTACTTCGTTTTAGAATAATAATGATTCGGGTGTTGCTATATCCACCCATCTTTTTGCTACATCCATCTCATTTGTCAATGCATAATAACCGCAATGATACTCGTTAGAGCACTAGAAATACTCGTGAAGCCCCGAGACTTTAAATCGAGGCTTCAAAATTTCTCTATCTGTCACATCAACTTTAACTTACCTCACAGATTCAGTGGAAATGGGTTTGAAGCCCGAGGGCTTCAAACAAGAGCTTCAAACCTTCATTTTTTACATTTTTAAATATGCATCTTCTAAATTTAAATTATTAAATTTTAATTAATTTATTACGGAGTATTTAAATTAATCAAAAGAAGACTAGTGCATTAAAAAAATTACATTCATTAAAAAAATATTACATTCATAAAAGAATACATTCATAAAAAAAGGTTACATTCATTAAAAAATATTACATCCATACAAAAACAATACTACAAAGAAATTACTAATTACTCGAGCAACTAAAAATATCTTCGTTCAAATCCGAGTTGTAGTAACACATTGCAAACTGAAATAATTCATTAAATAAAAAATATATTCCGTAGTCAATGAAAAAAGTATGTTAAATTTAATAAAAAAAATTACAATACTAAAAAAAATTTAAACAAAAAAATATTACATTAAACAACAAAATATAGAGTAAAAAAATTATGTTTGTGTATATTTATTTTTTTAAAGAGAGGGTGGTAGAGGCTTTGAAGCCCGTTAAAGGTTTGAAGTAGAGGAAGTGAAGCCCCAAAGGGGCGGTGTTTGCTGCCCCTTTGGCGTTAAAAGGAGTAATAACGCCCCATGCATTACACCCATTACCAGTGCTCTTAGGGCGGATAGGGATAGGGTTGGGGATAGGAATTATTAATACCTCGCTAGTATTACCATTGGCGAGTGTGAAGAGAACCCCAATATATAAAGTAAACTAAAATGTAAAAGTATTCTATGATACGTAGTATAATTATATAAGTTTAAAAGAATTAAACTAAGATAAATAATTGTAACCAAATACCCGTATAGGATAAAAATCTTAAAAGCATTAAAGAAGAGGTGATGAAGCATGAGAGTAGGAGTGCCCATCCACGTGCCCGACGTCGTGCTGCGTGTCAATGAAAGTGGTCATACACATACTCCGTCCGTACCTAAATATATTCGCTGAAACTTTTATTTATTTCTATATATTCATTGCTTATTTGGTAAAATAAAATATTCTTGACACCTTTTATTTTGAAGAATTTTTCATGTAATTTTTTGATATGCAAATTTTATTTTTTATTTCTATACCAATATGTAAATAAAATGAATTGAAAAAACTTGATATTTTATCTCGGTAATAGAAATATGAGAAATATTTAGGAACGGATGGAGTATTTTTTTTGCAAATATTTTCCATTTAAAATTTTAAAATTATCTTTTTCTAATAAAAAATTGATTAGAAAAAGATATTTTAAATTATTTTTTTTAAATTATTTTTTTTTGCAAATATATTTTCTTACTTTTTCTAATAAAAAATTGAAACTAATTTTAAATTATACGAAATTAATTATATTCAACTTATATTGTAATTACATTTTTATAATTAGTGATGTAAATTACTAAAATGTCAAACTAGAATGATAATGTAGTGAAGAAAATAGTATCATTATATTATTAGAGCAGCTTTACACATTTCTCTTCCTTTTCTTTTCTCTCCTATTTATGATGTCATATTATTTTTCTATTAAATTTTGTCACACCACTTTAATGGCTTTTAATATTTTTTCGACATGTCATAAATTTATTTACATCTATATAGTAAATCAAGATAATCAATAAATTAAAAACATTCCCCTCCATTTTTTCTCTCTTCTCTATCTTTTCTCTAAATTAAAAATACTAACGTAAAAATTCAGTATTAGATAATCTTTTGAAATGCTAACGCTAAATTTTAACATTAGTGTTTAATATGACCATAAAATTAGGGGATGCTACACACAATCCAGCATCTTTTAAGTTTTAACCTAATTAAGATTTAAGAATGACAAGTTTAGTCCAAATAATATCCAAACACTCACGAAATGTATAGGAAACCCAAATAGGTAGTAGTATTTATTAGTCAACTAGTCAAAGTCTCAAAGATACATCGAGGCTTTAATCACACTAATTGCCGGGATCTAAAAATAGGGATGGTTCGAAATTCTTAAAATTGTCTATCCAATCAAAATCAATCAAACTTTATTAGAATTGAAACTATCGTGAATCAAAATCAATCAAACCTTAATTAGAATTGAAAGAATCGTGAATCAAAATCAATCCAACCTTAATTAGAATTTAAAGATTTGTAAAGAAATCAGTTTCTATTCTTAAAAATCAAGCCAAATCATTCAAAACGATTTTTTTATCAAAATTCACTTTTTTAGGGAAAAAGTTAGCAATTCTAATTTTTAAGTGAAATTTGTACTAAATAAGACTAAAACATAATGACTTTCCTAATCTAAGACTTAAACTTTTTTATTCTCTAAATAGGACTTAATAATGACCTCGTGGGAGAAATAATGTCCAGTAATGATGGACATTTACTTGAATAATGACTAATTTATAATGACCAAAACTTCTACATTGGGAAATACAAACATTTGGTCCTATATTGGGAAAGTCATTATGTTCTAGTCCTATTTATGTAAATTACTCAATTTTTAATTGTATTTGAACCTAACTACTTTCATTCTTGTACGTAAAAGATAAAAAAATCACCCTAAATAAGAATAAAACATATAAAAAGTATCAAAATAGAAGTTTCATGTTTTTATTTCTTAAATAGGAGTTTGGATCATAGTAATGTGGCACTGTACATGTGTATTTTACGTAATATAAATCGTCATGATTGGTAATGTAAATAAATTTCAACTCTTATTTCGGAAATAAAAACATAAACCTCTTATTTTAATATATTTTCATTATTTTACTCCTACTTTAGTCTTTTTACTTAAAAGGTATTATAGTCTAGTGATATCGATATGACTCTTAAAAGAGAAGTCATGTTTGAAACCCTAATGAAGGCAAATATTCGTTAGGCTTCAAAGGTTGATAACAAAATGTTCGAACAAATACTAACTTATACTCCGTAATAGATTTATTCACGCTAAAAAAGTTCGTTTTTTTGCATATATCATATGCCCACTTCATCATACCCCGGAGTATTAATCATACTAATATTTTGTAAGCATTATCCGGAGTAGTTGATAATCGATTCGCAATCGCATATTACACGGTTTCTATTCGTCCAAACATTTTAACAATTAATAACTACTCCGTATCATTCAAAGTATTTTCAAAGTCGTTAAGTTTCGCTTCGTAAGAAAATGTGCCGCACAAAAAAAAATCATTCCTTCATTTCTCATCCATTCTATATAAAAATATTCAATAGATTTATATCTTCACAACAAATTTCAATCACATTTCTTTTTTCATATTTTAACATTTTCATCAACTCTCATCAATACAATCCAAAAACTGAGTACTTTTTTTTTGTTATGAGAGGGAAGTAGTAAACTCCGTATGGTATACTGCACCGTTATCTAACGGAACGTCCTATCGAAAATATCTATTCGACATATCCATGTATACCCCATAGCAATGTTCCATATCTCATCTGCCGTCAAACCGCATTAAAGATACTTTGATAAGAGTGCCCTCCCATTCCCTTTCTAAAAGCTCTTTACTCTTTATTCCCCGTAGATATTTTGTACCCCGGCCCTCTCATAAAAGAGTCTCATCTTATCTAAAATGTCTAACATACTTTCGAAATAATTTTTATTCGTAACAAAGTAAGAATAAGTTGTATTCATGGAGATTTTAGATGAGATAAAAGTGTTATGTGAGATGCACAAAAAATATGGTGAAACTATTTTGTGAATCGAGGGAGTAGAACCATTTTAAAATTTATTTTTATGGTTTAGAAGCTTGTCGGTCTGATTCAAAATAATGTGGAGTCAGTATTTTTTTCGCCCGAGATTGTAGCTCGATCAATGGGCCGGTGGTACGAATTAAATAAGGTAGCACCCGATTTTGTACCCTGACAACAACGAAAAAGAATGGCAATGCTCTACATAGAGTTTGTACATGTCAACGAATAGATCTCACCTCTTATTGATCAATCTGACCCAATATATAACTAAATTTATCTTACTCTTGGTTTGGACCAATGGCGTGAGAATCCAAGAAGATGGGTTCACTACTTCCTTGTCATGGTTTTTTTTTTCTTTTACAAATTAGTCCTCTTCCGTTGAGTAAATTTCTAAAATGGTCTTTTCTATTCCGATATTTTTCCAAATCAGTCCGCAATTACTTTATAATTGAAATTTATTTCTTACATAATCCGTTGAAGATGTCACTTAAATATTTGATTAAGTCAATGATACTTTAGTATTTTTCATCATCTAAACTTAGAGTAAGTTTTCAAAATAATCATTTCAATTTTTCAAAATAGTATTTTCTGATTAAGGAAGTGTATTTGATTTAACTAATAAAATATTTTGACAGATTTTTAATAATATGTGAATTATGTATAGTCAATGGTTGTTTTAATTTCACATTAAATTGTGCATGAAAATGACCATTTTGAAATTTACTTAAGTTTAGATAATAGAAATATTAAAATATCTTCCAATTAATTGGGATCTAAGTGACATTTTCAACGAAGAACTATCGAGAAAATAAATTTAAATTATAAGGTACTTCGTAGTTTATTAGAAGTTAGTGAAGATTGATTTCAGAAAATACTTCATTATAGAAGATCATTTTAGAAATTTATTTTCTCCCTTTTTTAGAATGTCTAAACATCGATCAAAATGAATGTTATATCCATTAATTCATTATATGTTTCTCTCATTTTTTCTATGTATTACGTTTATAGGTCATCCCAAATGTAACTCAAAACTTATCCCACCTTTCTAAGACACATATACGAATATGTGTGAATTAAGTATTCAAACACGATTTTATATTTCTTATGATTAGAGACAAGAATTTTGAGTTTGTAGTTGAGGTGATTCAATATAATGATAATATATGAGGTGAAGTCAATGTACTTCGACTTACAATTCTTAAAATCCCATATATGTACTCTTTCCGTCCAGTGCGTTTATTCGGTTTGATTTTTGTGAGTCAAACATAGTGAACTACTGAACTTTGGGTTTCAGTTAAACAAAAACTATACTATCTTCGTCCCACAAAACATTATATTTCTTGTTTTGAATTTTAAGGGATTTAAGATTGTTAGCCTAGTATATTTGTATATGTTTGTTTATTATCTATTGGGCCAAGTCAATCATAGGCCCGAGACTAGATACTTCGTTATGTATATATTTCCCGTGTAACTAATGTAAAACACAAGTTTCACGTAAACCAGTTTCTACATGGTATCAGAGAAAGTCCGGTCCGGGTTTGATTGTTCCTGATTGTTTGGATGTGGGTTTAGAAAAAATGAGCTACCCGTCTGTGGTTTGGGCTGAGTTGGCTAAAAAGAGATTCAGATGCCACCGCCCGTTGTGGGGGCTAGCTATAAGAGATTGAGATGCTAGACCCGTTTTTCCAAGTGCTAACTAGGCCAGGCTAGTTATCACTTGTGGGGGAGTGTTGGGGTTCCCACATCGGAAAATAAAGATGAGTATCACTAGCATATGTAGAACGGTGAAGCCCTACCTATCAGCTTAAACTTTTGGGTTAGAATTGTGGATCCCGACTTTATGTGCAAATGGTTAATTTTACCTGACACTCTATCCGTTGTTATCGACCCGCCAGAATTTTAACATGGTATCAGAGCGATCCTAGGGCTATTCGTTAAACCCTTGCGCTCACGTCGTTGGTACGCCGTCGTCTTCCTCGGCGATTGTTTCTCGTCGTCTGGTGCATAGGAGTAGGAGCTCGTCAGTCCCTCTCCCTCGCTGGTCTGTCTCGCCGTTCGTCCGCAGCTTGTCTCTCGTCGATCACCATCATGTCCGGTGAAGCTACGTCAAACCCTAAAAAGACAAGGTTGATTCATGATCCGTCGTCCATATATTACCTTCATCCCTCCGAAGGTCCGGGTAATTCTTTGAAAAAATACCTCCTCAAAAGTGACAATTTAGATATTTGGGAGAAGGCAATTCGTAATGCTTTAGGTGGCCATGGAAAGTCTATTTTTTTGTCGTCCGTAGGGATTACCAAACCTACTGATGAACATGAGTTGTCTGCTTGGTGTGCTAATTATCAAGGAACCAACTCAACCAAAAGCTCAAGCTTGTGGTTGTAGCCCATGAATAGTTATTTATATTCTAACACGCCCCCTCACGTGCAGGCGTAGTCTTTTTCGAGCCTTGCACGTGAAACCTTTAATTTTCTTAAAACTGGGTGGCGTTGAGTTTCAAACCCGTGACCTCTTAGTCAACAAGGCTCCGATACCATATCAAGGAACCAACTCAACTAAAAGCTCAAGCTTGTGGTTGTAGCCCATGAATAGTTATTTATATTCTAACACTAATCATCAAATTATTTGTAGTTGGGTTTTTAACAGTGTTGATGAATCTATCCAACCGAATATTGTTTCAAAAATGCACGGCGGGGTATATGACTTTCCAAAAATGCTCTTGGATGTGATAGGTAAAAATGATGTGATATGTAGATTAGTAGTAAAAAATGTGATGTCATAGTTAGGTTAAAAATTAGTAGGGGTAGAAGTAAATTTTTAATATAAATAAAAAATATTTTTTGGGACGAATGAAAAAAGAAGAGAAAAGTTTTGTGAGACGGAGGGGGTAATATATATTTGTATAAATTTTTTTATATTAGATTTATTAAGCTGAGAACTTTCATAATTTTATTTAATTGTATTATTATGCAATACAATTGAAGGTAATTAATGTTCAAAGTTTGTCCAATTTGATTCAAAAAATTAAAATCGACAAATAATACACCGGAACCGAGGTAGTAGTATATTTTAAATTAGATATTTATAAGGAAATAAAATAGTTGGAAAAATAATTAAATAACAAAACATTTATAACATTATATTCATTGCATGTGTCTCTTGTGTACAAACACATTTTCAAACTAAAACACTACAATAGTGCATGCATGTGTCAAAACTTTATCCGATTTTTCCAAAAACAAATCCACCATTTCATAATAGTTTATTTGACTTGTGTTTAATTACGAGTATTACGGAGCATATTAACGTTTGACATTTTTATGGGAGCTATTACTCCGTATTTCTTATGTTTTTATCAATGCGTGACATTAATTTTTTTTTTGAAATTAAAGGAATTTTGGACATTAATTGGTTACAACGATTTTTTTAAAATAAGTACATACAATGGCGCAATATACATGATTATCAATACAACATTTTAAAATCATTTTATATGAAAAATGATGTAAAATTTTAAAATAAAAATTAGATATTAAAATACGGATCAAAAGATCTATAAAACTAGTGGTGACATGATTATTTTATTTTATCAAATGACTACCAAAAAAAGATGAAATAGTAAATGAAGTCTGACCTGTGAATAATAAACACACAATTTCACTAATGTTAAAAATGTTGTGACCTCACTTAAACATGATCTCTTCTATAGGGTTGCACCTCTAATTAAATACTTTACTCTATTTAAAAAAACTAAGAAATTTTAATGGTAAAATGCTTAAACAATACACACTTTGTAGTATGGTCGTGTGATGCAATTACACACTTCATTTACCTCTTCCAAAAATTGTCAACACAAATGTACAATCACACCCTTGAAAAAGGTTACTATAATCCCAAATTTAATGTCATCACAATCATTTGTAAATTTGTTAATACATACTACCTCCGTCCCTGATTATTTGTTCAGTTTTAACTTTTTTTGATCAACTATTTTAAATCTTTGACCTATAATTAAATAAAATATATATTATATTTTAATTAGATAAAATAATATTTAGAAAATTTTTTGATAAAATAAATCTAATAAAACTATTTTTGTATCAATATCTAATATTATTTTTATTTAATTTGAAATCAAAGTTTACCAATTTTGATCGAAAAAGAGAAAAGTAGACAAATACTTAGAGACGAAAGGAGCACATTATATCGAGTAATTCTTTGAGTTCAGAATTAATGAAACCACCCGTTAAAATAAATTTATAGATGATTGTTATTCATAACGTCAAATTTGATACTCCCTCCGTCCCTAAATAGATTACAATCTTTTTTTCTCTCTCCTCACGATAACTTTTGTTTGTTTACGCGATTTCATCAAGTATTTGATAAAATAAAATATTCTTGTCACCTCTTGTTTTGTAGAACTTTTGACGTAGTTTTTTAATATGTAATTTTTATAACTTATTGATATACCAATTTGTAAATAAAATAATTTCAAAAAATAGGAAATTGTACTCCGTAACCCGCAATTTGTACTCAAATTGAGGACGGAGGGAGTATTATTTTAGCATTATGACTCTACACCATTACACACACATGGTGTATTGGTGTATATGCACATTTTGAGTAGGGAGAAGGGATCCAAGTAGCCCATTTGATGTTTTTTTACTCAAGTACTCCGTGCCGGTGGCGATCTATTTCAGCCCAATTGGGTTACTTCCCTAGCCCATCTCAGTTTATGTCCCAGCCCACTAATGGTATAGGCCTTGAAGTTAGCAAGTTAAAATGTTGAGAGAAGTCAAAAGATTTTTGGCCTTGTTTGGATTTTAAATGATTTTTATTTTTGATTTTAAATGATTTTTATTTTTTATTTTCTCATTTAATTTATTTTTTTTAATTTTCAATTTTACTTTCTATTTTTTGTAACTTTTATTTTTAATTTTTTTTACATATATTATTGAATATCTTTAGAAAAATTAATTTTCTTAACAGCTAAGTCCAAAAAAGCTACTCCCCCTTGGTCTTTTGGCTCCAACATTCAAGTGAAGAATCCATTAACCAAACAATAGTTTTGGATATTCCATTAGTCAAAAAGCAAAATCAACCAAAGATGCAAAAGTCATTTGAAATGCTGTTCTCCAAACAAGGTCTTTACCTCTGGTAAAAAAACAAAAAATTTACTCTATATAACATTTATTTGTGGGGCGGGTCTTACATTTTGGGCATTAAAGTACCGTAGTTTAAAAAAAACGGAACAAATACAGGATAATATAAAAAGCTGGGGCCAGTTGCAATTTTTTAGAAATTCAAAAAGCTGGGAGAAATGGAGCAGAATGTGCGACCGCGTTTTTTTCTTTTTCTCCGAAGCGCACTCTCCGCGTCCGATTCTTCGGCCCGTAAATCCCTCCGCCATCAGCCGGTTCAACCCCCTCTTCTCTTTTCTTCTCCTGTTCTTCTCTTTCAAGTTTCAATCTTCAAGATCGAGTCTTTCCAAGCTGACTTGATCGATCCCACTGTGGATTTCTTCATAAAAACAAAAAAAGTTTTTTTTTTTGTTCTTCAGAGAGAATCTCACTCTGGGCTTTTGCTAAATTTGAATCCTGATGGGTAACCGTTCAAGCAGACAAAATTACGGCGAACCACAGGCCAACGGGCACCACCACAGATCGACCCCTCAGGCTCACACCGGTCGCCCGGAACACCGATTCCCTTCCAGGCCGCGGGCGTCCAAGTCTGAATCCATTCTGGGCAAGCCTTATGAAGATGTTAGGTTACATTACAGTCTGGGAAAACAACTGGGGAAGGGTCAATTTGGGGTGACCTATCTCTGTACTGAGATCAGAACTGGCAAACTCTATGCCTGCAAATCAATTTCCAAGAAGAAGCTTGTGACCAAAGGGGACAAAGATGATGTGAGGAGGGAGATCAAGATCATGCAGCACCTGGTTGGTCAGCCCAACATTGTGGAGTTCAAAGGGGCTTATGAGGACAGTGATTCAGTGCATCTTGTGATGGAGCTTTGTGCTGGCGGGGAGCTTTTTGACAGGATCATAGCCAAGGGTCACTACAGTGAAAGGGCAGCTGCCTCTGTTTGTAGGGATATTGTCAGTGTTGTTAATACTTGCCATTTCATGGGGGTGATGCACCGCGATTTGAAGCCGGAAAATTTCTTGCTGTCTGATAAGAGTGTGAATTCTGCTTTGAAGGCCACTGATTTTGGCCTCTCTGTGTTCCTTGAAGAAGGTATGTTTCCCAAGAATCCATCTGCAGCTTCAATTATCAGCTTCAATTATCAACTATTAGGGTTAGAGCTAGACCTAGGAAGAGTGGGAAGGATGCAATTGGACAAGACTTGCAATTTCAGGACCTTAGGGAGGATACGATCTTTGATTGAAATGTTATCTAAGATTGGATTAGTTTGATAGACCTTTGGACCTTAATTTATAGTTACTGGTGAGTTTTTACCCTTGAGTATAACTTGTACATTAGATATTTTTTACTTTGGGTCTAGTTGCTTGTGTCAGTATGCGTGCTTCATGTTTTTGTGCTCTTAATTAGTTTGAGTGCCTGTATTTGAGTCTCTGCCTCTCTTGGAAACGGTCTCTCTATTTCCAACTTTGAAATAAAGAAGTTCCAAGTAGGGGTATGTTCTGTGTACACATGCCCTTGTTAAACCCTATTTTTTGTGGGAATCTATTGGATTTGGTGTGATTGTTGTTGCATGATGTTTTCCTTTTGAAGTGTTATTGTTTTCGAAGTTGACACTTTATAGAGCCAGATGTTTTGTTGTAATGTAATTACTTGCTCTGCATTCTTAAGGGCATTTTGATTGCAAAATGTGTTTCATTGTAAGCTTATCAATTTTCATGGTGAACTTTTTGCAGGAAAGGTGTACAAGGATCTGGTGGGAAGTGCATACTATGTTGCTCCTGAAGTACTGAAAAGGAGGTATGGGAAGGAAGCAGATGTTTGGAGTGCCGGCGTGATTTTGTATATTTTACTCAGTGGTGTTCCTCCTTTCTGGGACGGTAAATGCAGATGACCTTTCTCTTGTCTTGTTCAAAGAAAGAGATTAATCTTCTTGATCTTGTTTAGCATGTATTGTTAGGCAGACAAATAAGTAGTTATTACTTTTGGGGAGAAAAGAAACTTAGCTCTGGAGAGAGTTGCTCCAAAATTCAAAATTAGGTTTCTATAGTTCATAGTGCACTGTTTATTTCAAAGTTCTTAGAAATATTTTTTAGTGCATTTACATTACTTTGCTATTAACTTTGCAATATTAATATTCCAATATATTTGGAATTAAGACACTATACTTTTTTGTAATTAAGCAAATAGTCGCAAGTTCAAAGAAATTTTTGATAGTGTAAGGAAAACAACATATACACATTTTTAAAAGAGATAGCATAAGCAACACATATTAAAGTGAATTTAGAACATTAATTGTCATTGAATATTCTGTCTCTAACATGCAACATGGAATAATTATGGTTCATAGCGAGCTCCACCTCCATGATGGAGTAATGAATCTATGGTTTAATAACTCTATGGATTTGGTTTGTGCAGAAACCGAGAGGGGGATATTTGAGGCAATACAAAAAGAAGAACTTGACTTGGGAACAAAACCATGGCCTTCCATATCAAGCAGTGCCAAGGACTTGGTACGAAGGATGCTAACGCGTGACCCACAAAGTCGCATTACTGCTGCTCAGGTTCTTGGTATGCTTTACAGAATCTATTCCATGGTTTCTTTTGTCTATGCGACTATGGGTCTTTTGTTTTATTCAATGATAGTTAGAGGATTTTCTCATTGAATTTTGAAACCTCAATATCTGGGACTATTTTCAGAGCACCCATGGATAAGGGAAGGTGGAGAAGCGTCTGATGAACCAATAGATAGTGCTGTCCTCTCAAGAATGAAGCAGTTCAGAGCAATGAACAAACTTAAAAAACTCGCCCTCAAGGTAAACTTGAGAATCTACTGAACCTTGGTTGAAACTGATTTTACCATTTGCATTTCCTTTATTATTCGCTTCGCTAACAGCCAAAATTCAGTACTTTTAGTTAAATAATTCTTGCCAACGGCCAACTTAAGTGGCTCTTTTTATTGGACTCCAGGTGATTGCAGAAAATCTCTCAGAAGAAGAAATTCATGGATTGAAAGCAATGTTTGCGAACATAGACACAGACAACAGTGGCACAATCACATATGATGAACTGAGGACAGGATTGGCTCAACTTGGGTCGAAGCTCACCGAGGATGAAGCCAAGCAGTTGGTAGAAGCCGTAAGTTAACTGTCAAAAACAAAATCTTCCCATTTAAAAGCAATTTCATTATCTTCACAACTAGTAACTTAATGTACTTGTGTAGGCTGATGTAGATGGAAATGGCTCAATTGACTACATCGAGTTCATCACCGCTACAATGCACAAGCACAAGCTTGAAAGGGAAGAAAATCTATACAACGCATTTCAGTATTTCGATACGGACAATAGTGGGTACGTAGTATCTGCTGCAGGAATCCTTCTATCATTGATTTGAGATGCATCATGAATCTTCTCACCTAAGCAAATTAAAAAAAATTAAATAATTTTTTAAAAAGTAAATGCATATCCTCGATGTTAAGGAACCAAATCCAACCTGAAATTCAACAAATTTGTAGTTGTATGCCAATGAAATGTTTTTTATACTATAGTGTGCCTTCTCGGCAGTAGATGAGATTTGTTTTTGCTCGAGTCTTATATTTGAATTTTAATTCTTTCTAAAATTTTGTGGGTAGTGAAGTTCGAATACGTGATTTCTAGGTAATGTTTTGATGCATGAATCAACTCACGGAAAACACTCAAGCTTGTGATTGTAGGGAATGTAAGCCAAACAAAAATGGATGAATGTAGACATTAAGTATGTCTAGGTTCATTCATTCTTGAATGTATCAAGAAAGCATTAATAGATATGAAATTGAGGGAGTATGTGAGAATGTCCATGTTTAACTTGCTGCTAATCTGCTTCAAAGAGAATAATCTAAAATGCTCAAACTTTTCTTGAACATTGTTCTAGATTCATCACAAGAGACGAATTGGAGACTGCGATGAAGGAACACGGAATAGCTGACGCAGCGGGCATAATGGAAATAATAGCCGAAGTGGACACAGACCATGTAAGTTTTGTTGTCTCTTCGAGTCTCAAAACTTACAATTAAAACCATCATTGCTGATTTTCTCAAAAATTTCAATAGGATGGGAGAATTAACTACGAAGAATTTTGCACGATGATGAGATCGGGAACCAAACCGTTCTAAGAGTTCTAACAGAGACTTCCCAAAGGTTGCCTCATCTTTAACCGGGTTCCGACGAGCTTTTCTAGCTAAAGTTATGGAGTATATTATGTACGAAAAATTATATGTGTGCATTGGACTTGGTGTCATCAAGCTCTACAACATTTTGTAACATAAACATTTGAAAAAAAAAACCTCATAATTGTGTAACAAAAAAATGCTGTATGACTTTGTAGACCAAGTGATGTTATATGTACATAATACAGTCCATTTCATAATGTGATTCTAAGAATTTGGGGAAAATTATGGCCTCTTTGTCTTCTGCTTTTAATAAACTGTGAGATGATATGAGAATAAACAAAATTTCGTTGTTGTAAAAATCAATGCCTATTTTTTTATTCTAGAAGTTTTCATCTCAAATTATGTTAAAGATAACACATACTTTCCTTTCACATAGCATGCGAAGACACAAAAATTCATAATTCGGTTCGGTATTCTCGGTTTTTTTGGGAAAATTTTGTTTTCGGTTCGGTACTTGCTCACCCCTAATTTACCCTGCATCCTCTTAGTTCCACACCGCATTCCGTCCATTATTAGATTTCCATAACGCATTCTAAGACAAGTGCTGTTTCTTTGATTTCTACATTTCTGAATGCAGATATGGTGCAATAGAGGTGTTCGCAAGTTCAATAAGTAAAATGGTTTCTTTTTTCAAAGCACAACTGATGTGTTTCCTTTATGCTCTACATGTAAAACGGTTTCTTCTATTCACAAATGGCTTTTGTTGTAGCGGTCAAGGATGTCATCCTCGGAATTTTATAGTATATTTCCATACTACTACTACTGGTTTCTTTTTCTGTCCTCTATGGTATCATTAGCTTCTGGAGTAGGTTATTTATCATCCCGGCCAAAGTCATGAATAAAATTCAAGCCTTAAGCAGAAACTTTCTATGGGGGTCCTCTCATGAATATAAGAAGATTCCTTTGGTTTCTTGGGATGAAATCTGTATACCAAAGAAATATGGAGGATTAGGGCTAAAGAATCTGTCCAAGTGGAATTCTGCTTGCATCATGAAGCTGATCTGGGATATAGCTCTTAAAAAAGATATATTATGGATCAANTACTGCAGGCTATGAGTGGCTAATGGGCCAAAGACAGAAGGTTATCTGGAGACCCATTGTTTGGAATAAATTGACCATCCCTAAACACAAATTCATTCTTTGGCTGTCTTATAGGGATCGGTTGCAGACTAAGAAGAGATTGAGTAGATTTTTAGATATGGATACATCATGCCAACTTTGTCAAAGTGAAGAAGAAGACAGAGATCATCTTCTTTGCAGATGCTCATACACTAGAGAAGTACACATGAAGATTGCTAATTGGACTGGGTTTAAGTTCATGACTAACAATTTTGAGGAGATAACCCAAAAGCTGTTAGCAATATCCCCAACTAAGAGAAGAATGAGGAGTATAGCTGTGTTTGCTGCTTGTGTTTACAATATTTGGAGGGACAGGAATGATATACTTCACCGAACTCCACCATCACCCCAGAAGCTACTTTCAAAAGAATTAAGTCCCATGTCACCATGTTTCTTAATTCTAGAGGAGTAAATGTTGAATAGGATGTTACTTGGCACTTGATTGTGGTTTCTCTTAAGTTGTATTGTGTATCTTACATTTTGATGGTGGAATAAAATATATTTGCTTTCGGTTCAAAAAAAAAAATAAAACTCAAAACACACGAAGATGGATGCAAAAAAACATTTGTGTATTGAATAGTTAAAATGGATAAATGTGACAAGGCAGGCAGTCAGTGGTGGTGGTAACAATGCATGCATAATATAATGAAACGCTACCGAAGTCCAACATGGTTCCATCCACACACGCGGCCCGAGATGATGCTTTGTTCCCATTCTGAAAACTAGTCCTAATTCGGCCCCGATCTAGTCTTTTTACAAAAGATCACAAGTTCGGGACCGGTCTAGTCTAGTCCTTCCCTCAATTTAGAGGACCAAATGAGAGTACCGGTCTAAGACCGCACCAGTCCTAAGGACCACTTTGCTCCCAATCTTTCCCAGTCGATCTTTTCAGTCCCAATCTCTTTGCTCTTCTCTATGGCTAAGACCAACTAGGTTCAATCCACACATGTGGGTTGAGATTATGCTTTGTTCCCATGAAATCCCCAAAACTTTCCTCGACATTCCATGTGTGGTACCGTCTTGTTTCGAGAGAATAGAAAACAATCTTGCTGTTCACAGAATGCAAGCGCGAAAAGTAGATCTTGTTTTCCATTTCTGGCGATTTGGCTTCAACGCATAGGCATGCCTTGCCAGAAACAAAAATTGCGTGCCTTCCTAAACTCTCTACTTTCTCCCATTCCCTTGAATCATTTAGCTTGAACACCTCAACAGATTCTCCAAACTCGCTCGCAACAACTAGTAAAAGGTGTTGATCACGTCTCATCAGGAAATTTTGTTTGGTACATCTCAAACTACTTGGGCTTTCCTGCACAGTGTAATCTTGGTTTTCTGTATCTATGAAAGCAAGTCCTCCAATGTTATACACAGCATAGAGGTTTCGGCGCTAGTGTGTTGCAAAATGGAAGCAGTGTGAGGCATCACCGCAAAAGTTTATCAGACGAAATCTACGCCAAGAAGGTTCTTGAGCTACAAAGTGGATGTAAACATTCCATTCACTACGTGTTGTGAATCCAATAACCATACAATGGGAGGAAGTAGGTGGTGCCGAGAAACAAAAGCTGACGCATATCATTTGTGAAGGGGTTAAAGAACATCAGGGGTTCGTCATGTTTACGTCTACGTATCAGCAGCCAACCATGCATGGAACAGTGTATCTCCACATCACCAATGAATTCACGAGGTGTCTTTATTAAGTACTTGTAACCAAACCTCGTATAAGTAAAAGAGATAACGCCTCGATCCTTGTCCAACATCATCAGCCACGGTGAAGCTAATGAATCGTTGTGCAACTGCCCTCCCTTACTCCATCGGATCATAGGTGCTGCTAAGTGACATTGCTTGCACGTAGCACGAAAGTTTAGGTATTCTACACCGACACAAAACTCCATTATCGTCTCCAAAACTCCAAATCCTCTCCATCACCCTCGTCATCCCTTACCAGCATCATCTCATACTCTTTGTGCTCTTCTTGTTGAGACTTGATTTCTCCATGATCACCTCCTTGTAACCTACAGAAAAAAACAAATCATCTTTGTGAAAACATATTTCCCCAGCTTTTTTTTGTAGTGCCAGCGTACGCATCAATCGGAAGGCAATACCTCGTGCGTTCCAATAATGACAATGCATGGCTTGAGGCTTATTCCGCTTTTTTGAAGGTGGATCTTCTATCAAATCCGAAGTTGGAGTATCATGCCGTTAAAAATCATATCCGGAACCATTTAGTATACATTGGATTTGAAGAAAGGAAGGTTCACATTCTTCCGATTTCATTAAGTGAAGGGGATAACATACTAAGGAAGCCTAAGCATTATCATTGGTACACTGGATCAAGCCTCATGGAAACAATCTTTCGGTTAAGTCGACCATCATGTAATGATTCTTTACGTTTGGTTTTCCATGGATGGGCAAGTGCGGTTGAGAATTTAGCAATAGGCCAGGTGCATCACGGGAAGTTGAAGATAGGGGATGACGTTGTATTCTGTCCAGGGGTTGGACTTCGAGTGTGGATGATATTACATGTGATGATGAGAGGGTGCAAGAGGCGCACTCAATGGAAATTATAAAGTTTAAGTTGAGATCTACACTTGGTGGAGTGCCCAAGCAAGAAACAATTATCTCTTCTCTTATGCAAAATCCAGCAAGGGATGCTGAAGTTTTCATGGCACGGTTGTTTGTTATAGATGAATCAATTAGGGCTGGATATTTGGAGTATGACTTGTGGTCTCATATGGCGGAGACCAAAGTAATTTTAGAAAAAATTTGCCATGTTATTGATAGGCGTACGGGGAGATTAGCAGTTATGAATCCTAGAAACAACAATGTTCTGACCTTGGAAACATTTGCTGGGAGTTACAAGATTGCTGTTTTTAGGATTTATAGCTGGCGGTCTTCCCGTATGTCTATCAATAACATTGCAAATTATTTCTAAGATTACTTTCGTCTCAGCCATATGACACCACAACTCGTACTCCAAGTATCCTGCCCTAATTAACTCATCTATAACAAAAAATTAGGCCTTGAAAACCTCAGCATCTCTTGCTGGGAGTTGGGTTTTGTGTCAAAGAAGAGACAATAGTTTCTGGTTTGGGCAGTCCTTCGAGAGTAGTTCTCAACTTAAATTTTACACTTTCCATTTAGTGTATCTCCTCCACCCTCTCATCTTCTTCACATGTAATATCAATATCTATCATCCACACACGACGTCTAACTCCCTGGACAAAATACTACATCATCACTTAACACCAACTTTTCGTGATGCACCATACTTGTAGCAACATTCTCAGTCATGTTCGCTCATCCATGCAAAACCAATTCTAAAGAAGGATCATTGGATAATGGTAGAATTAACCGTAAAAGTGTTTCCATCAAGGTTGATCTAGTGTACGAGTTATAATGGTTAGGCTTCCTTAAAATGGTATCACCATTCATTAATAAAACCGGCAGAATTTGAACTTTCCTTTCTTCAAAGCCAATATACACCATGTGGTTCTGGATATGGTTTTTAACGCCTTAATACTCCAACTTTGGATATGATAGAAGATCCACCTTCACAAAAAAGCAAAATAACTAGTAACCTACAAATCATTAACAAAAAATAATATAGCATAGTTGGCATAAGACATCTCCTTGATAATGTTCTCCAAAAAGTCACCATTGCAAGGGTCAAGAAAGGTGTACTTGGTCCTCAGTTGACTTGTGTTCATCCTCAATTGATTTACAACTGTTGTCTTTCCGGAATCAGGGAGGCCAAGACTTAATACTGTTATTTCATTGCTCTTTCTACCTGAAAGAAAGAGAAGTATTATTATTTTTATTTATAAAAAGACAGTTTCATTATCATATTTACTTAAGTTGTCTCTAGGTATTGAAAAAAACTAAGTGACCCTCAATATCACGCATTATCACTTTTCTCTTCCTCTACAACACACTTTGAAGTCCCTTGATTTATAGGCCTTTAAGGAAGCTGATTTTGATCATAAGATCTCACAACGGGGGCCAACAGTTCATCCTACACACAAAAATAAGACGTATTAAGATAGGAAAATAAGATGGCTTATAAAACACGGAGAAATAAACATAAACTTAACCAGATTGGTGTGCTCTAGTTTGTCCACAAAGCCAGGTGACGAGCGAGATACAACAAATGATAGATCGTACTAGAAACAGGAAAAAAATCACTTATCTCACATAAATTTAAAACTAATGACAGATCGTACTATTAAGTGATTTTAACTAAAAAAATCACTTATCTCACATAAATTTAAAACTAAACCAGTTGGTTGGGTTGTATCAAAGCCTCGAATGGGTGAACTTTTAGTGAAGATATCATTGCATCTTATATCTGATATTGTTCATGAAATTTATCATGAATGAACATCCTTAATTCCTAGCAATTTAACAACACAAATTCCAATTTCACTTCCAAAACACCTAAATATCTAATCAATCGCCCACAAATATCACAAAAGCTGAGAAATAATGTTAAAAGGTTGCATCCAAAAGGAGAGACGTGAGAAACAAAACCTTAATATAAGGGGGAAAACTAGAAGCAATTTCAGCCAAATCCTCGATGATATCTTCAAAATGCCTTCCGATGAATCCAGTACACAGACTCACTAAGCTCGGAATCTGTCTCTTCTTCCTCGATGGAGTCGATGATATCGGCAACACTGTCACCCATCCCAAACCAGTAGTTAATTTTCCCAAATCAAACATTAATTCAACAAAAAAAATCAGAAAAGCTCGTGAATTTCATGCGAACCGAAACAATTCAAGCATAAAAAAATCATATGATTAAAAGAGAAAGAGAGGCGCACACGAAGATTGGGAGGGCTTTCGAGCAGGCTTTATTGTATTCACGGCCTTTTGAGGTTTTCCTTTTTCTATGGAATGGGAGAGAAGAAGAAGAAGAAGAAGAAGAAGAAGAAGTTGGTGGTGGTAGATTCAAGTTTCTGCAATTGCTTGCGGATCTTCCTCGCGTCGCAGGAGGACACAAATTTCAGCATCTCTCCCACCCAACTGGCCCATTTGGAACGGAGGTTCTGATTTAGCCCACTTCCTGGCCTTATCGGATGATCAATTTTGTCATGTACTCAATTTTGGCATTTTTTGAGAATAATGTTTTCAGTTAGTGATAATTCTTTGAGAAATTTTCAAAAATATAAATTAATTTAGAAAATGCTAAAATTAAATATTGTTACAAGATAATTTTTTCGAGGCGATAAAGTTAAACCATAAAGGGAATATTGTCAAACATGCCCTAATCGCATTCATAGGAAGAACTCATAGATATAACTATATAAGTCAAAAAAACTCGTATGGAAACACCAAATAAGAATCCTAAGTATATTAATATCAAAATAAAAGTTCATACTTTCATTTTTACACTGCCACATTCGTTACATTGTCACACTACATTTATTACACAGTCATACATCGCCGCTACAGACGTTGATCGGTGGTTAATCGGTGATTCACTGATCACACCTTCATATTACACTGCCATCTTTTCTTCATCACATAGTCATACACTCTTATGTATTTTAGCTATGTTTTAATACTCCAAAAAAATGTTTCCGAGAAAGTGGACCAACATTCGTTCAAGGGAGCAAGAGAGAATAAACTCAATTTTAGTCCAATCAAGACTCGTAATATAAAGCATAAAACATCTCACATTACGTTTGATAGGGCCTGGGAGTCAAGCTCGGTCATAACGCTCTTTTCCACCTCTTATTACCATCTAAGCTACGCCCCCGAATAAAATGACGTGATTTTAATAAACGAATCGTAACGACAAAAACAAATGAAAAAAATGTTTTGGAGAGAATGGACCAATGTGCATTCGAGATGGATGGTAATCTCCTTGACGGCCCAATTAGGACGGGAAGTGGGCTAAACCAGAACCTCCGTTCCAAATGGGCCAGTTGGGTGGGAGAGAAGCCGAAATTTGTGTCCTCCGGCGACTCGATGAAGACGATCCGCAAACAATTGCAGAAACTTGAATCTACCACCATCTTCTTCTTCTCTTCCATTCCATGGAAAAAGGAAGACCTCAAAAGGCTGTGAATGCAATAAAGCCTGCTCGAAAGCCCTCCCAATCTTCGGGTGCGCCTCTCTTTTTCTCTTCTAATCATATGATCTTTTTATGCTTGAATTATTTCGGTTCGTATGAAATTCACGTGCTTTTCTGATTTTTTCTCTTGAATTAGTGTTTGATTTTGGAAAATTAACTATTGGTTTGGGATGGGTGACAGTGTTGCCGATATCATCGACTCCATCTAGGAAGAAGAGACAGATTCCGAGCTTAGTGAGTTTGTGTATTGGATTCATCGGAAGGCATTTTGAAGATATCATCGAGGATTTGGCTGATATTGCTTCTAGTTTCCCCCCTAATATTAAGGTTTTGTTTCTCACGTCTCTCCTTTTGGATGCAACCTTTTAACATTAATTCTCAGCTTTTGTGATATTTGTGGGCCATTGATTAAATATTTAGGTGTTTTGGAAGTGAAATTGGGATTTGTGTTGTTATATTGCTAGGAATTAAGGATGTTCATTCATGATAAATTTCATGAACAATATCAGATATAAATTTCCCGTACATGAATAAACTCTGGTTAAGACTTCCCATGAAGTCTCAATGTTGTACTGCTCTGTATTTACAGATCAAGTGATAAATTTTCTTTATACAGATAGCACTTGCAGCAGTTGCAAGGAGGAGGAAGTTGATGGATGATGATGTCATCCTGGCATTAGCTGATAGTTCATGGGAAATCCTCGATATATCTGGATCTGATGTTTCTGATTTTGGCCTCTCGGAAGTGGTAAAGACTTGCAAATATCTAAAAACAGTAGATATAAGGTATTAAAGTATCTCATACTGTGTTTTAATCAGCATCGTCTTCTTCGTTTGGGTTTGTAAATTCGTTCCTCTGCAACTAACATTCTTTATTAGATTGTGCACTCTTATTACACACTTCACGTAGTGACATTATTCTTCATCATGTTGCTTTCAGTGTTTCACACTTTCGCTATCACCAGTAAAATTGTAACCAAGCTGCTTATTATTAATGTTTACCACAAATTTGTTCTCTCAAGTTTTGAGTTTCAGTATTATCCGGCCGCACTGTTCTGTGAACAATTTGGTGTTATTTTCTCCATTTTCACATGTTTTTTTTTTAAATTTTTAGTTTTTACAACTCCAAGCTGCATTTGGCAATATTCTTTTCTCATTTGTGTGGACGTGACATTAGATTAAGCAAATCCTGAGGCTGGTTTTGAAATGTAATGTGCAGTTGGTGCAGCAAAGTCACATGGGCTGGTGTTTCTGAACTCTTCCATCATAGTCAGTCTCTGGAAATATTGAGATGGGGGTATGCATTACCTTTTGTAGTTGCTATTAAGGTTTCAACCTTGAAGTTTTAAAAGCCTGTTTTTTTGTTCAACCATTAATTTAGTTTCTTATGTGGTGTGAAATAATGAAATTTAAATTGATAAAGGGGGGAAATAGGGACATTCTGGCATGCTCTTTTTGGGTTATTCACGACTCTTCAATTTTCTTGGCTAATTAATTTATACTTTTAGGTATCAATGCTCCCATGCCTTCTTTCATATTTCTCCCTTTTGAGAACTGTAAGTTTCCATTGGGAGCCGAAAGAATGCTATGAGATAAAATTTTGGAGGAAATTTGGAATGAAAGAAAATGGGTATGGAAAGTATAACAAAATCAAACACCATAAATCCAACTATATATATTATTTTTATGTTTGTGTTAATCACATTTTATTTAAACATTTCTATTATAACATATTGTATAAAATCCAACTATATATATTATTTTTAAACGTTTTCATCCAAATTGATTCTCATTTATATTTTCATGGTAAAACCAAGTATTAGGAAAAAACCATTTGCTTAATAATGGAGGGCCATTTTCTTTTCCCTGCCATTTTTTAAGTTCCAGGATCCAGACATAGGCAAGTGTTGTGCTATTATACCTGTCAAGCCATATGAATGTGATAGATATTTGACTATAGTGAAAAATCACATAACAGGATTGCACCAACGTTAATGTTTCAGAGGGTGCTCAAGGAGTGAGGACACTGCACGCAGATGCTTGTGTATGCTGAAACCAAGCCTCAAAGATGTAGAGGGAGAGTCTTGGGAGGAGGTTGACGCCTCAGAGTTAGCTCGCGGTGCCCATTTATTGCGATGGCTAGTGTGGGTAAGAATGCTGCTTTCGATTCATAATTAGTTATTTCTCCTGTCCCTTTAAAAACACTGCCCGCGTTCCCTTTTTGGATGTCTCAAAAGTCAAAACACTTTTCACATATTTTATTTTTCTTTTAAAGTAATGAACATGTGGCTCACAAGATTTCTCTCATAAATTTCAAACGTACACTTTTCACTTTTCAACATTTTTCTTAATAAACCTCGTGAAAATCAAAATTAGGTAATGCTTTTTGGGACTGAGGTAGTATGATTTTTCTCCCTTCTTTGAATCTGCAAGTCTGTATCACTATCTGTCTGTATGACATGTTCTTTGAAACTGAGAGCCTGTTTGTTGACTCAAAATGGCTTAAGTGGTTGAACTTGCTCAATCTGTGGCTGAAATTGAAGAAAAGAAATCTAAAAATGGAGACTGGCTTGCCATTTTTATCATGTTTGTCCATCTCAGCAAAAAAAAAAGAAGTAATATTTGTTTGTTTCTTCAATACCAGCTGAGATGCGCTGTAGAATAAGTTGATGTTTGGTGAAAAATCTTGGTAATGTGGCAAAAATAGCCTACCAGAATAGCAAAGAATTACTCTTCCTTCAAATATATATTTTTTTTGCACCATAGGAACAACTCCCCCGTCAAATATGTTTTTTAGGTCTATTTCATAAATTTTACGAAGCAATATTTTATACCTACAGCCAAAGATTGGGAATGATTCCCTGGAGCATCTGCAAGCTGAATGCCCTCGCATCATAGTGAACCCAAAGAACACCCTTTTTACTTTCAGGGGGCTTGAAGTTCCTCGCGAAGCATTACCCGATGTGGCATTGGATGATCAGGTAGTTGAAGATATTGACCCAAAAACTTGGGAACTGTCCCCAAGGACTTCTTTCACACTGGTTCCAAGCCGACCCGATGAACTGCCCATTGCTGAGAAATTCAGACTTGCATACTTGGAAAGAGATAACCGGCTAGCGCCAAAGCGGGCAAAGAATGCCCGGCAAAGGCAACGCCGGGCTGAGAAGGAATGGGTGATGATGAGCACAAATGCGAAGGCGCTGGCTCTAGCCTCCCAAGCAACCAAATCTTTGCACATACGGAGCTAGCAATCACTACCAAATACCGACTCTCTACCCCTTGGAGCAAAGGTAAGGTCTCTGTACATTTACCTTCCCTACACCCTCTTTCTGATAGGGATATGCATGTATGTTTGGCTTGGTTTCATTTACAGTTAATTGGTCAAACTTTTTTTTGTTTGTTTTTTACATACGCCCTCCATGTCCATATTTTGGACAATTGGTCATAATTTCTTTATTGGATATGGATAGTGGCCAACTAATCTCGTACAAACAAAACTGAGTGGAAAACTAAATTCAGACAAAAAATATATAGTCATGTCACTTCTTATTTTATACTCTTTTATACTGGTATTAAGATGCATTTTGCATTTACTTTTGCTATATCGATCATATTTTACTTGTACGGAGTACAAGTTATGATTCATTGATCAAAGTACTTCTTTCCTCTCTTTAAAAACTCCTTTTATAGTTTATAATCATGTTACTCTTTTGTTTTACACTATGTTTGGTTCAAGGAATTTGAAAAGAAAAATAAAAGAAAATGAATGAGAAATAGTTTTTCTTGTTTGGTTAGAGAGGAAAAGAAAGAAAAATGGAAGGAAAAGAAAATGAGAAGGCAAAACGTACCAAGTGAAAGGAAAACCAAATTTTTCTCATTTTGGTGAGAAAAATGAGAGAAAATTATTTCCTATTCTCTCTCCTCCTTGAAAGAAGGTAAAGAGACTATAATCTCAGCATGAATTATAGGAAATGAGGTCTATCCATAGGGACTCATGTTTAAACAAATGAGTAAATGAAGTGGGGTGTGTAAGAGTTAGAATGGGAAGACTGAACAGTGTCCACTAGATAGCTCTTGCATTAATTATGGACTCCAATTATGGAGTATAGGCTCAAAAGTAAAGTCTCCAAAAAAAATTTCAAAATCTCACCAATTTTTTTTTGAAGGGATTACCAAGTTCCTTCATCCACATTTAGAAACCCTATTGCACTTGAAACCTGTGAATAGACCAAAAATGAGAGCATTCGTTGTACTCATGAAAACTTCACCATCCATTAATGGAGGACCCAATCATCATCTCGACCTTCCTCCTTTCCGTGCTTACGACGATACTAAGTTCAACACGACTAGACACACAATTTGTAACAACAATAATTCAGTTAGATCTTACGAGAATAGGGTCTGGGAAAAAGTGAGTGTACGCAGATTTTGTCTCTACTCAATAGTAGAGACGTTGTTTTCAAGAAATCTCTTACCCAAACAACATAGATAAAATTAGATCACATATGACGAAGTATATACTCGTATCAAAGATAGCAAAAAGTACATAGAAGTCAAGAACAAACTAATTATTTGATAAACATACATGGCTATTTCACCACTTGTTTTGTAAAAACTTTTTATGTAGTTTTTAAATATATAAATTTTAATTTTTAATTCAACCCCAACCCTCATATAAATTGAGCTGAAAATAACTTTATTCATAATACAGAGTATATATTTACAAATGAATATAAAGGTTAATGGTGAAAATGTTCCATTCAAGGCCTTCAAGAAATTTTGAAGAAAAAGAAAAGAAAATGGTTTTATCTCCTTTTCCACACCAAAATGGGAAGATTTTGATTTATTCCCCCTTAATATATTTTGCATTGTCATTTTCCTTTCCTCTCACTTTTCCTCTTTAACCAAACATGAAAAATAATTTTCCCTCTTATTTTCTTTTCCTTTTCCTTTCAAAATTTTTTGAATCGAACATAGTGTAAAGGGAAATGAGTAGTATCTTTACCTATAATCTTTAACTAAACATGAAAAATAATTTTTCCTCTTATAATTTTACCACAGTTATCTTATAAATTGAATGAAAACAACTTTAGTCATACATCTTAATTGAAATAGACCATATATATTGGCATAGAGGGAATATCAATTAACAATGTAAATTTAATCAAAAAATTTGATTAAAAAAATTGGTTAATCATTGTAAATTTACACTATTTTAATCAAATTTTTTTGAATCAAACATAGTGTATAGGTAAAGAAAATTGTGGTAAAGATCTAGGTAAAGATAATTGTGGTAGAATTATAAGTTAAGCAAATGACTACCATAAATAGGTAAAGAAAATTTAAAAAAATGGACAATATGAATATTATACAAGTCATTTAATTTGGGATAGAAGAAGTATTTTAAAAAATTTATTTTTTATTATTGTTTACAACATAAATCTAATTAAATCATTTTTATATTAATTTCCGATACAGTTTTTAGTAGTAGTAATAATTTTATGTGGCACAACATTGTACGGAGTAACACTTTTTTTGAAGGAATTATAACACATTTATTATTGAATTAACGGTGTAAAATAATTTGCAAAAAACTCCGGTGGTTGAAGAGCTGTGGGCCTGGCCCTGTATTCAAACATACATGGCGTGATTTTTGAATAGTACCAGAATTTTTAATGTACACTTTTCATATAAAATCTTATTTTTAAAAATTTATTTTATTTAAAAATTGATATAGAAAATAAAAATATAAATTTTTCAGTATTACAACAATTTTTTTATAAAATAAGATGTGTTAATAATATTTTGTTTTATTAAATAATAAACAAAAAATATAAATAGAAAATGTTATCACGGGAGAAAAATGGAATTGAGACGATAATTTTAAAACAAAGGATGAGTAAAACAAATACGGAGTATTTTTTTTCGAGAAAAAGTAAAACAATTTAATTGGTAGGCTCATATCCAACGAACCATATTAGTTGATGACCTCTTACTGGGCCGGCACGGCCCAATGACGTGACCGTCCAAGAAAAGGAAAAAAAATGCATCTTTTTGCACTGTAAAACATGCTTTTCTATTTAATGCTTTTTGCTTTCACAAAAAAAAATGATTTTTAATGTGGGGATTTATTGGCAGTCATTTCGGGCCAATCAATTAGACATTGAGATCAATGTCATTACATAACACGAGCCTTCTACGAAATTCTGTTCGAAAACTTAATGATTTTTACTTTTCTAACTCCTTTGCAGTTTGCACCTTTGCCCCCTGCATCTCTTCCCTTCATTGATTGGCTACAAGGGTGCCGCGAAGCACTCCCTCTAAGCTTTTAGAAACTCAACTCTTGAGCGTTTCAATCTAGCGCCACATATTATTGCTCGTTGGATTGAGTCGCTTGTATGATAGACTGGCCTTGAGTCGGGTCTCTATGTCATCGGGGCTCTGGAGCAGTCCCTCTAAAGATTTATTGAACTCAAATTTTGCGCGCTTCAATCTAGATTGTAACGTGTAAGAGTTGGGTTCCTAAAAGGTCTGGAGTTAGTGTAAGAATTAATATAGGTAAACATGATTCTATAATAGAAAAAAGAAAGAAATTTTGGACAAGAAAAAAAAGAAAGAAGAAAGTATATAAAGTAGATAAATTGGTGTGGTTTTAAAATAAGCATTGAAGATACATGCGAGAAGATTAAAAAAAATTGTTAGAATTGAACTCGAAAATGAGATATTTTAAATATGATAATTAATTTAAGTTATGATAAACTTTTTAAATCATATTTTTTTTTATCTTGGGAGTTTCTTGATTTATTTTTTTGAAAGCTTGTTTAAGAATTTTTTAGTCATTTCAAATGCCTTAAAAGACACCAGTCCTGTTTGGCATCAGTGTTAGATATTAGCGTTAACGCTTTGAAAATGCTATCCAACGGTAGCTTTTAGTGTTAGCATTTTTAGAATTAATGATCTGCATCATTAAAATTTTATTCAAAACGTTAACGCTAATCGAAACGCTGTTCCCAAACAAGGCCATCCCCATCACTTTTTTTTCTCCTCCATTCTTGACATTAATACATCTCTTTTTTTAAAAAAAAATCTTAATAACAAATCCTTAATTTTTAACCTGGATGATCCATCAAACTTAACACCACTAACAAGTACGGGTAATTAACAAATTATGTACACCTAATTTGTCTTGGGCCCCAATAATCACTCTTTTGATCCAAGTGTACAAGAGATAAAGAACAGCTGCAATGCACTCAATAAGCACCACTAACACAAGTGCTAAAAAGGGTTTTAAAAAGCATAATCTCATAATCCCATCACATGATTGAGAGAGAAGAAGAATAAGAAAATATCTCAAATTAAACCATCAAAGGCAACATAAACCTTTGGCCAACTATTAGTACGTGTTTTGACAATGTAATGTAATTCTAGAATGTTACAGTTTTTAAATATGATGTTATAATGTTATTCTAGAATGTTACAGTGTTTTGACAAATTTTAAAATAACCCACTAGTCCTTACTCTCGTAGAGTTGTCTAATGACCATCTTAGTGTATTCAAACAAATGGTACTCGGTATCATAATACTTAATTCGTCCCGAAATAGATTACAATATTTTTTTCTCTCCTCTTGATAACTTTTTGTTTATTACGTGTTTTCACTGAGTATTTGATAAAATAAAATATTCTTGTTACCTCTCATTTTGTAGAACTTTTAATGTAGTTTTTTAATATGTAACTTTTAGTTATTATTGATGTTATGATATATGTACCATTTATAAATAAAATTAGAGACGAATGAGGTATAACGTTTTATGTCAAGGGTGAGTGTCAAAAGAGTTTTGATTTTCTTCTAAAACCTACTTAATTCATACTGCCTAAGTGATAAGCCCCACTTTAAACTTAATTCCCACCCATGCCTTTTTTCCAGGTTAACAGTAACATCAAAACATATGTTTCTGCCTCAAAATGATTTACATTAATGTGATATTTGAGTTTTTGATAACTTTTATTTATTTACTAATTTTTGTTAGTCATTTAATAAAATAAAATATTCTTAATAGTTTTTAATATAATTTTTAAATTTATATTTTGTATTATTTATTTATCTACCAATTTATATATAAAATCATTTAAAAAAGAATAAGGTTTTGCACGTTTTTTAGACCGTGTAAATGAATGTGGTACAGATGGGGTACTTTATCTTTTGGGTGTTACAATGTTTTGTAATATTTCTCATTTAAAAAATTATCAGGACTTTTTAAATTTATTAAAATAGTACATTTGTCTCAGGATGTTTTCCTAGTTTTGATTTTTAGTAATCAAGTTGATAAATTTTGACCATTAACTAAATAAAAGCTATATTCGATATCGATACAACTCATACAAGAATGTTTTTATTATATTTATATTGTAAAATATTTTTAAAATGTAATTTTATCTAATTAATATGCCATGTAATTTTGTTTAATTATTAGTAAAATGTCGATTTGATTATACTGACGGTCAAAAGTCAAAATTAGTTAAATACTCTGGAACGGATGAAGAATGAATCAACAAGGGTATAGTGTATGTTCTAATTCACTCATATTTATGTACTTCCGTTTTTAGTAAAATATAAATTTTTATTTAAAAATTTTTGGTGGCTCGCAATTTTTTTCTCGTCTACACATATGTTTTTTATAGTGTCTACACAAATGCTTTTTTAATTGCATAATTTTTTTGAACACTAATGACTCTATTATAACATAGTCTTTGTTCATACATTTTCAATTTATTAAAACTCGTAGAGTTACAACCCGCACTGGGGATCAAACACATACATGACCTCTCATTTCGGAGCGCAAGAGCGGTGTCATTGGATTATAAGGTCGTTGGCTAATCGCACAAATGTTAATTACATCCGGAGTGCCACATTTTTATACTCCGTATTATCTTATTAAAAAGAGTGGAGTTTCATTGACAGTGGCCAACCGTCCCACTATTGGTGCTACTACCTTTTTTGAGCACTTTCAGTACTCCGTTTGGAAACTTGGTGGTTCATACCCCACTAACCCACCCCCTAAACCCCCCGCCCTAGCCCCACTGGCCACTCGTTCCCTCCACTCTAGCTCTGTCCTAAGCCCCACACCGCTAGTGACACCGTTGAGAAGTGTCAAAGGACCGTGCACTATTGAAAATCATGTCCCGTGAAATTACATCACCATTTTGTATATCAAACGGGGCCTTAATGTTATTGTAAAATAATAGATGACCTTTGTTTGCCGTTCAATCATTCTACTTTCATTAAATATATATATATGAGAATTAATTAATCAACCTTTTTTTAAATTAGATGTATTTTGATGAAAATTTGTATAATCCATTGTTCCAATTTGCATGGGCTACAATACAAACTTAGGTATGTGTCAAATTTGGTTCCCTGAAAAAGATATTATGGTTTTCATTTGTTCTACCTGTTTCCCTTTTACATACTCAAACATTTCTTACAAAATTGTATTGGTCATTTGTGAAATAATATAGTTAAAATGTCAAGTGATTAATCCATATATATAATTTTGTAAATTTTTTATACTCCGTATAATTCTTTAAAGGGGGTGAATTTTATTTTTTAACTCTAGAAACTAGACCAATTACATAGTACAAAATATCTAATAATTTAAATAAAAATAACTTCTACCAAATATTCGTATAAAAAATTTATATGAGAGGAAAACATATTTTTTAAAACTTCAACGAGACACTTTTACTTTATCGCAAGAGTAACAATAGTGGAAGAAAAATTTTAATTTACAGTAAATTTTAACAATCATATACGAGTATAACATATGATTTTTACATGTATCAGTAATATATCTCATTTTGTATTTACCAATCTAAATTTAATTTAGCTTTTTTTTCAAATTACTCTCCCTTATTCTTAAGGGGTCATATGATAGGGTTCATCCTTTTGATATAGCCACACCAAACAAAACAAAAGAAAAACATAAAGAGAAATTGACCAAGCACCTACTTCCTTAGACTTGGAGGCCTATATCATCAATTATATACGGTTTATATTTGTTTGAATGATCGAAAATGACCCTTAAATTATTACGGAGCATATTATATGGGGTATGGGTGGGCAAACGGGTACGGGTCAGGCCGAATATTTTACGTTCCGAGTCTAAATGTTTTGATAATTGCTACATTTGGAGCAGTCCTTCTGTCTAGCAATAATGTTCATGTTACGCGTTATGATGTTTGACTGAAGTTATTTTCAAATCATTTTATATGAAAAATCGTATAATATTAAAAAAAATAAAATTTACATATTTTAGAAGTACACGAAAAAATATACAGAACTAGATGTGATGTGACTATATTATTTTATCAAATGGTCAACGAAAATACGTCAACAAAATGAATAAAGTTTGACTCGATGAATAGTGAACGAGAACATTATTATCCTCTTATTACCTCCAACTCTCTTTTTTTCCTATCATTTTTACACTAGGAGATTGATTCCTAGGCACATAGTATTGAGTAGAGTGGGCTTTCCTTTTGTGGTGCTTATTATTGCTCCCTCTCCCCCCTTCACTCTTTCTCCCTATAAGAAATATATCTCATCATCAAAAGACTGAAAGAGAATACACATACATTATTGTCAAACACTTCTTTTTTCTTCTTCTAAACATTTTTTCTTCTTCTAATTATATAAAAATCCAAATGTCTGAAAAAGGGTATGGGATATACAGCAAAGGAAGCAGTGGATGGACATCATTCAAGAAGGAAGAGCTTCAGGAAGGGGATGTTTGGGATGGGCTCCAAGAAAGAGAAGAATTCAGCTCAAGATTGATCACCACTTCAGCACCAGCCAAACATGCCCCAATCCCAATCACCAAATCATCATCATCATCATCCAAGAGCAGAACAGCTTCTGCTCCTGTCCACATACCAGACTGGTCAAAAATCTATGGAGGCTCTTCATATTCTGCAGTGGAGGGTTCTGTGAAGAGCTGGGGAGCTGGTGAAGAAGATGAAGACGAAGAAGAAGAAGAAGAAGAAGAAGAAGAAGAAGAAATTGAGCCTCCACATGAATGGCTGGCCAAGAAGTATGCAAGGGATCATAAGATTTCTTCCTTCTCTGTTTGTGAAGGGGTTGGAAGGACTTTGAAAGGAAGGGATATTAGCAGAGTTAGGAATGCTGTCTTGACCAAAACTGGTTTTCTTGAGTAATTAATTAGGTACTATTCTAGGGGCATAATTGTCTTTCTATTTTCTCTCTATAATTATTTCTTAGATCCTTTCACTCCTAAAAAGTAGTTATCTGTTTCTCCACGAAATGTAATGAAAATGTATGATAAATATCTATGTCTTAAATAGAATAAAAACTTGTTTTTAGAGCAGTTGAAAAAACATAACGAGGTCACGAATATGATTAATTTAAGTATTATTTTTCTCTCTCTACAAATGGAAAAATTAGGCACAAAGAGAGCAATAATTGTCATTTCACCTTGTGGTCTTTCTTTGCAACAAAATATATAGAGTATGTACCTTGTAAACAGGGGGTGTTTATGCTTACCATAGGATTTGGTCTATTTTAGGGTACAAATACCTTCTTCCATGGGTGTAAATTATTGATTTATTATCTTTATTAAGCACCATCATTATATACATGATCTGGAAAAAAACAGTATTAAATTATTGTCTTTAAACATTTCTCTTCTTCCATTAGTTTTAAACTAGTTCAGTTTGTTTTCCATGAAAAAATATTTGAGTAATAATCAATCGTAGAATATATTAGTAAAAATTATTTAAAATGATATTCTCCATATTAAACGTATTAATCTTTAATACAATTTTTATGGTGTAGTTTTTATATTTTAAATCATTTTAAATTCTTGTCATGAAAAATCAAAATAGATCATTTTAATAGCTAGCTTGTGTTGTTTATTAACTCATTATATTCTTGTATCCTTTGTCTAAATAGTATACTGAAATTTGCTTCATTCCAACCAAATGGACCCTGTATGAAGTGCTCCGTTCATATTATAAATGGACCTATATGAAGTAAATATTTTTCAAAAAAGTCATTCAAATAAAAAGTACTTCGTATAAATTTTATTTTTAAAAACTACAACAACATTTTTAATATGAGAAATTTACCTGAATAGGACTAAAACATAATGGTTTTCCCAATATAGGACCATATGTTTTTATTTCCTAATGTAGGACCTTTGGTCATTATTAAGTAGTCATTATTAAAGTAAATGTCCATCATTACTGGACATTATTCCTCCCACAAGGTGATTATTAAGTCCTATTTGGAGAATAAAAAAGTTTAAGTCCTACATTAGGAAAGTCATTATGTTTTAGTCCTATTTAGTGCAAATTTCACTTTTAATATATCTATTATATTTTATTAAGTACTCAATGAATATGCACACGTAAACAAAAGTTATTGAAAGTCTAAAATAGTAAACATGATGATAATTTATCAATTATAGTCCACAAAAATTGGTAGTCCCTCTGTTCTGTAAGAAGTTATACATTTTCATTTTCGTCGTTCAAAAAAGGATTTATTTTTCATTTTAAGAAAAAGTTTGTTTTTCTTAATAATTTGCCTCGTGGAGCTTCTTTGTTCCTCCACGACAAGCGTGTGTAGGGAAACCTTAAAAAAGTACGTCTGTACATTCATTTTAATAAAAAAATAAGTAAAATAATTTTAATAATTAAAATACGTAAAAAAAAATGTTAAAATTGTAAAAAAGAATGACTTGCCAATCAGTGTATATGCCACTTGACTCACTTGCTCCACATTTGGACCGTTTTTGTTTGATTAAAAAATTTAATGTCTTTGTTAATGACGTAACATGTTTCAATCACCTAGGGTGGTGCAAGTGGGGTCACTTGCACCCACTCCAAAAAAATTTACTCCGTATTTATTAGTAGTAGTATATGTAATTAGGTATTATTCTTTGATTTGAAAAACTGATTTTATTTATAGTTGTGTAGAATTTTTGTTTTAATTCCTTTAGATTTGGAAAACTGATTTAACTTTCATTATGAAACTTAATTATAAAATGTTCAATTTTTTTTGAAATGTATAAACAAGTTTAATTGCTTTAAAAAAATTCCTAAAATATACTTTGTATCTAAAGAAATGTCTAGAATTAATACTTTACCTGTTTAGTTTTTTTCTTTTTTTGGCTAAAATAATGAATGTATTATATTTTTTATACAGTATTTTAAAAATATTACATACCACTCACAATATTGATCTCAGAATGATATTTATTGATACTTTTTTACCTTTAAGGTTTTAGATTTATTGCTATACAAATATCAACATTTTCCTTTCGTGCACAAAATGTGAAGCCACTCACTGGAATTCCTGGGTCCGCCACTGGTTTCAATTAACAATAACATAATCATTTAATAGTGTAAATTAATTTTAAAATGTTAAAAGCTACTCCCTCCGTCCCAGAATATTTGTCTACTTTCATTTTTACACACCATCCAATGCACTTCTTTAATCCATTTTATCTTGTAATTTGTATATTAAAAAATTATAGAAATTATATATTACTCCCTCCGTCCTACAATGATCTTCCTGGTTCGCAAAACGAAGAAAAATCCCAAGTTTTTTCAATCTATTTTATTTAAATATTGGTATAGAAATAAAAAATAAAACACATATTTAAAAATTACACCAAAAGTTCAACAAAATAAGTGGTGACAAGAATATTTTATTTTATCATATAGGCCATGAAAAAACACAAATAAATATAAATTTCCGTGAAATTGGAATAGTGCTCTGAGAAGATCATTATAGGACGGAGGGAGTAATAATCTATATGTTAAGACAAATCAAACAAGATCACACATGACTATATTTAGGCTTAGACATTGAGAGAATTTGATGAGTCAAAGTGCTTAGATGAACAGTTCCAAAAGTCAAAACTAGAGAAAGAAAGTGGGACGGAGGGAGTATATATCTTTAGATGGTTTTTTAAAAGAAGATGTGAGGTTCTAACTTCTAAATTCTAACATTCATATGAAATGGGGCCCATGTCTTAATGCCATTTTCTAGTTGGGATTGAGCTCTTAAACGTGCAGGAAATTGAATTTTAGCGATGCCGATGGCCCCGAGCCACGCCGCGAAACCCTCTCCTCATCCGCCACCGCCGCCGCTCGGGACCTATTACGCCACCCGCCGACCGTGGCGCTTGTTCTTCGAAATCTCCGCCCTCTCTCTGCCCTTCGGCTATGGCGAGGCCATGTCCAGGATCCGACAGAACGCCAGCTATTTCCGGGTCAATTACGCCCTAATCGCACTCGTGATCCTCTTCTGCAGCCTCGTCTACCACCCGATCTCCATCATCGTCTTCCTCCTCGCCACCGCCGCCTGGATTTGGCTCTACTTCTTCCGCGAGGCGCCGGTAACTGTGTTTGGCCGAATCGTGGACGATCGTGCCGTTTTGGTTTTCCTGATCCTCGTTACGGTTGTGTCTTTGGTTTTCACTCACGTTGGTCTGAATGTGCTCATCGCATTGATAATTTCTGTGATTGTGATTTTTGTTCACGCCTCGTTTAGGGGCACTGAGGACTTGTTCTTGGACGAAAATGAGGCAGCCGAAGCCGGACTGCTCTCAGTTGTACAGTGAAATTAGAAACTCTTAGGGTTCGTTTGGTATACAGAATTGATGGAATTGGAATTAAATTGGAATTGGAATTCCATGGGATTCAATTCCATAGAATTGAATTTACCAATTCCAATTCATTTTTTGCACTGTCAATTCCAAATCCACATAATTTTTGTGCTACTAAACATTAGAATTTGAATTGAAGTCTTCAATTCCAATTCCATAGTTTGAATTCTGTGTACCAAACGGGGCCTTATGAGAATTGGATGGAAGATGATGCATTTCTGAGTATTAGTGCTTGCAAGAAGCTGTTTTGGCCTGTGGGATTTAGAGCGCCTGTTTGGGAATAACGATAGATGTTAGCGTCAACGTTTTGAAAAAAACTATCTACGGGCAGTGTTTTCAAAGTTAATATGTACCGTTGAAATTTTTATTCAAAATACGAACGCTAATCGAAAACGCTATTCCCAAACGGGGTCATAGCTGCTTGAATTGGGTGTATTGTGGCAACTGTTTTGGGAGGTAAATTCAGCTTATGTTGTAAGTGTTGTTTTCTTTCCCTAAAATGTCATGTTTTTGGGTATTTGGGGACATTGCAACAGCCAAATCCTATTTAGAATATGGGGAAAAAGCTTTTTGATGGTTATGTTTGTGTGAAACATTTGTACTTTCAGTTTGACATGTTTATTGCTGGTGACCTGTTAGAGACATTTCCTCAAGTGTAGAAACACAAATGAGTGGATGCAGTGTTGATGAGAGAAACATGAAACTTTCTTTTGTTTCTCCTTTGGCTGATGGGATAGAACTTTTGGAGAAATTCTGTTGTGCCTCTTTAGACTAAGGCTCCGTTTGGTATACGAAATTCAAACTATGAAATTTGAATTGAGGACAACAATTCCAATTCTGCTGTTTGGTAGCACAAAAGTATGTGGACTTAGAATTGGAGAATTCAATACCATCCAAATGAATTCCATAGAATTTTTACTCTCAATTCAATTCTCATTCCGTCAATTCCGTGTACCAAACGGACCCTAAAAGTAGATTGTGTTTGAATGTTGTTGGAGGCTTCATGGTAAGGCAAATGATGTTTCAACTTTGTTTTGATTACTGGATACATCAGTATTACAAGTACTTTTTTTCTATATATTGCACTGATTCTTCCTCTAGTTGTTAGTTGTTGTGCTTGATTTATTTGAGCTTTTCTCTAGTTGTGTTTATGGTAGGCCATTGCTTCCCTTTGTTAAGGATGCCCTAACTTAGCCATGTGCTTTTCTTTAACATTGCTCGAATGGAATTGCTTTTAGCTAGACATCCCTGATTATCCCGACAAGGAAGCTTTCGTTTCCTTTATGATGGGTTGCGTGTTGCGACAATGGGCTAGGCTTGAAATCCATAGACGTGGTGCTCATGACCAGGCAACCGCCAGCGAGACTCCCTTTTTGAGTTTAAGAAACCCAAGAAGTTAAGCTAATACGGAGTAGATGAAGGCAGGAAGGGAAAGAGTAGGGGAGAGCACCACTCAGAGAAGGTCTTATAGGCTTTTTGGTTGTCACAGTGGATGATTATTCAATCAATTGGTTTGGTTCCATCGTTTTGTATGAATGCAGTTTGGCATTAACTATTGGAGATGAAAATATAAACACACATTTTATCATAGTAATTTTTAAGATTCGAATGTTTTGGTTCCAACCCCAATTTATTTACAAATTGAGAGTTACAAGACAAAATCTCTCTTTTTTAAATTATTTTATTTACAAATTGGTATATCAATAAGAATTAAATATTATATATTAAAAAATTACGTCAAAATTTTTACAAAACAAAAAGTTAAAAGAATATTTTATTTTACTAAATATTTAATAAAAATATACAAATAAACAACAACAACAACCCAGGTGAATCCCACAATAGTAGGGTCTGGGGAGGATGTGTGTATGCAGACCTTGTCCCTACTCGAAAAATATACAAACAAACAAAAATTATTAAAAAGAAAAAAAATTATAATCTATTTTGGGACAAATGGAGGAAAGGGAGAGTAATAAAAATGTGAAACCCAACAAAGTAGCCACACTAAAAATAAAAGAGTTCAGAAGGCGGGAAAGCTACTCCTCTCTCGTGGCTTCTTCCCGAAAGCCCTAAACCGTTCGTTCCCCTAATCTTTCCCAAAATTCGAAACGATTTTGCAGAAATAGGCCATAGCTCCGGTAAAGATGGAAGCTTTTGATGAAAAGCGATTGAATGATGGGTGTGTTGATAGAATTAGCGGATTGCCGGATGAGATTTTAGGCGAGATTTTGTCTCGCCTCACCACCAAAAAAGCGGCGGCCACTTGTATTCTCTCCACCAGGTGGAGGAAGGTTTTCCCGCACAAGGTTCCCCTCACTCAAATCCATCTTGATGACACAGAGCTGCTTCGAGGCCCTCCAAGGTACTGCAAATGCTTTGCAAATTTTGTGAGCAGGTTATTCAATGAGAGTTTGCTGTATGGTATTGGTGTGGAGAAAGTGGTTCTTCACTGTGAAAAGTATTATGACAATGCAGAGATCTTTTCATGGTTTGGTGCCATTGTTCGTCTTAATGTTAAAAAACTTCATCTCATTTTGCCCTACAGCCCGCGTATTTTGGATGGGTTTTTTTCTTTTTTTAATGGGTTCGGATCATTAGTGGATTTGGAGTTTGAAAGTGAATACAATTTGTATGTTCCTGACGATATCGTCCTGCCCAACCTCAAAAAGCTGTCCCTATTTACTATGTCTCTGCCCAAAAATGGGTATTCGATTAATGAACTGATTCGTGGTTGTCCAATGCTCGAGGAATTATCGATAGTCGAAGTGAATTTTGGGGGTATGGATAGTATTTACATTCAGTCTGACTTGCTGAAGAAGTTGTGTATTGAGTTCTGCAAACGAGAAGATGAATGTACTGTAGTAATTGATGCACCAAATCTTGAGTACTTTGTGTATGCTGGGTCTAAAGTTGCCAATTTTGCCATTAAGAGCTTTGAGTCTCTTCATTCAGCTTCACTTGATTTTGACCTGATGGGAGGGTTTTCTAACGATTCTTATTCTCGAGAAGCCAAGATTTTTGAAGAATGTTCGATTGCCAATCGTTTGTGTTTGTATGGTGCAGCCGTGTGGGTGAGATTGCTTTGTCAATTTTCTCTTCTCTGCCAATCTCCAACTTGGTTGTCTTTTGTATCCATTTTTGTGTATAGAATGTAACAAAACATGTGCTTATTTCTGGCTGAGAGTCTTTGCTATGCCTGCTTAAGAGTCTTTTGTATCCATTTCGTTTCTTATTTGTCACAGGCACTGGACTCTGTTCCCCTGTGTACGTTTCCTAATTTGACAAGTTTGGCTCTCCGAAGTCTTGGAGGCTGGTACAAATTCGAAATGCTGGCACATTTTCTTCAGAAAGCACCCAAACTCGAGTCGCTTAAGTTTGAAAAGGTACACACCAATATTTCATCACAAATAGGCAGTAAATAATGTCATTTTCATCTCAGCCTCATTCCCATTTTAAAAGTTCCAAAGGTTACTGGTCATACTTTGTTCTCTGTCTCTTCTTTAAAAGGAATTTGACGTGCATGCGAGGTGGGATGTTGGGGCCTTTGCAGCATTCGAGTCTGTGCTCCACGAGTTGCCTGTCTGTTTGAAACGATCCTTGAAGAAAATTGAGTTTCTACAACTCTACAGGCATGAGGATGAAATCAAGTTGATAGAGTATTTCTTGAAGAATGGGAGAGTGCTCCAGGAAGTTGTAATAGTCTATTATCGAAATCCTCTTGATCCCAATATTCTATCAAGATTTTCTGGCTGCCCAAAATGCTCAACAAAATGTCAAATTCTCTTGAAAGAGGGAGATAAAGAGACAGCTTTGTACCCCGACAATTGTAGGCAATGGTTTTGAATTGGAGCGAGTATGATAGTAACAATCGAATCTTCTTCGGTAAAGCTTTGGCGCATTTCTAGAGACCTGGCTACTTCAGACTGCTTGCTGTCTGGGTAAAGTACAAATATACCCTTCTAGAAAGAAGACTCAGTCGACAAACTGTATTCTCGAGAACAGTGATGTCATTTGTTGAATTTTGGAGTATTAACGTAGAATTAAGTATTTCTTGGAATATTCATCTGATTTTTTCAGAACACTTTTACTCCATATTTTCCTACCTCTTGTGTTCTTGTTTGCAGTTTTGTTGTACTATAATTTATGTTACTGTGGTTGTTGTGTCTTCCTTGTGGCAAAGATGAATTCGCATTGATGTCATACCTTCCAAATTGCTAACGATAATTGAAATTATTGTTCTGACCGAAATTAGATTGCTACCCTCTCTAGTGTTTAAGAAAGGTGTTGAAGAGTGAAAAAAACACGGTTAAAATCTGAAAAGAGAAATATTTTGAGTCAATTAACATTTTTTTCTTAAAACAGATATTGAACTTCCTTTCTGGATGAATAAAAAAGGAAAAAAAGAAATCTTTTAAGAACCAAGAAGTACTTCGTAATCAAACATGTAGTACATGCTAATGGAGATTGTCAATTTCCCTTGTCTTATGAAAGGAATCTACTTTGATGAGTACTGTTGTCCTCGAATGCGTTAAGGATAAAGCTATATGTACCCCATGTTTTTGTACCCCACTTTGTACCCCGCAGTTTTGCACCAATACTTTTTGTTGGTGTAAACCTAATTTTTGTTAATGCACTAATACTTTGTGTCCATGTAAATTTTTGTTAACGCACCAATACTTGTGTCGGTGTAAAGTATCAAAATGTTTGTGTATAACTACGGTGTACAAATGGGGTACAATTTGTGGTGTAAGTGTAGCATGACCCATGCGTTAAATATACTCTAATTAAACCGCCAGGACACGTGTGCGAATTATACTGATGCCGGGAAAGTGATCAAAAACAAAAAGAAAACCGGGAAGGTTTTGGGGGCAAAATTTAAACTCGCGAAAAAGAAGTATTTTATGCTCAAACCCTAATTAACTGTTCGCCACTCTGATTCCGCTCTTGTGCTAAAAACAATCATGTCTATAAGTTCTTCCAGTGGAAACTGATCTTCACACTTCAGGTACGAATTCCATTCTTTCTTTTTTTTTTGGAATATTTCTTTTTGCTTGAGGACGATGATGCTGGAGTTCAGTCACACAGATCGATTTGCAAAATGAAATGATTGATTATTTTTTTCCTGAGATTATTAGCCTCATATTTCTTTATTTATTGTCGATTTCCAGTCTGTCCTTTTATTTTTCTCCCAGAAATCAGGAACATCTATCGAATGGACTTTACCCTAGCTGTGAAAACATCCAAAAATGATGGCGTAGATCGAATCAGCGGCCTGCCCGACCCGATTCTGAGCACAATTTTATCCTATCTGCCCGTAAAAAATGCGGTGGCTGCCCGGATTCTCTCTGCAAGGTGGAGAAACATCAGCCCTTTTGGAGTTCCTCCTATTAATATTGATTTCGATGACTCATTACTGCTAAACCCCAATGCGGTTCAGTCCGAGTCGCTCTCTTGTAGCTTCGTAGATTTTGTGGATAAATTGTTGGCAGAAGCTTTGTGCAATAGGCTTTTGTTGAATAAATTTGTTCTCAAGTGTAAAGAGCACTATGAGGATTCAAAGATTCTATCATGGGTTCTAGCTGCAAGGAAGCTTAAGGTTCAAGACCTTGACATTGAAGTCTTCTTGGATGATCCACTCACTCCCAAAAACTTGTTTTGCTGTCTCAATGGCTCCGAGACATTATTGGGTTTGGAAGTGGGTAAAAATTTTGATTTGCGCATTCTGGAAAATTTCACTTTACCAAACCTCAAAAGGCTGCAGGTTAATGATTTGTCGTTGTCGGATGAAGAGACAAATTCTATCAATGAGTTGATTACTGGATGTCCATTGCTTGAGAACTTATGGGTGGAAAGTTGTGATTTGCAATCCTTGGTAGTTCTCTCTATTCAGTCACCTTTGCTCAAGAACTTGGTCATAGAGGATTCTTGGACCAATTCTTCATGCGAGCTCGAGCTGGATGCTCCAAATCTTGAAATGTTGTTGTATTCTGATTGCGTCGCTTTGGGGTATAATGTGAGTGATTTTAAGTCTCTTACTACGGTTCACATTGATGTTGGGCCCAATCAAGAACTGCTTGATGAGATAAATGAGTACAGTGATGATGAAGCTCTCTTTGAGTATGACGATGGTGTAACCAAGCTTGTTACTGCTTGTTCCAGCACCAGCAACCTATATCTAGCTTCGTGTTCGATTGGGGTGAGCTTTCCCATCTCATTCCTGCTTTTGTTGTGTCTGCTTATGACTCCTAGACAATAGAACTTAATACTCCCTCTGTCCCACAATTGATTACAATTTTGTTTCTCCCATCCTTCAATAACTTTTGTTTATTTGTGTGTTTCCATTTTGGGTGCTCACATAACTAGTCTGAACTTGTTTTGCCAACTAGTTATATTCTGTTAAACTAGGAGCAATTTATCCTATTAGTTCTCTTTATCTAGCAACAAATTGTCTGACCATATTCCACTTGTTTACAGGCTTTGCTTCGAGCAGAAGCGCGACTTCCCCCATTCCAGAATCTGACTTGGTTGGCACTTGGATCCCTTCCAGGACTGAATGGATGGGAGTTCTTGGCATGCATGCTTCTCAGTGCACCTAATCTTGAAAAGCTCACATTCGAAGAGGTCTGGTTTGTGTCTTGAATACAATGTGGATTTCATGCTCATATATCTCTAGTTCAACTCTACGTACCCGTATTCCGTTTGTAAAATTATCCATCTTTTTCATGGCAGGGATTTACGGAATACAAAGGAGGATATGAGAAATTCGAGTCTTTACTTCCAAAGCCACCTATTTGTTTGCAAATGCATCTGAAAAAGGTTGAGGTTTGGGCTTTTAAAGGGGAAGAAGATGAATTCAAATTGTTTGATTATCTTCTGAAGAACGGCGTTCTGCAGAAACTGAAGATTTATGATTGCCTTCCTTGCAAGGATTCGTGTTTTTTGGAAAGGTTAGTTGCACTGACAGACGCCTCCGAGACTTGTTGTGTTCTCTTAGGACTGAAAACAACAACAACAGATGAATGATACTACCTATGCAAAAAAAAGAATGTTGTGTTGGTAGATTGGTAAGTGTCAAACTTGTCTTGTTAATTGAAAATGTATGTTGCCAGTTTCTCTATTAGACTGTTTTGCTACATAAATATCACATTTTCTACTTAAACAAAAATGTTCAAGACCGGGGTCGGAGAAGATCGGGACAAGAGTAGTTGAGACCGGTCCGGTCCAAGACCAAGGATCTCATTATGTCCTTCAATTGAGGTAGATGACTGATTCGGTCCTGGACCAATGCTGCACTAGTGGTCTTTTTGTGTCTTTGGTTTAGGTCCTATATCGAGATGGAACTGAGACAAAAGTCAATTTTTTTTTTTGTGTTTTATAATTTTCTTTTTTAATTATTTCAATTTTTTTGCAACTGAAGTTAACTTATTTTTTTTTTCTCCAACCATAATACTTTTTTCTCTTAAAAGAGAGAGATCACAAGACAGCTTCAGATCCACACACTCATAGGCAATGGCTTTGAATTGGATATCCAATAACAACAATCCATCCCACAAGAGTACGGTCTACGGAAGGAAGGATTTGTACCGCTCAGCATGTTACAGTACTTTTGGTTTTTACTGTGCGTTTATAGTGATGGAGCTAAAACAAGTAGAAGTGCAGGACAGAGGTGACTTCTTTAAAGACCATATTAAGATTATACCATAATTTATCCACTCAAAGTGCTATTGGGTCGGGGTGTGGGACACCCGGGGTAAGAGTGGAACCCAAGCACAGCATACTTTTGCATTCATTCTCTGTACATTCAGCCATAACCATTTGAGAGTGGGAGAGGGTGTTATTATATGGTTTGACCAGATAGTCTGGCTCCAAAATACTCATTTCGTCCCATTTTAAATTGCATGTTTTTTTGTTGTTCCAAAATAAGTTGTCATGACCATTACACAGAGTGGGGGAGGGTGTTATTATTTGTGGTTTGACCAATAGCTTAATTAATTGGTTTCATACTTTCATGGTGTTGTGAACAAGACAAGGGCACCCACTTCCTGACATTATTATCATCATTGCCTTTGTGAAAAGGGAAATCAATTCTTTCTCTCTCCCTCCCCCCCCCCCACCATCTTCCTTTCACACAAAACACTCCACATGAGACACATCTCAATTGAGTCGTGTTGGTGATTTGGAGGGTCAAGTTTGGATTCTGGAGTAATCGTGACAAAAAAATCTTGTTATCTTGATCGGTCGTGGCACATTTTGCGATTTACCTCCTCCACTGATCCAATGGAAGAGATGCGAGAAACCTCCATAATTCTATTCTTATTTGAACTAAGATATCTCAGATATTCATAATCATACTCGGTAATTAGCCAACAACACCACCTCGTAGTTTACCGCCTACTAATAGTTCATCCTAGAGTGTACTCCGTATTAAATAGAGTGAGGTGTAATGAATAAAGTAAGTGGAGGTAATTGCGATATTTTAAATATTAAAAAAAAAATAATGAGAAGATCTGTAGGGGATGAATAAAAAGAACTAATAGAAAGATCTATAGGGGACGAAGGAAGTAATGAGTATATGGCCCCCAATTTTTTCTTTAATCAAATCACTCAATTTCTACTTTTCAATATTTTTCTTACATTTTGTAAAGTCAAACTGAGATAGTCAATTTGGACGGATGGGATAGTTTTATAATCTCTTTGTCTCCCAAAGTATTTGTTCGGTTTTGAGTTTTTGTAGTTAATCAAGATAAACTTTTGACGTATAAATAAATGAAAATTATATGTTTCTCCGTACATGGATTAAATAAAAACAATATTTTAGAGGATATAACTAATACAACTAATTTTGTATCAAAATTTAGTACTCGGTATCAATTTCATTCAATTAGTGATCAATGTTTATTAATTTTAATTGTAAAAATCAAAACTGAACAAATAATTTCGGCCGGTCCTACTACTTTAATACGTAGTAGTAATAGTTTAAAAAAAAAGGCCTCCACATTTAAAACTCACTCCGATCCTCTGCCATATTCTGGCCCGGGAGCTCTGGTTCCACATGGGGTTTGTAGCTTCCGATGGCTCCCGGCTCAAAATCGTAGATTGTTGTCTGAGGCTGGCCGCCGCCGTCTGGCTCGCAGTGAGTGACCGGCAGGCCAATAGCAGCTACGGAGTGCTCCTCAGTTTCGCCCACCTCGGGGCTCTCCGGTAATTTCTATATGTGTTTGGAAAAGTCACTTTGATTTCATTATTGGACTTATACAAATATACATATAAATAAATGAACTCTGGGAATATAATTAAAAAGGTATACGGTGGCTGTGGGCGTTGCATGTGGCGGATATGCACTGTTCACCGCCGTGGCTTTGTGGATGAGAAGTCTGGTTTCCAAAGCATGGTTCTTCTTTCTCTCTGATCAGGTTGGTACCACCTTCCCTCTCTCTCATTGAAGGAAAAAAACTAAGTGTACCTCAAATATGAACACCAATTTCTCACAGACACACAGACATCCATTGTTTGTGTAAAACAAACTGTGGGTGTCTGTGTGTATCTGCGAGAAGGTAGTGGATATACCATCTTGGAGTACAGCTCAAATCTGAAATCCCCTCATTGAATTCAATTGCCTTCTCTTCAGAAAATTATACAAAAAAGTACGGAGTATTATAAAATGTCAATATATAGTTTCACATTATCACAATGTAAACTTTTATTTTGGAATAAAAACATAGTGCTAATATTTTTGTACTTACTTTTTGTTTTACTTCTATTTAGGGTAGTTTATTATAAAATTAGTATTAGATATTAATCCAAAATAATTAGCTAGATTCGGTTTTAGACTTTGGCTTTTCGAACCGAATCCTATCTTAGATTATGCTTAACATGCGCAGATTATTGCGTACGTGACCGTAACGTCCGTGGGAGCGTTTGCAGAGATCGTTTATTTGGCATATAACGGCGATGAAGAGGTGACGTGGATGGAAGTGTGCAGTTCTTATGGGAAGTTCTGTGGCAGGTTGAAGCTGGTTTTGGCTCTGCTTGCCATTGTGCTCTGCTGTTTTGTCTCTTTAGCTGTGATTTCTGCATTTAGGGTCTTCAGCAGATATGAATATCCCTCTATTCATTGTGAAGAATTTGAGAAGCAAGTGAAATAATGTTAGGCCTTTCCACTATGAGTGTATGTGTGTCAAAAGACCTTTCTATTTTTTTGAACAATTTTCAATCCAATGTACTTGTGGAAATGTAGTGTTGTTACATCTTACATCTAATCTTTCTATTTGCACATACATATCTCACCATTTTGATCTTTTTCTCCCTTTACAAGAATCACTTCAGAATTGAACGATTAAACTATTTGTACACTAAAATTTGTACCCTATTTGGTACCCTAAATGCATGCACCAACATCTTATGCTAGCGTGATAGTTTACATCAACAAAAAATATCGGTGCAAAATTTTGTAAGTGAATTAACATTTTGTGTCAGTGTGAACCGTTAAAATATCAATACATTTCTTGAAGGAACACGCCTAGGCATGGTTGAACTTTCAAATTACATGAGTGGTATTATGACACCTACCCTTGGTGTCAAAAACTCTTTTACTTCAAATAATTATATAAACCCCAAAAAACAATGTTGTTATACTTTTTGCAGCCAACTCTTTTTAATTTTTAACTTATAATCAAATAAAATATATATATTGTATATTAATTAGATAAAATAATGTTTTGAAAGTATTTTTTAAAATTTTCTAATAAAATTATTTTTGTATCAATATCTAATTACATTTTCATTTAATTTATTATCAAAATTTGTCAATTTCAATCAAAAAGAAAAAAACAAATAGTTCGAGACAAAAGGGGTATTAGAGTAAACAGAGGTGTGAATAATGCAAAATAGTGATACAACAGAATTATCTTTGTATGAATAAATACTCACAGGTAAATGAACCAAATACGGAGGATGAAACAAAATTGTGTGTTGTTTTTAAAGTAGACATTATGAGACATGATGTGATTGAGGTTCATTTTAAATGAAAAAAATAGCTACACAATTCTATCCTTGGAAGCAAGAAACAAAACAAGAAAGAAAAAAACAACCCACACAAGCAAACTTCCAAAATCATCAAACTTGATTAGATTTTAAATAAATGGTGCGATGACAAGGAAAAACAAATTGCACCCCAAATAAATAAACATCTTGGTTCCCATGACATTGAAATTCAATTTCATGGGATGACCCAAGGATCATACGATGTCTCGTTCGAAAAATTGATGGTTCCTACCCCCATCTAACACTCCCGATAAACCCCCCCACCCCAGCCCAGCATGAACATATCCCCGCATAGTTGACTTTAGAGTCAAAATTTGACTCCAAAGTCAACTAAATCTTGTGACATGCAATTGACAAGGGTGCGGAGGTATATTCAGGCCAAATCGGGGTGGGGGATTTTAGAGAGGACAAGAACCATCAATTTTTCGAACGGAGCATCGTAGATTCGCTAATCGGGGCCAATGTCATAGGATATGGGGGGTTCATGTCATCCGAACTGCCCCCAATATAAAAGGATAAAAACAGCAAATATGGACAAACAAAGCAAACTGGACGAATAATCTAAAACATCAGAAATAAAGAACAATAAATATAGAAGAAAGCAAACTTCCTGTGAACAAATGTACAAGAATGCTGATTTCCATTTGGGGGTAACCCCAGATAAATAACCTAAATCCAAATTAACTACAGTATATTATTACAACATTCATCCACCCCTAACTAATGCTTCCCTATTATCCTACTACCTTACCTGATTCCAATTTCCAACCTCAGACTATATATGCTTCCACAATTACGAAAAGACCGTGTTGTCCGAGAACCCCAAACAGGAGACGTGGGACGATGTGTGATTGAATGATATGTAGTTCTAGAAACTGCTCTCGAGTCGCTTCATATGATAGTTCTTGAAGAGAACTTGTCACAGTTGCAAGGCTAAGTCTGGCTGTTGAGAGTCGACCAAAATGCCCGAAGATGGCCTGCTGGGAGGGGACCCGGCAGACTGAAAACTAATGTTCAAGTCAGGGGGAGGGACTGATTCCCGGTTCAGTCTTGACTGAACGGCAGAATGTGAATTGAGATTCTGTCGTGGGTGGAATCTAGACGGGTCAATGGGTCCTACAAATTGTGGGAACATCACCGGTCTGTTAGGGACCTGGCCTTCAATCCCCACTACCCCTCTAGCTGTATGTGGCATGAAGGCGTGAAATGGATAGATTCCTTTCCCGGGGAGGAAATGCATCCCAGAAGAGGGACGATATTGTAAATTTTGCAGTTGAAAATTGTGAGATGGGTTATACAAGGACTCTGCAGAAATTTGACTCTCGCTGGCTTGTTTAAAACCCCCCAATGCCCCCATTGACATCCAAGCGCGAGCAGCAACTGCAGAAGCATTATTTGAATCACTTGGCCCATGTCCTTGTCCATGAGGAAATAAGGTAACACCTTTGTTAACATTATCAGAACCACCAACAGATGAGAGGCGAGTAGCCGCATTGCTATGGCGGCTATTATCTTTTCCTTTTGCATCGAGTAGCTGGGAAGGTGCAGAAGAAGATGATAGATTTCTGTTCTTTGAACCGGCAGGTACTTCAATAATGTTATTAGCCACCTTACTTGGTTCAAAGCTACTTTGGTTGCAGGGTAGAGGTTGAGAATTCAATTCGAACTGCCTTATAAGCTTTTTCTCAGGTTTAATGAAGTTTGGGGAGGGACAGTTTTGAGGATCGTATCGGGGACTAGAAGAATTAGGAGGTTTCTTTCCAGAACCGAGGAAAAAAGGTTTGCTTTCAATATTATTCGGAGTGGGAGGTTTTGGACAAACATACTGTTGGTTCACTTCATACATGCTCTTAGGTTCCATCATTTCCACCTTCTTCTTCTCAACCTTAACTTTCTGTGTGGATTTGGCCAGAAACGAAGGTTCCTTCAGGGTATGGTTCTTGAGCATCAATACTGTGCTGGGAAGTGGTTCATATTCCCCAATCCAACCGCGACCAAATTTTAACCCGGGAGGGAGTGCTTGTGTGATCCTCCTAGATGCAAATTCCCAGGCAATTGGCCCGAGTGTTGCAGCAAAACAAGCAAGGCTCCTTGCATATGAATGATCAGCATAAAGCCCCACCTGATAATCCAGAAAAAAAATAATATATAAGCATTAAAGTCATGCATTCAATATTATTAACAACTGTGTAGAGGACAGAGAGTAATTTTTCTTCAGAAAAAAGCTTTTGTCAGATGATGAAAAAATGATTCTAACCATATAAAAAACTTTTAGTGCTTATTTAAGAAAGCAGCAAATTGGTGCTCTGATCTTCAGAAAAGCACTTTATGAAGTTTTAAAATGCGAAGCTACTTATGATTAAAACACATATACCATTAGTTATGCCACAGACCACTAGTCTACTTACAGGAACCAAATGCTTGATTTCTGCTTCAAATGTCGAAAACAATGATTCCAAACTTGTGCAAGCAGATTGAGTTGATATCTCATAAGTTGCACGCCGATTCTCATCTTGTAGGGCTGACTTTCTTCCACATCTATGGAGATGACCCTTCCCTATTGCAATTTTGTTTTCAAAACAAAGACAATGAATCAAACCCACAGGGAAATAAAATTTTTCCTAACTCCCTCCATTCACCTTCAATTGTCCTATTTTTTGCTTTGTTGATACTACATACATTGAAAACGGATGATTGTGTATTTGTGTACATAATTTATGAGCACATTTGCCCATTCTTCAATGTATAAAAATTAAGCAACAAGGACAATTAAAAGTGAATGGAGAGAGTAGTGCAGAAGATCAAAATAATAAGATATCTGAATTACATATAGAAAGGAGACTGCATTCACCTGAATGTAATTCTTCCATGTCCAAGTTGTCAGGTGACAAAACATTTCCATCCGTAGGCCCATCAGTGCTGTTTATTCTGCCCGAGGTTCCCGGGAAGGCATTTGAATCATTTTGTGCATCTCCAGCATTCGCGAGGGTTGCACCAGATGAGAAATCGGAGCCAGCAGATTCTTGCACTGTTCTGCCCACAGGTTTCTTTATATGTTTTTTCACAAGAGGGCTTGATTTTGGCCTCGGATCTGATTTGACCTTTTCTAAGCGCTCTGTATGTTCAACATTGACTCGTATTTTCTGAAATTTCCGTGTGGCAAGTTCTTGGATTGAAGAAGCCTATAAAATTTATTGAATAATAATGACCTGGTGCGAATTAGAAGATGAAACAAAAACATCAAAAGGAAAATGGGTAAAAGAATGACGAAAGTCTACCTGTTTGTAATATATGGTATCAGAGTCATTGTATTGCATTGCATTTGAACATATCAAGAAGACATCACTCTGAAACAATAGAAGATTTGAACATATCAAGAAGACATCACTCTGAAACAATAACAGATTATTTGAATGCGATACTAATTTAAAATGCTCAACTTCAAACACATATCTAGAACTATATTTCACTCTGATGAAATTATAAAAATTAAAATGGAAATATAGTAATGGGCAGGAACCACCGAAATATTTAAAATATTGGAGAAACCACAATACAAAAGGATATATAGTTAAAGCACATTTTAGCTGATTCGTTAAGAGTAAAGACTTTGTTAATGCAGAGAGATAAAAGAAATAGAGTAGAAATTTAGTTTCCCAACAACAGGGGATCTAGAAATTGACTTCCACTCCAAAGAGCATAAAACCAAATCAGAAACCCGTTAAAACAACAGCATATTGCAATATTCACCTCAAATTGTTCCAATGTCGCATACGATCCATTTCTAAGTTTGTTCCTCACGGTTGAGAAGTCCATAGGATGTTCAATCACGTCATGGTAATCCGGAAGCTGCAAATTAAACAATCCAACATTCTTAGACACTAAATCCGGAAAGAAAAGATTGACATTCCCTCACATGACCTCAAACACTTACCTCTTCAGGATCAACCGGTTCTGCATAGACACCATAAATATCTTTCCTGAAATAAAACAATTATGCGACTGCACATTAATTAACCAACAAAAAGACTTACAATTTCTTTGAAAATATTAAAGCTTACTTCTGAAGCTTGTCCAGGATTATTTCTAGCATCTTCTTGTCTGGTAGCGGAAACGGGGAGGGACGTCCAGATGGTGTTCCTGTTCAAACGGAACCGTATTCAATTAAGCCATTGCCGGAAACAATGATTTCATGGAAGGACATCAAAACCCAACAAGTAAGAGCTACTAGACCTGGAGAAGATTCAAAACTTCTAGCTTCTGCTTTTCTTCCACATTCCTGTAGAAAGTTTAATGGAAACATTATAAACCTCCCAGACTAGTCTTAAGCTAAATAAATGCATGCTTCATACAAAGAAAGAGGAAGCATGCCAGCATAAGATAGACAAAGACAAAAGGTAATGGGCAGGGTGATCAGATTCTGTGGGGAATTCCTTTTGACAGTTGAACCCGACAGTTACATATACACTCCCTCTAATCAGTTCCCAAAATAGAACTATGCAGAGTTTTGGGCCACATACAAAACCTGTGTGAATTGAACTTCCAGAATTCCAGTCTGTGTATATACATAATTGCTTATGGCTAATTTCATCATGCCTCAGTGAGTCAGTGATACCATTCATCTATCAGAAAGTTTGAGCATTTCAGCTGAGATTCCAGACAATTAGTATACCTCGAAGTCATTTTGATTTCCATTTTCGTTATCATCAGCGTCATCACCTTCTTCTCCGTCCTCATTTTCTTCGTATTCATCATCGTGGCGGCGCGAGATTCTTCTTTTCTTAGATGGCTTGTCATCTTCTTCGTCGTCCTCCTCATCTGACGCTGACGCGGGCTGAGCGTGAGAAGACTGCCGGTTCCGGCTGCGAGTCAACTCGTCCTCGCCCTGTAGCTTCAGCAGCAGCTCGAGCTTCTTCTCCTTCCGGCCGTCGTCCTCGTCGTCTTCCTCCTCCTCCTCCTCCTCGAAATCCTCGTCGTCGAGGAAATCGTCGAAGTCGAAAGTGTACTTGACATTTCGCCGCCGGCTACTCCGCCGGAGTTCTCCCTCCGTCTCCGCGGCGGTGGCGGCTCGGCGGCTCCCGCCGAGATCCGCCTTGGGGGGGCGGCCTTTCCTCCCCCTCCTCACGATCTGGCCCATCCTTTCTATCTCCACTCCTTTTCTCTCTCTAAAACCCTCAAAACTCTCTCTCTCCTCCCTAAATTCTCGCCATCGCATTTCTCTCTTTCTCTCTCTTCCTTTTCTCGATTATCATTTTCTCGCTCTGTGTGTGTTAGTGCGTTTTGCTTTTTTCCATGTAGCATACTGTAGCTTTGGGGTTCCGAGCCTCAGGCTCGGGGGCTACACAGTAGCCGGCGTTAATATGCAGCCTATTAATACAGTAACAAAAATGTTAGAAAATGAAATTACTCGTATTTTTTAATTGAAACTATTTTATTGTAACTATGTTTGTTTGATAGTACCTCTATCTTAAAATTTTCTTCTCGGATTTACGAAATTTAATTGAAACTATTTTTTAATTTAATTTTGTAAAACTACTGACATATTTTTTTTAATATGTAATTTTTGTTTTTTATTGATGTTTTAACTTGAAATAAAATGTTTTCAAAATCTATTCAATTTCATCCGGATAAGTTTCACTCATGGCACTCAAACTTTGAGTGTTATATCATTTTGATACTTACAACTTGTCCCCTCTTGTCAAACTACCTAAACTTTAAAAAAAATTTGCAAAAGTATCTAAAACCAGTTTTTAGATTACTATCAAGTTACTCTGATCATAATTAAAATTTATATTATTCTTTTGACCAATTCCTTTTTCCTTTTCTCATACTATATTTTTCTTCTATTTCTTCTCCAAAAAGGGTGGAAATGGAAATGTTGAAGAAGAAATAAGAGAGAATCTGATATAAAAACGGTGAGGTCAAAATTAAAAAATTAGAAATATAGAGAGTATAAATTTGTAATAACGTCCAAAGTGATCTAACCGTAACCTAGAAACAAGCTCCAAGTACTTTTGTGAAACTTCTTTAAAGCTCACATATTTTACGATAGAAAATAAGTTTAGGTTCAGAATGATATATCGCTCAAAATTTGGATACCATCTGTAAAATTTATCATGTCATCCACTTATTACGTACTACGAGGTACTTTTATGAGTTTTATCTAAACTTACGGCAATTCTCGCTTATTTAAAAAAATGATTTATTACACACTTTGTTTTTATCATTTTTTGAAAAGAAATTTATGATAATTAAAATGCATTCCGTAAAAATTTTTTTAGTCTGATGAAGTGTGAAAAAGTCTATACGAAATACTCTATTTTCTAAGATGCACCTATTGACCTAATAAGTACTCATTACATCTATCTTTCTTCCCCGTTGTTCAAAATAAAGAAAAATCCTATGTTTTTTCAATCTATTTTATTTAAATATTGATATAGAAATAAAAAATAAAATTTATATATTTAAAAACTGCATAAAAAATTTAACAAAATAAGTGATCACAATTTTATTTTATCATATAGACAATGAAAAATGTAAATAAATAAAAGTTTTCATGAAATTGGAATAGTTCTTTGAAAAAAAGATATGAAATGGAGAGAGTACTTAACAATAGAATGATCAAGACAAAAAGTTAGAGTAAATATATTGGGCTTCAAACCATGGAAGACTAATACTCTTTCTATTATTGGATGACTTTTCTAGTGTTATCATCAAACATTGACAAGGTTAGCCTATATCATGAGTTTTTTAATAAGCTCTCTAAATTCTCGAAGTCTCCAGCAAGTATGTCTAATCACCAAATTTTTGTCAAACTAGATTTTATTTTTAAATACACATTTTCGTTTATCATTTGTTAAAAAGTACGGAGTATATATTATCTCACGCTTTATTTTGTAGAATATTTTTTGTGATTTTTAAATATATATTTCTTCGTTCAAAAATATTTTTTTACTTCGAATAACGTGTAAAATCTCATTTCATAAATAATTATATTTACATAATACTATTAAAATAAATAATATAATTAACGTACTTAAGACTATATCAAAAATTCTAAAAAACAAGTGATGTAAAATATCTTTTATCAAATAACAAAAAAAAATCACACGTAAGGAAAAATTATTGAATGCCTAAACTAGTAAGAGGAAGAGGTTTTTAAAAACGAAACGAATAATTTTTCTTAATTATATATTAACATTGAAATAAATTCCATAAAAAATATCATTCTTTACAAAAGTAACGGGGGCACATGGAGTTTTTTAAGAGTAATTTCATATACTCCGTAGTATATTTCTTTATAATACATGCTTTCTATTAGAGCATGTGCAGTGGCAAAGAAAGTGAATGTCTTGCACTGCCACATCAGCTCTTTCCACTCATATCATTACATGGTAAAGCCAAAATGCCTTGCTTGGTGAGGCATGAGTGTGGCACTCCACCCTTCTTTTTTCTAATTTTTTTAAAAATTCCTTTATGAAAAAAATGTATAAGAAAGAAGAATAATTTTTTGATAAAATAAATAATAAAAATATTTTTTCTATGTTTAAAAAACATAAAAAAAATGTAAAAAAAGTGATAAAAAAATGACTTGCCACTGTAGAGTTTGCCACTCCATTCACTTGCCACATACTGACTGGGCAATTTTTGATTTGTTAAAATGTTCCACGTCATCGTGTGGCATATCATTTTTGCCTTGCCATTGTTGATGTTCTTACTCTCAATTAGTCATCAGTTTTATACAGTGTATTCGTCCAGTTTGATCGAGTCAAATTAGATAAACTTTAAGCTTCAATTACTTTCAATTTATATTTCATATTAGTATAATAAAATACAATCTTAAAAATTCTTAAAATGATGAACTCATAAACCTAATTAAATTATTTTTATACTAAAATACATTACAATTTGAGAATAATTAAAGCTCAAAGTTTGAGTTTATTACACCAACACCCCCTGTGATTTAGTAAATGTGTATTGTTACTCTCGTGGTTTTAAAACTTACGTCGTTGTCCCTCATGGTTCTGATATTGCTACACCAATGCCCTATAAACCAAAATAGCCTTCAAATATTAGGTGAATAACTCTGGTGCCCATATGGTTTTGAAAATGGGCGCCAATGCCCATTCTCGTTTTTTATTTTTTGTTTTTATTTTTTCTTTTCTTTTTTTTCATAAAAAGAAAAAAAATGTTTGTGTGTGAAATAATGAAAAATTATTTTTTCAAACCTACATTTTAGAAAGTTTTAAAAACTAAAAAATGTTTGTGTTTGAAATAAAAAATTCAACATATACTTATTTTGTAAAATTAATATTTTCGTTTTTTGTTTAAAAAAGTTATGTTTTCAAAAAATACTGAATAACATTTTTTTTAATATATATTTAATTATATATTAATAATATTTTTTAGACCAATGCGCAAAAGATTTCCTTCATTACTTAATTTTCTCTATCCTATAAAAGTATTTTGTCATATACTTTTTTTCTTTATTTTCATTTCTATTCTTCTTTCTTTTATTTTAATTTTGATTAAAATAAAAGAAACAATATAATATTAATGAACATAAAATGAGATTTGAGCTTTAGTAAAAAAAGAGAATATTTAATTGATTATCGTATAATGAAATGAACCAATAAATTTATCTTTTTGACAAAAAATGAAAGTGTTTAATTTGAGACAAATGAAGTGTATGTTAATTTTTGCCATTTAATTGGTTTTTACTGCAAACACAAAACAAATTGATTATTAAAACATTATAAAAAATAATTTTAAAAAAGAAATTTAAAAACATTTATGAAAAAATAGCAGAAAAAAGAAAACTATAAAGAAAAGAGGGGACGTCTGTGCCAATTTTCAAAACCATAGGGGGCAATAAAGCTATTTACATAATATTTGAATTATATTTTAGTAAACCTGACAAAAAGAGACCCGACTTGTTTTTGACCCGAAACCTGACCTGAAAACACTGGGTTTTGAACAAAGGTTTTGATGATCGAACTCGAAGTTGACCGAACCCGAAATGACCCGCTAAAAATGGGTCAAACCCGATCGAAACCGAACCCGACCAGACCGACCCGCTAAAGTAAGAATTTTTCAAAATTATACACTTTTTTTACTCGTTTTTAGTGTATAAATTTATATTTTCAGACAAAATTTTAATGATATTGCATAATTATCTTACTTTTTTCCAAAACTTAAGCATTTTTAAATTCCTTATATTGATTTATATATCTAAAAACTACTTTAGAGTTTAAAATAAAATAATTTTATAGATTTAACACTTTTTTTTGATATTTTAAATTTATTTAATAAAAAATGTAATTGTTAATGTGAATTTAAAAATTTAAAAAACCAAAGTCATAACCCGTTGGGTCGACCCGAACCCGATGACACTGGGTCATGAACATACAGTTCTCAACCCGAACCCGAATTGACCCGAACCCGAAATAACCCGAACTTGAAGTGACCGAACCCGAACCCGACCTGACCGACCGATTTGCCAGCTCTATATTTTAGTCTAAAGGGACATTGCGACATAACAATATTAGAACCATGAGGTACAACAACATAAATTTAAAATCATAAAGAGTAACAATGTAAATTTACCAAACCACAATCCACGGACAGCAATGATACAATAAACAGATCAAAGTTCATGTTATTTGATTACATAAAATCAAACTAAAATTTGAATAACCATAATAGGTGGCGGTAGGCTACTCTGCATTGAGTAGTTTGAGCTCCCTATTTTCTCCTCCTTTTCATCAATGGACAAACTGGCAAAACTGGTGACCCAAATAGCCAACACTCCACCCTCTCAGAGCCTATCCACCCTATCGCCGCTCCACCTCTCTCTGATCCCATTTCTGTCCCTCGCCTCCGTCCTCTACCGGCCGGCACTCCACTGCCGGCGACTTCTCTACCGACTTGGGATCTTACGCCAGCACAGGTATTCTCTCCGATTATCCCTTCCTTCGATTTTTTGTTGTTTTGTTTTTTTTCCGAATAGTCGGCTTGAATTTGTTTTGTTCTGTTTCGGAAGGTTGCCGGTGCCGGTGATTAGCGTCGGGAATTTGACCTGGGGAGGCAATGGCAAGACTCCGATGGTTGAGTTCATCGCTCGTTTGCTGGTTGATTCCCGAATTCCGCCTCTTATTCTCACCAGGGTATTCGATTTCCTTATTTCATATCCATATGCTCTATATTAGGGTTCCGCTGAATATGCAATTAAGCTTTGAGGGTGTTTCGGTGGTCTGTTAGCTCCTTGGAAAATGACTGATAAGTCAGAAGCTATAAACACTTACTCGTAGCTTTGTTGAAAAGTACTTCTCTCAAGTCATAATCCATAAACCAAAACAGATTATCGAACACTCCAAATATTTTAGTGAAGTAGAAGCTCTAAAGTTATGTTGAAACACAATGCCGATATACCATACACTCTCTCAGTACTACTCTCTACTAAGATCATATGAACAACTTTTTTGCAGGGTTATGGTGGTGCAGATGAGGTTAAGATGCTTGAGAGGCATCTTCAGGGGACAACTGCTAAGATAGGCGTTGGTGCGAACAGGGCTGCAGTTGCTTCCGAATTCTTCCGGAGATTTGGTTATATGTGTCGTGAGAAGATTTCGTCTGAAAATAGTAATTGTGCAAATTCTTATGAAGATCAAATTGGGGCTGCCATCTTAGATGACGGAATGCAGGTAGGTCGATGAATTTATATCATCCATTGCTCGCCATTTTCCTAGTCCTGTATATTTCCTGTTTATTTTGAGATGCTTACTGTCACAAGTATGGACGGTGATCTTTTAGGGTCCACTTAGAATTCAGAAAATGGGGATGAAGATGAAGGGTAAAATTGGAAAGGAAGAAAATGTCAGGGGAAAAAAGAAATCGTCTTGTACTCCACAAATTAGTTTTAGACAGTTGTTCAAACTCATTCTATTACTCCGTACTATATATTTCTGTTTTATAAATTCTATGAAATCTAAATATGTGGTAAAAGTTTTAATCAATTTTGATTATCCTTCATATTTTCCAAGGTAAAAGCGAACATTTAATAACATTTTTTCCTTTGCATTTTTTCTTCATTTTCCTACAATTTTTGAATTCTAAACACAGCTTCCATCTCTCTGATTTAATGTCCAGCTTTTTATATGACTTATTTACTCTGAGAACTTTAGAAGCAATGCCTTATTCGATCAAGCATTTCAGAAAACATTTTTTATAATACCTTTGCATATTACTAAAAATGATGTTTAAACATAAATGTGGTTCATAAAGACTGGCTAGTTAGTTAAAGGCAAGGCTATTCCTGATGTTTTTGTGTTATCAAAATTGAAAGGCAGCATCTTAGTTTGGAGCGTGACATTGAGATCGTAATGGTGAATGCAATGGTGCCTTGGGGAAACCATCATTTACTTCCTCTCGGACCTTTAAGAGAACCATTTTCAGCCCTTAACCGTGCCGATGTTGTTGTAGTCCATCATGCAGACATGGTACCAATTTTTGATGCTTTTGAAGTGCTTTCTTAATGTTTATAAATATGAAATAACTGCAATAATGGGTAAATGACTGAACAAATCTTGCAGGTATCAAAGCACGATATTGAAGCCATAGAGGCAATGGTTCGAAAATATAATGAACTGGTTCCAATATTCTTCAGCGTGCTGGCTCCTTTGCACTTTGTGAAAGTAGGAAACATATCGTACAAATTGTCTTTGAAGGACATATCTCATGCAATCCTCTTATGTGTCTCTGCCATTGGGTTTGCTGATTCTTTTGTGCGGAGGATTGAGAAGGTTTTTTTTTTCACTGCACTGCTCTTTCCAGATTTAACACATTTATTTTGAGCTCACAGCAACACTCCCAACATTATTGACAGGGAAAATCACTTTTGGTCCTTCAATTATTCTTGATTATGCAATGTAGTCTCTCATTATCTTTTCAGTGAAATCTAGTCCCTCAAATCCTCAATTATTTCAAACATTGCCAACTAAGGTGATGATTTCTTCACCTATTTATTTCTAATAACAAAATAACAACACCACCATCACCACCAACAATTGAGCCTTAAATCCCACTAGGTGGGATCGACCACATAGATCACACGATGCCATTGTGCTTTATTGAAAACCAAATCTTTTAATATATTATCTAGACAACTGTACAAGGTCATTTTTTTCTTATTACTTGTTTTTTATTTTAATTAGATCACACAAGAGTGACAACACCATCAACATTGAGACCAGAACGGTTCCCATAAGACGAAGCCAGGCTAGAACAAAGGTTATATTTCATACAAGAAAATTAGGGAAATTCAGAAACATTTACTAGACCAGATTAGGCGAACCCCTGGAATGATTCAACTTGCGCATTTTTCTCAATATCGTAGAAGCATGTGTATCCTTTTCTGTTGTTTTCTCAATAATGGTGTTAGCATTAGGATGCGAGAGATTTAATTTTCAACATTTAAATGATTGAGGAACTGAATTGCGCCACATCGACAATGATGGGTTGCATTGCAGAATCCGGGTCAATTGAAGGATCCAAAGAGCAGTTTTCCTTTATTTGAATAGAGATTCTTGGCTTCTCTCAGATGGGACCAATGCATGTTGATAGACTGGACTTCAGTGACCACCATCCTTTTCAACCCAAGGTTAAGGCTTTAATCTCTCTGTAATCTCCCTTGGATTCCATTTCCTGTGTTTCATTTGCACATAATCAAATGCAAAATTCATCATTCTTTGATCCCCAAATATTTTCCTTGATCTTTTTATTTAGTCCCGTATTTATGTTGATGAGCTGTGTAAACATTTGTTTCTTAATATCTGTAGGATATTGACAAGATAAAAAAGAGACTACAAAAACTGCAATCTGAATTTTCTGCAGTTCCAATTATGGTGATAACTGAGAAGGTGAGCTTATCTTTTGCATACCAATTGTATTTAAGTTCTTTGCAGTAAGATGCAACTCCAAACCTGACTATAGCTGGTGCTAGAGTTTTATTTCCCTTCAAAACATATTTCCTCTAGGATCTATTTGAGTACATCATAGATTAGCCTGGAGTGGAAGACTTTGAAAGCCTTATTAGAGGCTTGGTGCCTTGATCCCAAACCTTCATTGAAAGTAACAAGCAAATGAAGTTTAATGTGTCATTTCGATTTAGTCCGTTATATATCCAAAGCAAATGCATTGTCAATCATGACATTTAGCTCCATTGACAATGGATACGCAATCCTAATAAATAAACGGTGGTTAAAATGTTATAGGACTAATTGGAGTATGGTTTTACTAATTTCTATATACTCTTAAATATATATACATATAGATTTTGAATCAAAAGAGAATGCGATCTAACGAAAGAAATAAGAATGCATCTCGTACATTAGATGTAAGATCTAATGGCTCGAAACATTCAAAAAAAATTGAAAAAAATCTGAAAAAACGCGGTGGCATTATGGTAAAAAACCCAGTTCCGAAAATGCACTACCGCAATGTAATAATGCATCGTGACGGCATAAAAATGCACCATTCTCACGATAAGGTGTATTCTCACGATGTTCCTGAAAGCTATTTCTCTATAACTAAGCATCCGAAAGGCATCCCTTCCAAACCCAAAATCCCAACTCCCAAACTAACCCTTAGAGTTACCCTTGTGTTTAACAGGACTATTATAGAGATCCCAAGCTTTTTGAACATCTGGATTATGACGTACATGTGCTCTGTTCGCGCCTACAAATTCTGCCTTTTAATGGATGCGAAGACAGCTTCAAGAAATGCCTGATGCAGCATCTGGAATTGCGATTATCGGTGTGATAATCCAATCTAAAAGAGGTTAGAGAGTTGTCTAAAATAATTTTATAGGTCTTATTTGGGGGGATGTTTTCATTTAGTGTTAATTTCAGGTGTTTTTTAATGGTGCAGATTAACTTGGAAAATCTCAAAGTTAAGCACTGCCATTAGAGTCTTAAAAACGCTAACACTAAGCACGTTGAAGTTGATGCCAAACGGGCACTTAGAGCTCTTTGGGTACCCATATATAATGGCAAGTGATTAAGGTAGTCTTTACCTGAATTGTTATTATTTGGTCATCGGACTGTAATTACTCTCTGCACACTTTCGTATTTTGAGAGTGTAATTAGAGTGTGTGATTACACCCAATCTTGTCCCCATTGTTGTGTTACATAATTAAACTCTGCTCACACACTAATTTAACTCTATTATTTTTTAAATTATTTTTAATCCCATGTTTGGTATTGACTTATATACATTTTAAAATTATTAACATTTTGAAAAAATACTTCTTTATTTTAAAATAAAATATAGTTTTATTTGTTTTAATTTTCTACTCCAAAATAAGTGTAGAGTATGTGTTATATGATCTTTTTTAAACGCAGAGCATAAGATACAATATCTTTTTTGAAATAAAAGTTATGGTTCTAATAATGATAATATTTATTACACTTTTATACGGAGTATATTTTTGTTTTTGAAAAGTTATAAAAAGAAAAAAAAGTACTCTGCAATATACTCTTTTCGTTTCAAATTATTTGTCTTTCACTTTTAAAAAACTTTTACCATAAATTGAGAGAAAAATATATTTGATTATAATGTAAATTTAATATAATTGAATTTGATTTAAGATATACGGAGTAGTTGTGATGTTAAGTATATCAATTTTTTATAACTTTTATTTATTTAAAATTATACTCTTTCTGGTCTTAAAAAACATCATGTTTTGATTTTTTGGTCAAACAGTCACACTCTTGGATCATAAATTAAACATAATCTAAATAAATAAATGATATAAAAATTTGATATATCAAAATTATATCCTAAAATGAATCTCTATATTGAATTTGTATTATAATTAAATATACTTTTTTTTACAATTTATGATCAAAAGTGTCACTATTTAAATAAAAAAGTCAAAACATGAAAGGTATTTAGAACCGGAGGGAATATTTAATTTGTACTCCCTTCGTTCCAGAAAATCTTTTTTGTTTTAATTTTTTTTGTCAAACAATGAAACGGACAAAATGTGAAAAAAATATACTACGTATTTAATTTTAATGTAAATTCATTATAATTAAATTCATCTTAAGATATAATTTTGATATATTAACTTATTATGACATCTATTTATTCAAATTATGTTTAGTTTATAGTTAATTGACCAAAAAAAGGTTAAAATATGAAAAATTTTCTAGAATGAGGGGGACATGGAGTAGCTAATATTCCGTAATAACTTGAAAATCAAAGACAAATAATTTGGTCTTTCTTAAGTCTTTCTTAACATAAAAGCATTGAAAGGACGCTTCAAGCCTTAACCAGGAGTAATTGAGGAGGGGTAGATCTGGAATTTTAAATAAGGCTTTTACGGTCTGAGCTCTCCGTCTTCTCTCCCCGCTAACGAACACGATGGTCCGCTGCTTATTACTCCGTATAATCCATGGCGATGAAGCCGCAGTCCAGGTCTCTGATTCTCCGCGCCGCCCCTTTCTTGACCTCCCGGATCCGCCTAAATGCCGCGCTCCTTCGTTCTAGACCATCTTCATCCTCTGCTACGCCGGAACAGCACCCGGAGCTCAAGTCTCAGAACGATTCCGTTTTCATGACTGAGAATTGCGTCCGGGTATGAGAAATCTTTTCATTGCTCCTTTTTTCTGGACAAATTTCATTTTATTTCGTGTGATTGTTTCATTTCCTTGTCGGTATTGTTTGTAATTGATGTTCCTCCATTTTTTTATTATCATGCACAAAAATCAAGAGGTCTAATGTGACTTGATTATAGGGTTGTGATATGAGAAATTGAGTTGGAAAGTTTCCTGGCCATTTGAATTCATGCTGGAGAGTTTTGTAGCATGTTCAATCATTTTAGCTAATTAGTTGTGTTTAGCCGAAGAGCCGTGGAAGGGCCAATTTAGTTGGTTGGATTGGTGTGCTCAAGTCATGTTGTAACTGTGTGTGCCCTCACTCCAACCCCGCATTAATATGATATTGTCTGTTGTCGCCCAAGTCCTCACGGATTTGTTTTTGGGCATCTCCCAAAAGCCTCATACTAATGAAGTTGGGTGAACCATTAAATATTGGTTCTATTCTTCTTTCTTTTTTTCCGGTGTGGGACTAGGTTGCATTCCCAACAAGTCATTAAGCTCAAATGCTCTTTCTCCTGATTTTATGGTATGAATTTGGTTGTGTTCTGCTTCAAAGGCAATTGGCTCCCTCATATAGAATAACATAGTTCTCTAAAGCTGTGTCCAAAATTCTTATTTTGCTTGATTCTAATAGTACAACATCAACACCACCACCAACCAAGTATAATCCCAACTCCATTTGTGCATGGAGAAATCTTACTTCTGCAAAAAAAGGGGATTGTTTTTGTTGGACCCGTGATGCATAGCTGCATTACTGGTTCTGATAATGAAGTTCAAATTTTTCATATGTTTACGCATGATATTAGAGAATGAAGGAGTTGCAAGCCAGTGAGCCCGATGAAAAGATGCTTCGCTTAAGCATCGAAGCTGGTGGTTGCTCTGGGTTTCAGTATGAATTCTCCCTAGATGGCAAGGCAAATGCAGATGATAGGTACTATCTTGCACCCAAAAGGTTATAATTGTTTTGTAGCTGCCCACCAATAACTGCTTCCCTCATTACCTCCATTGCCGTAATATTGTGTTTATGAAAGTTTTTTTTTTTTTGCGCAATTTCAATGTTATTCATATTCTTGCATTTCTTTTAGCCCCGTTGTGACGTATGCAATATTTGTTTAAATACTGATTTTTCTTCTGTTTTCCAAATTTTGAATGTGTAGAATTTTTGAGAAGGACGGAGTTAAACTTGTGGTCGATAATATCTCATTTGATTTTATCAAAGGTGCAACAGTTGATTACGTAGAGGAGCTCATCCGTTCTGCTTTTCAGGTTTGTAACTTGAATCAACTGCCAATGCATCATCTGGCACCATTGTTGAACCAAAACCAGTAAATCTTACAGTAAATTTTTACTGAGCCTCTCATTGATGTGCAGGTATCTACAAACCCAAGTGCAGTGGGTGGATGTAGCTGTAAAAGCTCTTTCATGGTGAAACAGTAAATGTATACTCTCTCTCAATAAGGTGTGCATCTGCCTTTATAAACCTGCATTTGAGTCCACAAACTTGGATAAAAGGAGCCTCCTGAACTTTAGCAGCTAGGGATTATATATGTACTCCCTCTGTCTAGAAAAAAAAGTTTTTTTATTTGGTTTGTTTACGATGTTTGACTAAAACTATTTTTTATTGAATTTATTCGAAAATGAGTGTATATACTATATTTTAAAAAGAAATAGAACCATCTTTCACTTTACTATTACTCCAAGAAGAGGAGATGCCTTGAGCTTCTCTTTAATGCTGCCTGAATAGAGGCAGAAATAGAATCACGTTTCTCTAATGCAATTGCCAATTAGCAAACTTTTTACAACTTTATGATTAAGTAGAGGATTCCCTCTTAAGCAAAGTAGATTGTTGTCCTTGTAAAGCAACTAAATAAAAAAGGTAAGTGGGTAGGTTTTGGATTTGATATCACAAGATATCAAAACTTCCTTTTAAGTTTTGATATTTCCTGAACTTGGGAGATATCAATAATATTAGTATGGGGGCTTTGACATCTCCCATCGTCGTTCACATGCATCCATTAATTTTTCATTGTCAGCCGCTCCCGTGAATTTCTTAAAATGTTTTCATTTCGATTTCAAAGTGCATATTATTTCTCTTAAATTTTAAAACTCATATCTCATCCATTCTACAAAACTCACCAAACAGGCCGCAACTGTGGGCATAGAACGATCTGTTCATTTTTTGTTGTCAGCCGCTCCCGTGAATTTCTTAATGGTATGTTTGGAAACATGGATTTGGATTTCAAATCCGGATTTGGGTTAAATTCCATGTTTGGGAAACTTAAGCATTTTGAATTTGGATTTGAATCAAATTCTTTACATTCAAAACAAAGCTTAATTTGAAATCCATGCACCTCCCCTTGTCATTTGAAATTCAAGATTTCAAATTTTGGAATTGAAATTCATGAATTGAAATGAAATGCTAGTTGCCAAACACTACCTAAAATATTTTAATTTTGATTTCAAAAGTCATATAATTTCTTTTAGATTTTAAAACTCATATCTCATTAATTCTACAAAATTCGTCAAACAGGCGTTAGCGATAGACGTACACATCCCAACTTATTCTTAATATTCCAAAAAATCCATATCAAATACTAATTGATTCTTAATGGATTTGGCAAAGAATCTATAGTAAAAAAATGGATACATTTCTTAACCAAAACGCAAGAAACGTGATTAATTAATTACTTGCGCACATGGTTAACCCAAAGTAAATATTGAATTTATTTTGTTTCTTAAAAGTCACGCTTTTTATATTTTGAAATTTGTCTACTTATTTTGACTTGACATACTTTTAAAAAATATATACTTCCGTACTATGTGGTTATTTCTCACAAATCTTAATTATTATATTTCACCTCCCTTAAACTCCATATAAAAAAAAGGAAGATTAAATCAGGGCCGTCTCCAAGGAATTAGGGGCCCTGTCCGACACGGAGAAAATGCGTCATTGTGTGATAAAAAATTAAAATTTATCAATTAATTTTTTTAATAATATATAACATTGTAGTAATAATAAAATGTCAGACTCATAGTCTTATGAGTTTGCAATTATATACTCCGAACTCTGATGCCTAACTAAAGACTCGTAAAGTTGTTCTACTCCGTATTATTCTTGAGAGAAAATAGGTTGATCACCTCTTCATAGTTTATTAGATTTAATGATTTAGGACTGTATTTTTAAAAATAAATGAAGATTATTTTATATAAATAAATATATACATGTAGGTATACAAAAAATTGGGCCACATTCAAAATGGGCTCTGGCCAAGTAACCACCTTGCCCCTACTTTGAGCCGCCCCTGGATTAAATATTCACATGGGGTGCATTTCATTTTCTTTTTATTTGCTTCAATGTCGGGTATTCTCTGGTATTTTCACATTGAAACTAATCAATTTTTTGCTATTAAAATTAGGAGTGTGAGATATATCTATGTTCTTAACTTCTTATCATGTCTCATTTTTTTTCAAATGCTGTCACATAAGAATAAATGTAATAACACAAAGGCATGATAACAATTTTATCAAGGAATATGCTTTTGGCATTAGGAGCTCCTAACCGCCCAATTGCACCAAACTAAGAGGTTTCTTCACATTCTTTCCTTCAATGCAAGCAATTTAAAAGCATATTAACATTATATATAGTCCCATTCCATAGAAACTCTAACATATTAAATACATTCCTATAAACTATATAGGTTTGCAAACCATTTTGGAGTGGGTTCACATTATAATAGATAGATAGATATAAATAAGTTAAAACAAATCAATTAAAATGATTCTACCATTATATGTTTTGGTATTCTTAGAAGGGATGATAATAATTCTACTGTTTCAGAGTCCTTTGAGGAAGCCACTGGTAAAATTATTAGGCAAGTTAAAGAAAGGGAAGGGCCCAATCATTGCTAATTCTGTTTTTGGGACATTATTTATGATCTTAATCTCCATTTTCTACAACATGTCAAAGATGAGGACCACTAATCATCTTCTTATTCTTCCTAATTATCTTCTCGAAGCCTCATTCTTAGGTACGTGAACGTATATACTTAATCGACTCACTTTATTATTTAAAGTCACATTTTTTTGTATTTGTTTACTTCTTTGCAATTCCTTAATCATTTGTTAAAATGATATGAAGTATAATATAATCATATCACTTTTTATTTTATAAAAAAAATAATTAGTTTGTTATGGAGTAATATATAAATTTTATTTTATAATTTTAAAATATTATTTGAATAAATTATGTTAAAAATGATTTCAGTCAATCATCCTAAACAAATTAGGTTCATGAAGAGAGTGTATACATATAATCATAATATTCCCTTCCCCGTATTGTAAAAATTATGTATAGCCACTTTTCATGCATCAAATTATTTCATGTTTTTTTAAATATATTTTCATCTACCATTTGATAAAGTGATTGAAAGTAAGAATCCATTCCAATTCTTTAGATATGGAATTATTAAGTTTTAAAGTGACTTGGAGAAAATCAAACTCATTTCTATTTTTCAATTTACAAACATATAGTTTGAGTGAAATTTGAATTTAGAATTCAAATTTAAGTTCTTGAACAGGCCATAAAATAATTTCAGGTGCATTTTTTTGTTGCTAGTAACTACTCCGTATTCAATATTGTTAAGTATAACTAATCCAATAATATATTTTTGATTATATGCACCGCAGGATTTTCTCTATTCCTGGCAATAGTTATTAGCTGGACTCGCGATGCTCTAGAAGAACTACATAACCTACGCAAAAACTTGGAGATTGCTACAAAAAAATTAAAATAAATTCTTCCCTAATACGGAGTAATAAATAAAACTCATTATGTATATATGACTTTTCATGTAAAAACCCTACTAGGAGCACTTATAACTGGAGACATATATCCATTTGTACATATGTATATTTATTGTCTTTGAAGTGATCTGTAATATTCCATGTATTGTACTCCTTTCTCAAGTATTACCATTCTCACATTAAAATCCGTTGTTTTAAAATAAAAATAAATCAGTGGGATTCTAGTGGCACCGGAGTGTGTACGGTGACACTACACTCCGGTGTCACTGTCATTTTGGGCGAGTGTCATCCGTTGACAATGGATTCCAATGTCAACGGAATCCCACCCAAAATAAATATTTATATGCGAGGTCAGCTAAAGTTACAACATGTAGTGTTTTACAACACTTAAATGACATTCATATATCCTCCCAAAATTTCATAACAATTTGAACCCATTTCGCCACTAAAATCGGAGAAAAACAAAACCAAAGTGATATTTAGCTCTAAAACTTGTGAAAACAAGAACTGTGTCGGTTTCGGATTGTTATGAGATTTTGGGAAGATAATCGATATGCCAATATATCTTCCAATGCTACGGTGGGTTTTGTATAAAACAATCCTCGCAAGAGACCAATGTTGTAGATGTGTTGCAACACACGAAAGTAATAAAGCGAACTATGGGAAACTACCTTCTTGTTTCAATTAACATGGCACGTATCTTGGCCTTGAGATCGTCAGGAGGTTGAGAAGCTGATACTTGTTGTGGACTAGAAACATCAATGGAGGCTTCTCTGCTTCTTGTAATGGCACCACCCCCAAGACTTCCTTTGGATTGATCCGATACTTTGCCGCCCCCACTGATCTCTCCTTCCTCTAGGTCTTCTCTTTCAACAATACTCGAACCTCTTGTTGACTGTTCATGTCTGCTTCTGTGATGCGAGGAATGGTGAGATCTGTGCTTCTTTCTACTGTGTCTATGATATTTCCCTTCTCCATCATCGCCATCATGTTTATTATGGGATCGATGCTTCTTTCTCGAGTGTCTATCATCATCATCCTCATCATCATCATCATCATCGTGTTTATTATGGGATCGATGCTTCTTTCTGGAGTGTCTATCATCAACATCATCATCATGTTTATTATGGGATCGATGCTTCTTTCTCGAGTGTCTATCGTCATCATCCTCATCATCATCATCATCATCATCGTGTTTATTATGGGATCGATGCTTCTTTCTGGAGTGTCTATCATCAACATCATCATCATGTTTATTATGGGATCGATGCTTCTTTCTGGAGTGTCTATCATCATCATCATCATCATGTTTATTATGGGATAGATGATTTTTGCTGGAGTGTCTATGCCTGATCCTTTCCTCTTCGTATACGTCAGAAGCCTCCTCTTCATTTGATTGATGTGACTGGTGATGCTTCTTCCTCTTGGAACGGTTGTGATCTTTTGCGTCTTCACTTTCTTCTCCTTTCTCATCATCCATTGGGCTCTGTTCGACCCCATGAAATGCAATGGGAAGTAAATATGAAGGCAAATTAGAAGATAATAACACTCAAGGGAAAATAATAATAATAAAAAATATTCAGGCTCAGTAATTTTTGTTTTAGATAAATGTTCAAACTCTTCTTTTTTACTTATCTCTAACATAAAAAGACTAAGAAATCAATTATACTCAACATTTTAAACAATAACCATCATTTTTCAGTGCCTATTTGTTAAACCCAATTTCGGGCGAAAATGTCAAAGACTATTCTTCCAAAGTATTTTGCTAGTAAGCAGATTATCCTTTGTATTTTCCAAGGTAAATGCAAACATGTACGAGTAATTTGTTTTCCTTTTCCAAAATTCAAGCATACCCTTAAAGATTTGTGGTCTGTGCCGGCAGACTGATGTTTCCATTTTACTCCATCTTCATCCTCTTCGTCAATCCCGGATCTTGACCTGTACTTTCTCATTGACCGCTTCTCATTGTATTCATCTATGAACTTCAGCCTTCCATCTTGGTCTGACTTATTATCATTTAATTGACCAGAATCCTGAGGTTCGAATGACACCTCACGTGAAGGCTCGCTTTTAGACGGAGCAGCCTTGTTTTTCAACATGGCCACAAACATCTTTGCCTTCTTTCGTCTCTCTGCTTTCAACATCTGTTCCTTAGATAACTTTGATTCAGAAAAATTAGCTTCTGCATTAGATTTAGCATTCACATCAGTTTTTGAGAATATTCCTATATTAGGATTCTTGATACCCCTAGCAGCTGCTTGAAGAATGGCTGCAACAGAAGCAGCATCTAAATTGAACCCGTTCTCTTGCTGTGGAACTTTATTCAATTGTTCTTGTGGTTCCTTCTTTGATTTCCCAATCACCATCTTAAACTTCTCCTTATCATTTTCACAAGGCAGGTCTCCATCACCAGATCCACAAGCTAGAGCATTGCCACCCTTAGAGAGTGATGCTCTCTTTTCTTGTGGTCGCCAAATTGAATCATCTCTCCCAGACGGGAAGCTCTTGCCACTGACTTTTGACTGTAACAAAATAGGATAAATATTGTTTAGGTTGGAGAGAAAAGTAACTTAAAAAAAGGGTTTAGAATAACATCAAGGTTAGTTTTTCAATAATCTATGCTACCAAATTGCTAATCCTGGATTTACATGCCCAAAACCCATAAAAGAGTCAAATCGAATTTGATCTTAATATTGCCTTCAGGTACCACTCCTTGGCAAGAGAGATAGTGCATTATGTTCATATTCATAAACAAATTAGATAACAAGGTTGTGTTCATTAAATGACATCAGAGCCAGATATATAACACTTGCAAAGCTATGTTCATGCAAATAACCAAATGACCACAAACAGCCCCAGTTCCAATCAAAATTAATATAATAACTTGAGTAAAACACCTCCATGCAAATTGGAATGCATAAATTTGTAATAGTACCGGATGTATTAATGCAACCCAAATGTGAGGCGAGAGTCAAATCTTTTTTACACAGATGTTAGAGAGAGAGAGAGGGACATCACCTCTTGGGAATCATGGAGAACTTTCAGATAGTAGGGATGATACATGTTGGATGGGAGGAGAAATGGAAACCGTCCATGCTTACTATCTTGTTCTACAAGTGTTGCCTCAAACTGCTTCCCATTCTTCAGTATGAATTCAACAATCCTTCCAATCAATTTCTTCAAATCAGATGGAGGCTCTACAACTACAGGTCCATTCTTTATGATTACTCCAAGGCCAGAAGCCTTGAGCTTCTCTAAAGCTGCCTGAATAGAGGCAGAAATAGAATCATCTTTCACTTTTTTATGGCATGTACCTCCATTCTCGGATCCACTGATTGAAGGATTCTCTTTCAGTAGTTGACTCTTCTCTTTATCTAACCCACCAAAATTAAGTGGATGTTGCAAACCTATTTCTTGTCTAAGCTCATGTGCACTTGATTCACTAGATTCATCCTTCTCCTGTGCAATAGGGGCTGCATCCACAGCTTCATTAGAAGTCATTTTGTTAGAGACGTCCTCAATCAAAACATCTTCGTCCTCTCCTGATCCATAAACAGAACCAAGCAAGGATAATGCACCATCTGGTTCACCAACAGCCTTTCTTTCTTCATGCTGAGGCTTCCTGTCACCATCAGAATCCAAAAGCTCTTGGTGATCGACAAGATACCTATAGTACGGATGTAGGTGATGATCTGGCATCAAGAAGCCAAATGTTGGGTTATCTCCCTGTTTCACCCTCAGAACAATTTCTGACTGTCCCCCATGTCTGCTAACAAATTGAGCAGTCCTTGCTATTATCTGATGAGCCTTCTCAGATGGTGGCTGAAAGAATAAATGAAGCAAGACCTTTCTTGTCAAGAAGTTGGCTTCGAAGTACATGAGAAATCAAATAGAAACTTGATTCTTACACAATAATCACAAGATCAAAATTCAATCAGGCGTGTGAAGCAATTGCCAACAAGCAGAGTTTTTACAATATGATGATTAAGTAGAGCATTCCCTCTCAAGCAATATAGATTACTGTCCTTGTAAAGAAACTTAATATTCCTAATCCCACCTGTACCGCACTCTCTCTTGATCATGACATCAAAGGAAACAAGGTGCCTGTGAATGGCAACTTAGATGACAATAACTCCATCACTGCTACAGGCATCTGAGCTCTGAAAACTTAGACACGGTGAGGAAAAAATATACAATTAAGGCACTTGTCACATCCACACGGTGAAACTTCGTTAGCAACTGCAATACCCAACAGTCATAAAAGTACAGCAAAGTAGGCTGAAACACACTAACTTACCAAGCATTGAAGAAGGTGTTCAGGCACATTGAAGGGTGGGCGAAATGCAGAAGTCTCCACCCCAAACTCCGGGTTTACTTCTTCAGCAATACCATTTGCATTTCCATAAGAGAAGGGAATGGCATGGTATCCACCAGTATTATTAAGCAAATGGGAAGTGCTTTCTTCATCTTTTTCTGCAGGGAAAACTTATTATGTAAATATAAAAATGAACACATTTATAGAGGCGGTAACAGTAAAATATACATTTGCTCTAACAAGTGGAAAGCCAAAACATTTTCAAGTTGACCTTGTCAGTTATGTGGCCAATCCATACTGCAAACTCCTATTTTCAGATTGCAAATTTGAAATTACTGACATTCCTCTCTTTATTCTAATGATTAAAGTCACCAGATATCGTTCTTATTCTATATTGAATAGTTAGTAATCATTATCATCATTTCTCAAAGAACTCCTTTGAACAAACATGAACTGTGCTTTGAGAACATCAAATCTTAAATCAAAACGATCATCCAGCAAATAGCGTCAGCATACTTCAGCACACCAGAGAAAAAAGTCCCAGAATGAAATATCCTCCCATCGCTGAGCAAAATTTAAAAGACAAAAAGGCATATACGACAACCAAAACAAATTAAATGCACCAAATGCATTACCTGGATCATCATCAGACGGAGGCAGATCGAGATAACGCTCCAGATCGAGCTCCGCTTTAAGTGACGAATCGATCGCGTGAGATAGAGAATGAAGCGATCGCTTAGGCTGCGGCGGCGGGCCGGAGAGAAGGTGGCGAACGTCGTAGCGGTCGATGTGGAGAGAGTTCCACTCGACGAGCGCATCGGCGGAGTTGACGAAGATCGCCATCGCATCGTCGTCGAATAGCAGAGCGTGCCGTCCCACAACGTCCAGATCCATAGCCCTCTGAATTCCTGATTGAGATTTGGGAACGAAGAGTCGAAGAAACCCTAATGAGCAGATGATGAAGAACGCGAACAAAATGGGTTATTTCGATATTGACTTTGTGAGCTTTGTATATGTGGGAGAAATTGGCAAATTTAAGGAGATCAAATAGAAACTTCTTTATCAATGAATAAATAAGGTAATACGGAGTAATTTTTTTTCTTTTTGGAAGTGGTAAAATTACTAAAATATGTTTTTGATTAGTGCAAATTTAAATTTTTTATTTTCTAATTGTTTTAAAATCATTTATTTCATTCCTATTGAAAATAAATGGTCTTTCAGTAATCTAGAAAATCTTTAAAGATAAATTTAGTGAATTTTTATTTTTAATCACACTCTATCATAAAAATTAATTCATTCCTATAAATTTTTTATAAATGATTTTACCACCAAATATACACACTTTGACACTTTTAACTCTATTTTAGACTATTTGAAACATGTGATTGTAATCTCTTTTCTATGAAAATTATAAATTTCTTTCATTTCAGAAAAACATTTTCACTTCAAAAAAATACCTCTACTTTTAATTAAAATTTACCTTTCTCTCTATTAATTATTAACATAACTATCATATCATATTTATTTATTACTCATATTAATCTACCCATCCTATAATATCTTCTATATTAGAATTTAGAAGTACATGAACTTTTATGTGTATGTGTTGTGCATAACATAACCCCCATTTCTCTTAAATTGCAAAAAAAAAGGATCGCCTTACATGTTCATCTAATTTTATGTAATATCATTTTTTATATTTCACAATTAAAATTATTTTTGTTGGTTAAATATTGTCTGTTTTACATAGATGTATAGTACTCCGTATAAGTGCAGAATGAAAAATTAAGATGACAATTTGATTCTTATCATTATTAACTCTATTTCTCCGTAATATTTATTCAAATATATTTTATTATTTTGGTTTTATAATTTAGAACTAATTTAATGAAAAATACTCCGTAATAAATAAGAAAAATAAATAATGGGTAGAATAGTATAGGGAGTGGACGACAGCGTTATTTTCCATATTTTTCCCCGACCTTGTACAGAACCAGAAGAAATCACGAAGCAGACCTAAATTGGGCGAAGGAAGAACAGATCACAAAGAGGAGTAAATTGAAATCTCAGTGATTCTCTGCTTGCTGCACATGGCCAATCTCCCGCAGAATCTCTCGATCAGCGCCGCCGCCTTCGGCGGCGGCCCCGCCGCCCCATCCCCCTCCGCAGTCGGAGCTCAGCCCAATAAGGACCGAAAGATGCAATCCGCCGAGCAGCTGGTGCTCGATCTCAGCAATCCCGACCACCGCGAAAACGCTCTCCTCGAACTCTCCAAGAAGAGAGAGCTGTTTCAAGATCTGGCCCCGTTACTGTGGAATTCATTTGGTACCATTGCTGCACTTTTGCAGGTATTCTTCCAGTTTTGTTTTTTTATAACTCCTATTGAATTGAATCTTACTTTATCATCTCTTATTTTGGGCATCATATTTCGTATTGTTTCGATAGGAATCTGAATATATGATTTAGAAATTCGAAACCCGGCTTGTGTTATACTCGAATTCGTCCCAAGAAAAGTGCCAAATCTTTTCAAGAATATGGGGACACCACTGAGAATCATCATCTGACCATCTAATTCTTAATTAGCAATTAACTGATGATAATCATTGGAACATACAAAAGTTTGTGTTTTCTGTTTCAGTATAATGTAATATAGTTGTCATTAAAATCTGTGATTATGGATTCGCGTAGTCAACTATCTGGCTCAATTACCCATATAAATCTCATCCATTCAAAATTCAAAAATTGGAAGCAAATATTCTCTCTTTAATGACCAAAAGTGGTAGTTAATGCTTAACTGATTCCAGGTTATGTTTGGGTTTCCATGGATGTCTTAATTATTTAGATTGTGCTTTATGCTCGCAGGAAATTGTCTCCATATACCCTGTCTTGTCACCACCAAACTTGACTCCGGCACAATCAAATAGAGTTTGTAATGCACTTGCTCTTCTTCAGGTACGTTTTTTGTTTGGTATGTTGTCTGAGAGTAGTTAGAATCTAAAAAATGTGGCTTGATGGATTTTGCATTACGATATGTCTTCTTATGTGCATTAACTGGTTTGATCCTTGTATGTCGGGAGCTAAGCTGTCTTGTTATCTTTTGTAGTGTGTGGCCTCTCACCATGAAACCAGACTGTTGTTTCTCAATGGTAAGCATTTTACTTTTCTATATTGGTTAAGGATTCGGTTGCGGCATATGAGCATATCCTTCGTAAAATATTACACTTTTGGGTTTCATGACTACCAAGTCATTTTCACTTTTGGTCAACAACTTTCATTTTCCAATCCCTATCTATCTGGTGAAAAATCATTTGAATGTTTTCCGAAATTAAGTGTTTGGAAGGGCTAAAATTAGCAAGAAGTGCAAAGCCGCACACGAGAAGTCGAAAAAAAAGAGAGTTGGTGATTAAAAGCGAAAATGACCAAGTTGTTTTTAGCTTTTGGAACAATATTTCTTGCTTTCTAAATAAATTGCACACATGTTGATATGTTATGCACGTATTGTTTCTCTCTCAAAATTGTCATTGAGTTCATTTGAACTGCTTCTGAATGGTTTTTCTTCTACATGCAGCCCATATTCCTCTCTACCTGTATCCTTTCCTTAATACAACAAGCAAGTCAAGGCCTTTTGAATTTCTTAGGCTTACTAGCTTAGGCGTCATCGGTGCCCTTGTGAAGGTAACAATTTTCCGTATATACCCTCATGACACAACACTCATATATTCATTTTTCATATAAATTCATTCGTGCTCCCTCAAATACTTAAAAGCTTGCATATCACACCTAATTTAGTTAAAGAAACAACTAACGTTCAATTTTATGTTCAAAACAAAATAGATGTCATCTTTTTGTGCTGATCTTTGTAGGTGGATGACAGTGATGTCATCAATTTTCTGCTATCAACAGAAATAATTCCTCTTTGTCTGCGCACAATGGAGTTGGGTAGCGAACTCTCAAAAACAGTAAGTGGTTTCTACGGGATTTGCAGGCACAAAGGAACTGATTCACCACAACTTTCATTTTGCGAAAGATTCTTTGATGAATATGCTATCTGACTAATGGCTTCTGCTAATAGGTTGCAACATTCATTGTGCAAAAGATCCTTCTAGATGATATGGGGTTGGATTATATATGCACTACAGCCGAGCGGTTCTTTGCCGTAGGGAGGGTGCTGGGTAATATGGTGACCGCACTCGCGGAGCAGCCTTCCTCCAGACTGCTGAAGCATATAATCCGTTGCTACCTTCGTTTGTCTGATAATGCAAGGTTCATCTTCTTCTCCTCACCAAATCTATATAAAGTTTTTAGAGTATAAAAAAATATTTATTTTGAACGGGAGTTATAATGCGGTCCGTATTTACTTTTATATTACTGCAGAGCTTGTGATGCACTCAGGAGTTGCCTTCCAGATCTGCTCAGGGATGCCACTCCCTTCAGTAGCTGCCTTCGAGTACGTATAGTTTACCATTTCTACTTGGTATATATTTTTCATTTATTACTCCCTCCATTCCAATTGAAGAGTCCTTTTGAAAACTTGCTTTTGTCCCAAAAAAAGTCACATTTGAACAAAAAGCTGGCAGTTTTCATTATATTTAATACGAGTACTTCTTTAGTAAAAATAAAAAACATCACAACAAGTTACGTGTGTTAAATTTAGTTAATCAATTAAAAAAAAATTTCTAGTAGTTGTATCTTAACTACACCATGCTTCTTTTGACCTTAGGAAAGAATGACCCGGGCACCTATGGTGCTCCGTTGGTAAAATTGATGGTTCTTACCCCTTAACCCCCCTCCTACCCCCCCCCCCACCCCCCCACCGGCAGTATTTTGCTAGAGGAGGGAGGAAGGCAAGGGGGGGCTACATTGGGGTTTCCGGAGGGGGGTAGGATTGTAGGAACCATCAATATTACCAACGGAGCACTGTAGGTGCCCCAAAACACTTGTGTCATTTTTTTCTAAGGTCAAAAGAACTTTGCCGCCTAAACCAATATTAGAATTACACATTGGTGAAACAGAGGGAGGAATGACTAGTGTTCAGTTGATGAATGTGTCCCCCCCCCCTTCTTTGTGTAATAATTAGTTATGTTGTATTGTTTCAGGAGGACCCGACAACCCGAAGGTGGCTACAACAGTTACTTCACAACGTCCAAGTGCCCCGGGTTCCTCTACAAGCAGGCGGTGGATTTGATCATTTGTTGATGAACTGAAAAACATCAGTCTTTCTATCCATCATGGTATGTATGTATGTGATTTAGGTCACTTGTCACTCATTTAATATTCTCACAGCTTCCTTTTTTATAAGGGTTCCCCTTCTATTTATAATTGATTTTTGGTTTTGGATCATGCTAGCCAAGTGAACCCCCAACATATGTAGCCATTACCCTAAAAACATGTATACAGTTCTCATGACATTGCCAGGCAATGTCATGGGATGACCAGGGGTACTTCGGTGCCTCGTTCGTAAAATTGATGGTTCCTACCCCCCTAACCCCCACCTCACCCCGACCCAAACACCCCCCCCCACCCCCTTCAACTTTGGAGTCAAAATTTGACTCCAAAGTCAAAATTAAATTGTGGGGTGCAATTGAAGGGGGTGGGGGTGTGTTCGGGTCGGGGCAGGGTGGGGGGTTAGGGGGGTAAGAACTGTCAATTTTACGAACGAGGCACCGGAGTGCTCCCAAGTCATCCCATGACATGGGTTCCAATGTCATGGGAACCCACCAATTATTAATAGTGTCCCATAACCTTTATTTTCATTGAATAGGATAATGCAAATGGATGATGATGATGAGCCAAGTATGGTTAAACAAATGAGAGATTCTGTAATTAAGAAGAAGAAGAAGAAGAAGAGTGGAAAATCTATTCTCTTTTATCTTTCACTTTTCTTTTCCTTCACTCATAGATTGGCACTTTAGTCAGACATACAAAACTATGGTCTGTGAATCAGTGGATGTAATGCCTTTTCAGTCTATCTTTTGTTTTAAAATATATAAAATGCCCTTGTGAAATTCTTCTACATCTTAAAAATGAAACTTGCAACTTCCCCATGCCAAAATGTTTGACTTCAGTTATTTAAAATTGAATGTATGTTAATTTTTAGTGTAATATTTGAAAATAAAATCTACACATTTAAGGAATATTCCGTACATCAATTTTTTTTATAGAAAATAAGAGGTGACATGATTATTTTTTTAATGAATGGATGGTGAAAATGTTCAAAATATGTGATTTGATTAGTAATAGTATTCCGTAGTTAAGAAGATAAATCTGAGACTGAAGAGAATTAAAGTTCATTGCATAAAATATTTAAATATGTGCAACGCTATTTCAAATTTACAAGAATCCAGCTTGATATAATATTTCATCTCCAATCAATTTACCTTAATTTTCAATACTCTAAAAGATATAATTGAATTTGAATAGAAATAGATAATTATTTTAAAAATAAAAGTATAATCATTACCGTGGTAGTGAGACATTACAGGTGATTGAACGAATGATCACCCATGACCATTGGTTCACATTATTTTTTCTTTTACACAAATTTTATCCGGGATAACTTTTCTTATATTTTTAACACTTTTCTTAAGTTCTACTATTAATTTCCTCTTATCGATATGAAAATGTTATATAGTGATAGTGTTTAATTTATACTCCGTACCATTTAAAAATTATCTAAAACATTAATGTTAATCAATATATTATTTCCAAAGAAAACTTGATAACTTTAAGTTAGTGTTTAAAACCAACATTTTCAATTTTCGCATTTCAATTTCAAAATTTAAATTCTTGAATTTTAAATGACGAGGAGATATATGAATTTTAAGTCAAGGTTTATTATAAATTGGAAGAATTATCTAAAATCCAATTTATTTTTTGGGTTTTCAATATAAAATTTGAGCTAAATATAGATTTAAAGTTCAAATCTAAGTTCTCAAACATATCATAAAATTAAATCGTAAAGTTTACTTTTCTATTTGTTTCAAAATGATTTATAAGTATTATAACGATGTATAAAATCTCGTAACATTTTAAATTATTTATTAAGAAATCATTGTTTTAATAAAAAGTATAAAAATTTGTACATAATCAAAGACTACATTTAAATTTTTACATAATAAAAGGTGACATTAAAGTTATATCTTTCACATCACTCTCCATCAAATAATGTCAACTTTTTTTATTTTTTAAAATAGCTGCTCTAATTTAAATGTCAATTAAATGGGAAACTTTTTATTCAAGGTGGATTGATTCCAACATATACTCGAGGAAAAAAGGGATATTATTTGTTACTTAATATATTTTAAAATTATTTTATTTACAAATTAATACAAAATTAAAAGTACTCCGTATAAATTATAAATTTTACAACTACATTAAAGAATTTGCTGTATATAAAACAAAATCTAAAAAAAATATTTTATTTTGTTAAATAATTAATTAATGAAAACACATGAATAGAAAAAAATGAAAAATAACTAAAATAATAATTTTGGGAAGACCCGAGAAATGAAAAAATGGGATTGATCAAGGCTATATTCACTTCAATTTATTTTTATTACTTATTACTAAATACTTTTTTTATTGGATTCGGATCACTTCATATCAGACTAGATCAAATCAGTTTAAATACACCTATATTTAGATCAGACCAGACCAAATCAAAACTTATTCTAATCGGATCAATACTATTTAGATCATTTGAAGAGAACATGTGTTAAAGAGCATCCCACATCGGAAAAGTGTGAGAAAATTAATCGGTATATAAGCTCTTGAGTTGAACTAAGTAACAGATTGGATTCAATCTTTTAATGAGGTTCAACCCAAGTGTCTTATTACTCAATCCAGTTGTCCACACTCAATCCTAAATTTATCATGGTATCAGAGCAGGTTTTGGCCCACCTCGTTTGTCAAGGTGTCCGTCTAGACGTTCATTCCTAACGGCCCGTTTGTCTTTAGCCTAGTTGTCCGTATGGAGTATGTACCAACGGCCTGTGGCCCGTTTAACACGATTGCTCGTCTGGAAGTCCATACCCAGCGGCTCGTGGTTCTTTAGGTGTTGGCGCTCAAAAAAAAAGAAAGTCAAGGGAATGGGAGTTGATTTGCAAGTGGTCAACCGGTTAGATTCAAAATGGCCCAGTTGTCCACTTAAGGGGGAGTGTTAAAGAGCATCCCACATCGGAAAAGCGTGAGAAAATTAATCGGTATATAAGCTCTTGAGTTAAACTAACTAATCGATTGGATTCAATCTTTTAATGTGGTTCAGCCCAAGTATCTTATTGCTAATGCAGTTGTCCATACCACATCTTAAATTCTATCAGCATGACCCAAGCATGTATTGGCAGTGTTTGGAAAACAACTTTTTCCAGCAACATTTTGCTCTCAAAAGCTGAATTACAAAAAAAAAATCATAAACATTTTCGAAATCACAAACATTTATATCCAAACAACCAACTCAAACAAACATCTAACAACTCGCGTCCAAGATTTTTATTTTCTATACGAGAACTAACAACTAAGAGTTAGGGTACCAAACATGGTCAGAGATAAACAAACATAAGGGAGAAAACCCTATGAGGTTAAAATAAACTCTGGTTGGAACACATATTAGGGTACATAAGAAGTTCAAACTAACCAACAATGGCGAAAGCCCATGGGCCGAGGCGGCACCGCCACGAATACCACCATAATACCTTCTATTTTTGGCAGCTCCCCTCCACCACATTCCTCAATTGGTATATATAATAACACCTCAAAAACTGCCTCCTGTCTGGTGCAACATTGCATCTATTTCATCCCCATCCTCCATCTCCAGCTGCAGACAAGAAATAAATTACTATGGGTGTTTAAAGAAAGCTTCGTGCGGAGAGACGCTTTTGCCCTTCCGTCGCACACTCCCGGGACGAAATTTACAATTTGACTTTTGTGGTCAAAACTTATAAAATTTGACTACAATTTGTATTTGGAAAATATTGAATTATAATTTGACATTGACATCATTGAATTCATTTCGAAATGTGTTTAGAGTAGAGCAGACAAAATTTCCATTCCCCTATAGAGCCAAAGATTCACTATTTTTTGGCTTTGGGTATGATGGAATAAAGTAAATTGGCTCTTTAAACTATCCGCACTTCTTGCAATTGTGAAGTAATTGTGAAGTAGCAGTTAGTCAATGCAACTTTCGACGCTCATCGTGGGTTATCTGGAAACAGCCGCTCTATGTTTTCAACATAGGGGTCAGACTGCGTACATCCGACCCCCCCCACCCCGCAATGGGCAGGAGCCGTTGAGGCATTGGGGTGGGTAATGTTGTTGTTGTTGTTCTAGAGCAGACAAACATGTCAGTCATGTTGGTTTCGAGTTGCTTTGGGTTGTGTCAATTAGGATTTGGATTGAAAAATGCATGTTCACGTCCCAATATTATTGGGTTCGGGCCAACCCAATGAATTATGAATGCTTATATTTGGAATACGGTCAATTGTATTTTGCATAAAAATAAAATATTCAAATATATGAAAGATCCTTTCCTATATTCTTTTGCTTTTTTGATTTAGATATATACCACAGTATACTATAAATAAAATTGAAGCTTAAATATGCACAATTTTTTTTTTAAATAAGATAACAGTACAATATTATTAAAAATTCATTTGCAAAGATAAGTGTATACACTAAAGAGGAGTAAAAAGAAAACAATATTATAAATTTATAACATGATTTTTATCACAATCCTTTTCATACTAAAGTAAAATAGTAAATGATTTTGAAAAAAGCCTTGCCTCAGCTCGGAATCGAATTCGTTGAGGGTTGACCCATTTTTAGCGGGTTATTACAAATTTGATTAACAAAATCTTTGTTCAAAATTACTATTCTCGTGTTGAGTATCGGACCAAAAAAACAAGTCGAATCAATTTTTGTGTGGTCTAATTTAAAGTATTCCCGTACAGATCATGAAAGTCAAACTGTAAAACTCCAACATGTGAAGGAGGCAATGTAGAAAATAATTAACACTCGTTTTGGACTTTTGGTCCCTCTAAGTGCACTTTTGTGAGTCAATTTTGTTTACAGTTTTTAGTTACATGAATTAATTTGACTCGATGTAACATGCATGGACCAAATTAACTTACAGATGTACTTAGAGGAGCCAAACCAAGCATTAACTCCATAGAAAATGGAGGTGAGAATAGAATACCTACCTCGTCAGGAGTCTGTTCTGGTCTCAAACGACGACCATCAAACAGAAATGCAACAGAGCTCAGTTCCATAGATTGTCTGTCACAGTAAGCATTCATCAGCTTCTTCAACTGTGTGTTCCTCTTAATCCGGAAAAATACTTCATTCCCATCCTGCAAAAACAAAGTTAAGTCCTATTGTAGAGAACAATTATTCAGCACCTAAAATTGCTCCTTCGAATTAAGCAATTTAGAGCATTTGGCCTTGAAATACATGGAGTATATTTTTATGATACATTAAAATATATATGGAGATAAAATATTCTTTACTTTATTAGGAAAGTAGAAAAATGCAAAAATAATTTTGGGACGATCCAAAAAAGAGTGAGGATTAGTTCAGGCCCGACAGAGTGGATTTAACTTAAATTGACTCATAGTAAAATAGTAATTCGTCCCGAAGTGTAGTTTTTTTGCTCGATCCCAATATGTTTTTGGGATATTATGTGACTTCATCCTGAGGTTTATGCTAATTCTAAAAATGAACTTCCGATGAGATAAGAGTTAACACAAGAAATTTCAAAGGGTATATTAGTCCAACCTAGGGTAAATTTTGATAATAGAAAGAGTAATATAAGAAATAAAAATAATTTGAGGATTACCTAATAAAATTATCTCACCATACCAACCTATAGGGCACACTTTGACTGAACACGAGGATGAATAAAATAAAAACTTCAATGTTGATACTCAATGTATCCCAACAACTTAAACCACTTTCTGTTTTTAGACGTCTCAAAAACATTTCTCACATAGTTTAGTTCCTTTTTTATTAATGACTACGTGGCTCATACATTTCTCTCCCGTCTAAACAAATTCAAATCATACACTTCTTACGTTACAACACCTTTCTTAAACTTCGTGAAAGTCAAAGAGCAAATCCTTTTGGGACAGAGAGAGTATTAATGAAGAGGTTTAAATTCTAGAAACTGAAACCAACACAAGAGCTGAGACATGCCAAAACAGAAAACAGGGAATAATCCCTTCGGACCAAACACAAAGATCAACAAACACTACTAATTGGCTAAGAGTCTCTTATTTTTGCCTTAATTTTTGCTAAAATCTGGAGACTAGAAGTGAGTCTGGAATTAGAAGTTCCGGAAATTAGAGTTAAAAATTGGAGGGAACAAACACTGATTACGGAAGAGGAAATACTATTTTGAGTGGAACGTTAAATTAAATTAACAACCAAAAGTGTATGATCAATTAAATTAAATAGAGCACTTACTTGATATAACAAGCCATGGTCTAATCTTATGATTCCTAGAAAATGTTATGCTTCTATTGTAATACTCACTCCGTCCATTATAGTGGTTGAGATTTATATAGCGTAGAAAAACAATCACAGACCACAAAACTTAATTTAGAGCCTAAGGAAGTATGGACTATGGAGTAGTTATTAGGGAGTACTATTAATATTATTACTACTAATGAAAGGTACACTCTTCGTTTCAAAATAAAGTTTCACATTGTTATCGGCACAATTATTAAGAAAGATGATTTTGTATAGTTAAAACTTAGGGCAGTGGAGATTAAAAAATACTCATATGGAGAAACTCAAAGTTAGTGTGAAATTAAAAGATACTGCCTTTGTCAAAATGTGTTTGTATTGTTAGCCAAGCTGGGTAAACTTTGATCATCAATTAAATAAAAATAGCATTACGTACTAGTATAAAAATCATTAAATTACATTTATCTTGTGAGATACATTTGATAGACGATTCTATTTTATTAATATACAATGTAATACGGAGTAATATTTATTTAATTGACGATCGACGTTAGCCATACAAATTAAACAAAATTTACTGAAATTTATTACTGCGTCCGGGCTTGTAGTTGGGAATATTACTCCGATTGAGACGAAAAGAATAGGTCCTCTCTATGAAAGGTAAAGTGTCAATTGAATTTTGAGAAATTCAAACGTGGTAAGTGAACAATTTGCAGATATGAACTCTTAGTAAACACAAAAAAAAATCAGCTTTAGTTCCAGATTAAATAAATATTTAAAAAACTAAAACGTTGTGCTTGATGATAAAAACAAAATACGAATCAGAGAGGTATAATAAGTAATAATCACACATACGATTAATACTAAAAAAAGATGATGATGATGAAGGAGAGACCTGGCTCTTGACTTTGAGGTTGATATGATTCTGCTCGGCGGTGGAGGGCTTCTTCTCCTCCTGCTGATTCTGGTCAGGACCGGTGGCGCTCTGGTTAAGACCGGCGGAGACCTGGTTAGGAACGGTAGCGTTCGTGATGCCGGACATCTCTCTGACGCGCCTGAGGTAACCCCGGCTGGGATTTATCTGCCGGAACTGCCGCGGGTTTCCGATAACTGTAAAAAAACTGCGGGGGAATGTATGAGATTAGATGTAATTTTACCCTAATTGGTAAAACCGCCCAAATTAAAGCCGCTTTTATTTATTCTCTTTATTGACGCGGGGGACGGTCAGAGATGACGGCCCATGGACCCCGGCTTTCTTAAAGTTGTTATATTCCCACACCAGTAGTCACGCGTACGTTTTTTATTTACTCCCTCCATCCATTTAAATTTTCGCGTAAAAATTCATGTTTTTGAAAATACCCTAATTCTATTTAAAATTTTGAATGAGAGTAAAAAATTAAATTATGCACAAAAAAAGTATTGATGCATATTTTCTAGTATCTTATTTTTCGTTTATTACTTTTTTCTGTTTTTTTACTTTTTTATATCTTTGTTTCCCTTTTTTAGAAAAGTTTTTAAAATTTCTTTTAAGTTTTATATACTGTAATGTTTTTAAAAATTTAAAATTCTTTGGGTTTGAAATAAAAATAAAAACAATTAGCATATACTCCATCTATCTTAAATTACATATTTTAACTTGTTGTTTTCTAGAATAATGTGTTTGGAAGGTTAAAAAAGAAAATACAAAATTAAAATATGGAAAAACGAACTGAAAAAATTAAAACATCTAAAAAATATTATACAAAAAGGAATTTTTAGAACGCGTAAAAAGTCTTTAGAATTGGAATGTCCAGAAAGGATATTCATTTTTATTTTTTGTTTTATTTTATTTCTTATTATATTCCCCATTTTTTGAAGTTCTAAAATCAAGTTTTTAATTTTTTTACTTTGGAAAACAAAAAATAAAAAATGTTAATTTGAGACGTGCAGTCGGTACAGATGCAATATATGTTACTTTTTTCAAACAAAAATGATTTTAAATTTAAAATACGTGATAAAAACAATTTTAAAAAGAAATTTAAAAACCTTGATTAAGAAAAGTAACAAAAAAAATAAAGGGAAAAACAAAAAAACTGAAAAATAAGAAATTAGCACTAGTGTCTCCTATGATTTGGAAAATAAGCACCAATGCCCCTTTTTCAATATTTTGAAACCACAAAAATTTTAGTAATAAATTTTGAAAATATGTAGGGTACTGGTGCCTATTATCCAAATCACGGAATTACTGGTGTTATCTGGCCATTGACCATTCACATCGAATTTAACTATATATATTTCACAAATATATATATATAAATAATGATTGTTTGCACGATGTATATAATAATTATTTATGAATATCTATAGAACACATGATGTCAAATTTTAGTAAACTTGATGTGATTATAAATAGCATTATTCATTCAGTATTTTGATTAATGTGCTATGGAGTTAGGTCCGTGATCCAAGGATATCCCCGAGTTTGTCAAGTTTCGCGAAGAACGTGATAAACTTGAGGTCACTTTCAAGAATTCTCCTGTAGAATTAAGCTTGGCATCTGAAGTTATCAAGTTTGTTGAATTTCTCATAGAGGTGCAAAACAGACAATATTTTTATGAGTGCGTGTCCGTGTAAAAAAACGAGACACAATTATGATCGTCTTTGAAGTGTCCCTGGTATTATTAATGTGTTATATCTTTTCATATTGAGCATGAAGTGGGTCATGACGAGACGACTCGTGAAATCACATTAGTTAACACATGAAACCTCTTGGTAAGGTAAATCATATTTGGCATGTTATCTATAGTTTAATTAGGGCTGGAACATCAATTGATGGTGAAAGGCTACAACACGTGCAAGTGGGAAATGCACTTTCGGTACCATCGAACAACTCCATCTTAAAAACAATACACATCAACTGAATTCACTTGATAGTGACAGATGATACAAATCAAATATCATGATCGCAACAGTAAAATAACACATGAGAACACAATCAACATCACGTATACTCTATATATAGTATTGCAATAGTGCTACATTTTCTTTTAAATGAACTCACATTCTAGTCTATTTTGAGGGAATCCATTTGTGCCTAGTAGCTCTCCTATTACCTTTGTACATAGATTTCAATTTTGGTCTTTTGAAATATCGAAACCCAAACCCAAATCCAAACCCAAACCCAAACCCAAACCCAACCCCAAACCCAACCTCAAACCCAAACCCAAACAGCTTGCAACCACAAAGCAGACGGGTTGGCAATTGGCAGTGTGGTTTTGACTTTTGACCGCTCCGCGGTGCGACTGAGGTTTTATCCCCAACTCTCACCGGCCACCATTATGATCCACAGAAGCCCGAAATACCCAAAATACCCCCGACCCCATCTTCCACTGCCCCCTTTTTCTCTTGGTTCTTCTTCCCCCGAACAATCCACACAGTAGAGAGAGAAACTGAGGTTTAGAGAGAGAGAGAGGGGGGAGAGGATAGGATAAAGATCTCCCCCACGATCACCCATGACGTTTACTTGATATATCTATCTGTTTCCTCTCAATCGGTAGAGAAAAAGATCTGATCTTTTTTCTTTTACCAGTTCTTGATTTGGACGATGAGGAGTGGCAGAGCACATCCGCAGTTCAGAGTGTCCCCGGAGGATGATGCCGGCGGCGCCGGAGAAGCCAACGGATCTGGCGAGATCAGGTTCCGGGGCGTGAGAAAGAGACCCTGGGGGAAATTCGCGGCTGAGATCAGAGACCCTTGGAAGAAAACCCGTGTTTGGCTCGGGACCTTCAACTCCGCCGAGGCCGCCGCCAGAGCCTATGACGCCGCCGCCCGGAACCTCCGTGGCCCGAAAGCTAAGACCAACTTCCCGTCGCCGCCTGCTCCTCTCCATCCTCATCTCCCTCCTTATCACCATCATCAGAGTTTTCAATTCAACCCCAGGGTAAAAGATTCGTCCTTTGTCGACCAAAGAATTTACTCCGATCATCATCCTATTATCTCCCAGAGGCCGACCTCCAGCGGCATGAGTAGTACGGTGGAGTCCTTCAGTGGGCCCCGGCCTCCTCGGCTTCTGCCGCCTTCTCGGCCGTTGGTGGTCCCGGATGATTGTCACAGTGACTGTGATTCGTCTTCCTCAGTCGTGGACGACATGGGCTGTGAATACATTGCCTCTTCTTCTTTCAGAAAGCCCTTTCCTTTCGACCTGAATTCCTTGCCTGCAGAGGAACCTGAGGATTCCGAAGCCTATGATGACATCCGGTGCACAGCTTTGTGTCTCTGACGGTCAGCAATGGCGATTCTTCATTTGTAACCAATATTGATTGCCTAATTTTACTTTTTCTTTTTCTTTTACTTTTTAAATTTTATTTTACCATCTCCGCTTTATGGCGCGGAAGAAGGCCGGGAATCAAGAAGGAAGACAGTGGATCATGGTTATTAGAGCCAAAGACTGAACCTTTTATCAAATGGTTTGTCTGTGATGAGTCTGCTCTTTGAAGTGGATTTTCATGTTAATCAATTATGATGCCTGTTTCAGTGTTGTTTGATGCATATTATCTGATGTTATGTCTTCTGCTTGCTCTTATGTTATGATCATGATATTCATAATCATTATATAATTGCCATTTATGTCCCTTTTAGCATAGTAAGTGAATTCACATTTGTTTGTTTGTTTGTTTGTTTGTTCTTACACTTGCATGATATGTGTGCTCATTTGATCTTTCTTGATTGTTATGGAGCATGTTTTTTAAAAATCTTCCTTGATTGTTATGGAGCATGTTTGTTGATAATCTTTCTTGATTGTTATGGAGTGTGTTTGTTGACAATCTTTCTTGATTGTTATGGAGTATGCTTATTGTGCCTTTAGCTTGTGGACATCTTTGCATGGTAAAGATTGAATTTTTCTCTTGTAACATTGTAATATGATTCTATACTAATGACGTTTGTCGTGTAGCGATGTCATTTTTCTTGGTGTTTGGTACTCCGTATTTATCAAAAGGAAAGTATTTTGTAGTTTTAACAATCAATGCTGCCAACAAATTTTCGGCTTGTCGCCATTCAACCGTTTCTTGTAGTATGAAGTTTCCGCGCGTGGGGATGAGGAAGGCTTGCGAGATGATTGGAGATTCTTAATAGGTATTGAACAACATTCTATGTTCGTTTTGATATATTGTAGGTAATAAATTTTGACGCGTGTAGTGAGGCTCGGGTTTCCAAGAATATTGTAGGTATTGGATATTTGATTGCCTTATAATGAATGTTGAGGTTAGCGGTTGATTATGGTAGCTTATGCTTATTTTATGTAGCCTTTTAATTGGCTGAAATATACTCTACCAAATGTTTTACCTCTTAGATAATTCAACCATTTCATGTCACTGAAATAACGTTTACAAAACAAGCCTTTACCTTGTACTCCCTCTTTCTCATAAAGAACTTTATAGAGTGACTTTGTGCATCAAAGATTGCATCTTTTATATATATACATTATGTGATATTGGAATTACTTGGGAGGTGTTTGGTTCATGGCTCCTAAGGTTTCCCATATAGCGTAACGTGATACTATGAAAACAAAAGTTTTTCTTACGTTGTTGGGTTATTAATGTTTGTACTTTGTAGCCGTTGACTGTGTGCACATAGGGTTACATTCATGCTCCCTATTTGGTTATGTTATAACCTTTGAAAGTTTAAGTATTCACTTACTGGGATTTGATTCTTAATTATGTGCTAATTATAGGGTTGTTTTCATGTTTGGCAAATGGCAAGTAATTGTTATGGTTTGATATGCTTAGTAATTGTGAGTGCTGATATGCTTAATGCTTTGCTTATTTGATGCATTCTTTGCCACTATGCATTTTAAGAAGATACCCCCCCCCCCCAACCCCCCGTCCCCCGTGCTTGAGCACTTGGTATTCTCTTCGCTCGGAGTGTAATCCAGGTTGGATAGGCTCCACACTTTGTAGGAATTTTTGAACCCGAGATGTTTTATTGAGGCCGTGTATTGGTTTCTTAAGTGTCTGTTTGGCAATAGCTTTAGCGTTTAGCTTTATCATTTTTTAAAAAGTTATCTAATGAATTAATGATAGTGTTTAGCATTTATAATTAAAGTTAATTTGCATTCTTAGAAGTTATCTGAAATTCTAACGAAAAACGATGTTCCCGGGCCTAAAAAAGGAAGAGTAAGACGTGTTTGGATTTGTGTTTAAAAACTGCTTTGAACTTGTGTTTCATTAAAATGTCATTTATCGTAGTTGTGAATTTGTTTCTGGTTATAGATTATGACTTTAAAGTTTAAAATTAGCTTTAGAAGAGCTTTTAAGCGAAACTAAAACTATTTACTTTTTCCTACTCCGTAGTTTTTAAAATTTTGGTTTTTCATTAATATATTCCGTACTATACTTCCAAACACTCTAAATAATGAAATAAAAAAGTTAGTTTCATGTCACAAGTTCATTACGATTCTACTCCCTCTGTTTTAATTTATATTGTTTATTTTGGTTTACGATGTTTAACTGAAATCATTTTTAAATTATTTTATATGAAAAATGGTGTAGAATTAAAAAAATAAAAATTATGTATTAAAATGCTACATTAAAAGATCTACTCCGGGTATAAAACTAGTGGTGATATTTATATTTTATTTTATCAAATGACTACCGAAAAAATAAAAAAAATGAATGAAATTTGATTCTATAAATAGTAAATATGTAATTTAATTTGGAACAGGAGAATATTATTTGGCTTAAGTCCTCGTCGTTCAAAAGACTTTCTCGTGCATGTAATTTCTAACCATGTATTTTTATTTTTTGATACATTTTTTGTTCTCCAAAAGATAATAAATTTTTCGTTCCATAAAATTGGCTCATTTGAAATAAGTTGTGGAATAGGATCAAACGGTGTCAAATAAAAGTGGTGTCCAAATATCTTATTCCCTCCATCTCATTTTGATTGTAATTTTATTTTCTCTTCCTTCTCGATAACTTTTGTTTGTTTGTATATTTCTATTGATTTAAACGGAATGTAACTTTTCACAATCGAAATAAATTATGAAGAACTATTTATATTTTCTATAAATAAAAAGCTTTCTTTTTTTTGTCTCTCGAAACCCATATAATAATATGACATTGGCTCTGACTAAAACACCAATGGTGTTCTATTTGTAAAATTGACGATTCTACTTCAAATTAAATCCCTCCGGTGATTCCCGCAACTCTAGTCCAATTTGGAATTTTGTTGGAGAATTTAAATAACACTGATTGATCTGAAAGTCGCGATAACACTCTCAAATTGGTTATTTTGGGCGTTATCGAAAAATTAATCGGATAAAACTCAAATCACTGGGCAAGAACAAGTATGAATTGTGATGAATTTTCGAACTGCTCCTTTCGACCAAGCCTTGCGAGATTTATAAAGAAGCAGGGAAGGAAAAGAAATTGGGTTTGCGCCTCTCTTCTAAACTTTGCCTCGAATCGCGCGAAAAGGAGAAGGAACGTTCATTCGAAATTCCTTTACATTCAATTATGAAAATAAAAGTCAAGTGAATTTTTAACATAATACTTTGTGCAAAGCTAGGTGCTCTGCCCCTCAAACCCCGCTCTCGAATGCGCTGCCCCCGAACCCCTGCCAAAGAAGCATTGCAGTTGCCCCTTTGGAACTCGCGTTAAAACGAAACTTATAACATAACAAACTCAACGAAGCGTGCACTATGCACCACCAAATTTGTTAAATAGTCATTCTAATTACACTAAAATAAATAATAAATTGTACCTTCCAAATTTAGTTAATTTTTGGGTAAAAATATTTGACAAGTGTAATTGAAGGGGATGGAAAGTCGATTTGGGTCGGACCGGGGTGAAATGTTAACCCGGGCAGGAAGCCAGGAACCATTAAAAAAAGTTAACTCATAAATAAATCTCATTTTATACTATTTTCATTGAAAGTAAAAAATAAAAGTTGTTATTATAAATGTATGGCTGAGATTACGTAATACGAGTAAATTTTTTTTTTAAGAACTGATTACGGAATAAAAATATTTACGAAACTTAGGAAATAAAAAAGAAAAAAAAATTCCTTCATTAAAAAAAAAGAGAAAAAAAATTGTAACATCAATACCGAACACAGCTCAGCTGTGCAAAGCACAAACATTTATCAACACAACTTTTATTTGTTTTTGTTTTTCTGAAACGTTGCACCTGACTATATTCATTAATTAGGGATGTATTATAATGGATGATTAGGTTCAGAAGACATTAATCTATTAATTAAATAATAGAAAAACACATTTTGTTGTTAAAATAATGGCTTAATATGTGGCCTCAGGGAATATAGGCATGTTTGCAAATTTTCCTAATAACAATTCTTTTTTACACTAATTTTAAATATCAAAAAATGACATCAGGCTAAACAATACTCCGTATTTCGTTAGGCTCGGGATCGAATTCTATCTCAAGAATAATCCTCAGAGCGTGAATCGATCCTAAGCCCAACGAGGCATCGAAAGCCCCAAATATGTGAATAATAAATTCATATATTGATCTATGTACCAAACTATTGTGCAAACTTAAAATGCAGTAATTCATCTCCAACCAATTGCTCAAAACTCAAACACAAATCAAGTTAATCAAATTTTCACTTTTTTTATAGTTTGTAATTAAAAAAATCCATTAGAATATAAAAATACTTTATAAAAATATATACATAACCCACAAAATGTAACCACCAAAAGCTATTAAAAAAAAGAAAGGAGATAAATTGGTACAAAAAATGCGTTGAGCTACCGTGCAACTACAAATTTGCGTTTGAGGAAAGGTCTAACAAAGAAAATTTTTATTTTGGTGTTGGATTTTTTTATATATAAATAACATTTTCTCCTCAATTTTAATTTCAATTATACACCATCAAAATTTCAAATCCAGCATCCGAATTCCAATTAAAACTATTATTACTCCATCCGACCAGAAATGTTCTTCACATTTGACTTTTTTTGGTCAAAATTTATAAACTTTGACTCCAATTTATGGAAAAAATATATTTTATTATAATATAAATTTAATATCAATATTTTTCCAATGTAACGTAGTTTTAAAAAATCAAACTTTTATAAAATATATCTATGTATAAATATAAATATTAATAGTCAAAGTATAATATTAGAGACCGTGAAAAATTAAATGAGAAAAATATTTCGGGGTAATGGGATTATATCCCAATTTAAAATATTAATTTGCAACTTCCAAACTCCAATTTAAAAAAAACTCCAATTAAAAGGGAAGAAAAATAGAATAAAGTTAACACACTTTAGTTAACGGTCATCACGGAAAAAGGAAAATATAAGTACTCCGTAAATGGTGGATGAACCTAACTGTAAACTCACATGGGTCTTATGATTATGTTATTATGTTATTACTCAATTTAATTAAAGTTTCCCTTAACAAAGTTTATTGGAGATTTGGTGGATATGATATTAATATCGAAATTTGGAGAAAATGATAAATTTTCAAATCTTAAAACAATTTTTTTGAGAGATGTATCAAAATATTTGAATTGATATTTTTCAAAATTAAAACATCAAATATCAAAACGGCTTCGAGAGAGTTTTCATATTAATGATATAAAATCTCAAGTTCTCAACTATGCTTAGACTTCGCCAAATACAACAAAATGATTCTGATGTTGAAAAATATCAAAACTCATATTTTTTGCGCTCATCAAACGGGCCCTTATTCTGTTCGTCATTGATTAAATCTACACACAACTTACAATATTGAAGAAAAATTGTGTCTGATTCGATTTATATATATGCATTAGTATAAATTTAACAAATAAAAGTGCGCGCACACACACATATAACATTAAAATTCTACCATCTATCAAATAAGGAATACCTTAGACTATTTTATTATAACAAATTGTTCTAAAAAAACACCAATAGTTTGTGTTGAATCCATTTAATGGGACCTGGAGAGAATATGCAATTGTGTATACGCAAGACTTAGGCCCCGTTCCGTTCAACTTATTTTTTCTTATTTTTTATTATTCTTATTAAAATCAGATCAGATCAGATCAGATCAGACCAGATCAGATCAGATCGAATCAGATCAGATCAAATCAGATCAGATCAGATCCAATCAGATCAGATCAGATCCTATCAGATCAGATCAGATCAGGACTTATTAAAATCAGATCTCATCAAGAATTATTATTATTATTATTATTATTATTATTATTATTATGATCATCATCATCATCATCATCATCATCATCATTATTATTATTATTATTATTATTATTATGATCATCATCATCATCATCATCATCATCATCATCATCATCATTATTATTATTATTATTATTATTATTCTTAAAAATGAAAAAGAATAAACTTTAGAAATAGGTTAAATAGAAAACTGAGAAAGTAATCCTTAATTATTAGACGTCGGAAAAATTAGTTTTAAAATACATTGACAATATCAATCTAATTCTACTTTTAAAATATATTTTTATTGCTACTTGTAGTTTGAGTTTCTAAACTTTTGATCTTTTATAAGGATGAGATATTTTAATAAAAATAATATCTCTTCTATATATTGATTATCTAAATTTAATTACTTTTTAATGTATATCTAAATTAAATATTTATTCTAATGTATAATTCTAATTTTACAAAAAAAATTATCATAAAATAAAAAATATTATTACATTATAATATGAATGATTATTCTAATATATGAATTAACTATTTTTATTTTTTTAAAAAATAATCATTAAATAAAAAATATTGATTATATTATAATATGAATTATCATTACAATTTTCAAACGTTATTATAAAGTCAAATTAAATTATTGATTTGAAATTTTAAATTAAATCATAATTAATCAGATCAGACCAGATCAGATCAGATCAGATCAGATCCAATCAGATCAGATCCAATCAGATCAGATCAGATCCAATCAGATCAGGTCAGATCAAATCAGATCAGATCATATCAGATCAGACCAGATCAGATCAGAACTTATTAGAATCAGATCAGATCAGAAAAAATAAGTTGAACGGAACGGAGCCTTAGTCTTAGGAGAAAAGTAGATAGACAATTTCTAATAAAATTCTTAGCTCAACACATGCACATAACCACAAATGAAAGTAGCATAGATAAAGAGAATACGAATAGGACAAACAATCAAACATATAAGTATAAATTGCTTTTTTTTTTGTGAAAACAAGTAGAAATTACTTTATTTCATACGGAGTATATAACTTCTTTGTTTGAGATAGTATAAACTAAGAACGTGTTTTCTTTGTCTAACTCTCACATCATATCTTTCAAGCTTTACACATGTCTATTTCCTACCCATCTTCACATTCCATATCACAACCCTCTCGCACCTCCTTAGTCATGGAGAATTCATTACACGCTCAAACTATCCAGGCATGGTTTCACACAACTTATTATCTACAAGAATTACTCTCACATTTCTCTGAACATCCTCGTAATGAATCCTACTCATCCTAGGTAAATGGAGGGCGATTCAACTAAGTCATCTAAAAAGGTAAATGAAGCTCATCCTCCGAGAGACACTAACGTCCCTTTCTACAAGACGAATACCCTGAGGACCAGAGCTTGTCCACAACTCCTTTCACCATTGTATTTTTTTAATTATCTATAATCTAGTTTTAAAGCGAGCTGGGTCGGTCCAAAGCTTGTGGACTTACTTGCGGACTTAGAAGAATATACTAGGGAGTATAAATACAATGTCTTGCACTATAACCGATTCAGCTCGCACTTTGATCAAATCTAACATCGATAAAAATTTTGTCCGTCCCAAAAAAAATATTTTTTCTTTTTTTGTTTGCGTCAAAATGATTTTTTTTCATAATTTAATACTCTATCCGTCTCAAATTAAATTATATGTTTACCAATAACAATACCAAACTTCATTCATTTTTTTCTTATTTTTGTTATTCCTTTGATAAAATAGTATATTCGTGTAACTTTTTGTTTCGTAAAATTTTTGATGCAATTATTTAATATGTAAAATATATATTTTTTAATTCTGCTCTAATTTTCTTATAGAATAAATTAAAAATAAATTCAGTCAAATATCATAAATCGAAACTGACAATTTAAATTAGAACAATGGCTACATGGAGTTTAATTTAATTTGGAATTACATGTACTAGAATATTTACAAAAAAATAAAAATAAAACAAGTACTAGAATATAACCACTTTTAAGAAGGAGAGGGGGAGTAAAACAAAAGAAGGATGGGAGAGGAAGGGAAAGCTTTGCTGAAAGAAATCAATCCCAACAAAGCATTTGGGCGATTAAAATCGAACGCATTCGACGAGCTGCACAGCTTCATGTCATGGCTGAAATGGATGTGCGTGGACCAGTCCGACCGGCGGTCCGCCGCCCTCTCCTGGGCGGTCTTCGTCTCCATGACCGTCGTCGTCCCCTGCTTCTCCCACTTCTTCCTCGCCTGCACCGACTGCGACGCCCGCCACAGCCGCCCCTACGACGCCGTCGTCCAGATCTCCCTCAGCGGCGTCGCCGCCCTCTCCTTCGTCTCCCTCTCCGCCTTCGTCCGCAAATACGGCCTCCGCCGCTTCTTGTTCTTCGATAAGCTCTGCGATGAGAGCGAGGCTGTCCGGCAATGGTATACCCAACAGCTCAATGTGAGTTTTTTTAATAAAAATTTTAAATTTAGTGTTTGTTTTATTCGTGTTTATGATCATGGTATTCTATTGAATCTTTGACTATATAAAGATTCTTTTTTTTTAAATATTTTAAACGATATTTTGACAATTGCTGCAATTTGGCAATGGATTCAATGATAAAGATTCATTCTTTGGGAATTAAATTTAGTGTTCATGATCATGGTTTTTTTAAAATTAAATATTTGATGATATAAAGATTCTTTTTACTAGTCCTTTAAACGAAATTTTAACAATTGCTGCAATTTGGCAATGAATTCAATGATAAAGATTCATTCTTTGGGGATTAAATTTAGTGTTCATGATCATGGTTTTTTTTAGATTAAATCTTTAATAATTTAAAGATTCTTTTTTCTAATCTTTTAAACTAAGTTTTAACAATTGCTGCAATTTGACAATGGATTCAATGATAAAAATTCAATCTTTGGTAATTGGTGTGGAGAAGAGCATGTCTGTGGGTGTTCTTTTTCTGAATCTTGTTTTTCTTCCTGTTTTCTTTTCTTCTTTGGGCAAAAGAATAAAATGAAAGAAAATGTTATTTTCCCTGAGAAACAGACACTGTGTGTGAGATAATGATTATCAATTTCAGTGTCATTTGTAGCATGACCAAAAAATGAAACTGCTTATCATTATGTCTCTGTTTTTTATTTCTTGGTTTTTCTGTTTTTTATTTTTTACATGTTTGTTGCATAACAACTAAACTCACAATTTTATTTGTAATTATATTTTCCTAACATTTGGAGAAAAGAATAATAGTCATTGCAATCAATTGTCTTTGGAGAATTAAGGGAAAAAGTGGAGATTACCAGCTGTAAGCATGTAGAATGTTGTTGCAAAACAGATCAGAAAAGATTAACAAACAAATGACAGTTGGTTTTTCTTTACAGTAATTATTGTTGACTTTATTATCTTTTTTTAACCTTTTAGGATGAACCAACAACAAAGTTATATGTAAAAAGTAATCTTACCTCTGTAAAAAATGATTGTTTGGTTAAACCCCAGATGAATTGATACATTTACCACCCAAAATTTCATTGATAAGAGCAAACAAATGAAGTTTATTGCATCATTTAAATTTTATTTTGTAGGTTTTTTAATGCAGTTTTTAAAGCAAAGGTTCATGATAGACATTAGATAAGCCAAATAAGCAATTTTTTATTACTTAGGCAATCATTTTCTTAAAGTAATAAATAAAGATTTGTGTGAGAACAAGCAAACTTCTGAATTTCAAAATATAAAAATTGTATATTTTTTTAATTTTATATTTATATTTCAATAAGCTGATTTGAAAATATCACCAAACCGTTTTGTCAAGAACCAAATGGATAACTCCATCTACCCCAACAAACATGCAGAGATCATTGGAAGTCCTCTTCATATTTGTCTTGCCTTGTCTTGCCGCTGAAGGGGCATACAAGATATGGTGGTACGCCTCAGGCGGGACCCAGATCCCGTTCCTGGGCAACGCCGTCGCGAGCGACGTCGTTGCCTGCATGCTGGAGCTCTGCTCGTGGCTCTACAGGACGGCCGTCTTCTTCCTCGTCTGCGTCCTCTTCCGCCTCATCTGCTACCTCCAGATACTCAGGCTCCAGGATTTCGCCAAGGTGTTCCATCAGGACTCCAATGTGGAGTCCGTGCTGAGGGAGCACCTCAGGATCAGGCGGTACCTGCGGATCATCAGCCACAGGTACCGCGCTTTCATCCTGTGGGCCCTCGTGCTCATCACCGCCAGCCAGTTTGCTTCCCTTCTCGTCACCACACGTTCCGCTGCCGATCTCCATATCTACAAGAGTGGTGAACTTGCGGTGCGCCCATTTCTTACCTTGTAAATACTCCACCCGTTCACCAAAACGGTTCTTATTTTGACTAATGGGAGAAACAATGAGCGTATATTTGTAGTTGACTTTCCAATCTTGCCTTTGATGTGATGGGTAGATTATTAGTGGAAAAATTTGATGTGATAGGTAGACTAAGAATTAGTAGGGGCAAAAGTGATTTTTTAAATGACATGTGTGCATGTCGATGAAACCGAACCGGTGAACACCCATAGGCCCTAACACTTCTTCTTGATACCATATATGCCAATGCAGTTGTGCTCGGTGAGCCTTCTCGCGGGCCTCATGATTCTGCTGAGAAGTGCAACAAGAATCACGCACAAGGCTCAAGGCGTGACATGTCTTGCTGCCAAGTGGCACGTGTGTGCCACAATAGACTCGTTCGAATCCGTCGAAGCCGAGACTCCCACCGCCGCCACTCAGAGCGGCGGTGGGGCCCACTCTTTTACGCCGACGAGTTGCTATGATGGATCTTCTGATGCGGATGATGATGGTGATGATGATGTCGGGGACGAAGAAGACGAGCTAGACAACACCAAGTTTGTCCGCTCATATGCTAATAGCACCATCTCTTTTCAAAAAAGACAAGCATTGGGTAAGTCATCTCTAATGTTCAGCCTCTATTAGGATATACTCCGTAATAGCATTTTGGGACATTCAATATCACAAGTTTGAGCTTTAGAAATCACTCTAAATAGGATTAAAACATAGAGAAAAGTATTAAAATAGGACTTTCATGTTTTTTTTCCCGAAATAGGACTTTGCACTGTGGTAATGTGACTTTGCCATGTTGTAATGTGACAGTGTACATGTGCAAATTACTTTACTTTTTTGGTAATGTATATGACCATGTATGGTAATGTAAGTCCTCTTTCGGAAATAAAAACATGAAAGTCTTATTTTGATATATTTTCAATATTTTAGTCCTATTTTGGTCTTTCTCCCTTTGAGCTTTTGGTTGACTTGTTCTTTGATATATGATACTCCGGGTATTAGAGTGTTATTGACCTAAAGGTCACGGGTTCGAAACCCAGATTTTAAAAAAGAAAATGTTCAATGTGCCTTGCACGTGAGGATACTTGACCTAGAGTCCACGAGTTCAAATTTCATAAAAAAAATTACTCCATAGTGTTCTTGTGCAAGAACTGAACAAAGAGACTTCATCTGCACGTGACCGGACGTGTTAAAGTATATAACTAACGATTGTTTGTGTTCGGTACGTTTGGTGCAGTTACGTACTTTGAGAACAACAGAGCGGGCATAACGGTTTACGGGTTCATGTTGGACCGGACATCGCTTCACACAATATTCGGCATAGAATTGTCGTTGGTGCTCTGGTTGCTGGGTAAAACCGTGGGCATTTCTTGACTGATCATTCATTCTGCAGAGATTCATGATTCATTCATCCATTCATCAATGGTGAAAGATCAGATCCAAGGGGGATTGTAAAGGCTGTATAATTATATTTCCATTGTTTTGTTTTGTTGATTATAATGTATACCCATCATTGTACAACTCTTTTGTTGTTTGATTTGTATAGTGATATGCTCTTTTGGAGTTTTGCAAACAAGCATGTCCCATATTTTTAAGTTGTCTTACTTTTTATGATATTTGATTGGAGTTATTTTTAATTTTTCTTGGACGATCTTTAAATATTAAGATTAGGAATACGAATGCAAATATATATATATATATATATATATATCTATATATATATATATATATATATATATGATAAATAAAAAATCACAGTTATATAAGGAGAATTGTTTTTCAAAAGGCCTAAGGATAATAATGTGAAAACTAAATTATTAAGGTCGGACAATGGATTAGAGATAATTTCAAGACTATATAGGTCTTGTTTAGTAAATGACAATTGGCCAAAATTTAGGTGGTGTGACGTTTTTGGTTTTTTAACTTAATTAAAAGGTTATATTACGTGTCTAAACTCTGAAAAAAGACAAAGAAAAACATATTGAAAAAAAGACTATAGTAGGAGTAAAACATTAAAAATGTATTAAAATAAGACTTTCATATTTTTATTTCTCGAAATAGGAGTTAAGATGCATTTACTAAACATGATCATTTGCATTATCAAAAAGTATATTAATGTGCGCATGTACAGTGCCACATTACTGCCACATTACTACAATGCTAAGTCTTATTTCAAGAATAAAAATATAAAACTCCTATTTTGAGAATTTACTCATTTTTATAAGTCTAAAGCAATTAATTTCATCTCAACTTGTAAAAATTTTTTAGGAGCTCAAGAGTCAAGAGTACTCCGTAAATGCTTAAAATTTTCTGTACAAGGCACATTTATGATTTATTTTTCAAAAAGTAATTTGAACGAGGGAATTAGGAAGGGCAATGCTAGGGGTACACCAACATGGGGTACCCCAAGTGTACACCAAGCCAACATAGACACACATAGGGGTGTATACGAATCGAATCGAAGCAAATGTATCACTATTCGATTCGTATTCGATTAAAGTGATATGTATTCGAATTCGGATTTGTATATAATTCGAATTTTAAAAAACATTCGTATTCGATTCGATAGATATTTGACGTATTTGAATTCGTATTCGAATATTCAAATTCGAAAATATTAGTAATTTTTTTCTTAAAACAGATTTCTTAAAGACATTAAATTATTATTTTATAATAATGTAAAATGTAGTAAAAATATGTTAAATATATATAAATTTATTTATAAATTATAATATTCGAATATATATAAATTCATATGTACACAAAAATTTAATATATTAAAATATGTTAAAATATGTACACAAATATTTAATATATTAGAATATATATATAAATTTATTTATAAATTATAATATTCGAATAATTTGAATAATAAACGAATCGAATCTACTAATATTTGTATTCGAATTCGAAAATAATTCGAATCTAAAATATGATTTGTATTCGGATTCGAATTCGAATATAGCGAATACAAATCATTCTTTTCGAATACGAATCACGAATCGAATACATTTTATTTGATTTGTATGCATCCCTAGACACACACAGACACAAAATGTCTGTGAAACACAGACACTTTGTGTCTGTGTGTGTCTAGGGGTGTAAACGAACCGAATCGAAGCGAATACCGATATATTTGAATTTGAATTTGTTTAATTTTTTCGAATACGAATCCGAATTCGAATATGAGACGAATTCAAAATAAGATTTGAATAAGTATTTGATTAATATTCGAATAGTTATCGAATCATAAATGAATATTTGAATAATCATACTATGTAATTTATATGATGGACCAACATCAATTTGTAAATTAACTTACGGAACTCTTTATACTATACTATATTCGGTATATAAAAACATTAATACATTTGTATCTTACACAAATTATATTTTATAAAATATAACTATTAAAAATCATATGTTTTAGATTTTCGTGTTATGTTAATTTATTGAATTCTTAGTATTTAAATACACTTTATACTATATTACTTTGCTTGACTTTTGATGTTGAAAACATGGTCTGTGTATATATACATATATTCGAATATCATCCAAATCGAATATATCCCTATTTGTATTTGTATTTGATTAATATTCGAATCAAAAATAATATTTGAATTTGAATTTGTATTTGAATAACGCGAATTCGAATCATCATATTCGAATACAAATCGCGAATCGAATTTAAAATATTTGATTTGTTTACATCCCTATGTGTGTCTGTGTTGGCTTTGGTGTAGACTTGGGGTACCCATGTTGGTGCTGGGGTGTACAGTAGCTTAATTCATTAGGGAAGGGCTACTTCAAGCGGTGGAGGGAACCATAATTTCTCCCGGCGGCGATGTACGGCTACGGCGGCAGTTTCAGAAGGGATGATTCAAAGGGGAAGGCGCAAAGCAGAGGAGGTGAGTCGTTAATGGAGATCGAAGATGCTCCCGTTTACCGCTGTTCTAAATCGCACGAGAAGATCTATCAGGAATGGTTCGCCTTGGCCGATTCAGGTTCCCAGCTTCTGCTATCCAATTTCTTTCTGTTTTAGGTTAGATTTTCATCACAGTTTGACAATGAAAGCAATGGATATCGGTTTTTCAGACGGAGATGGACGACTTACAGGAGGCGACGCCACAAAATTCTTCGGCATGTCCAAGTTGTCCCGCCAGGATCTCAAGCAGGTTCTTTTACTAATTTTGAATTACTAATTTTTCTATGCAATCGAAGTTTTGTGTAATCAGCTCATTTTCAATGCATTCGACTGATACCTATTGGTCATCACTGATTTATTTTTATTCTCTTGCCCTAGGTTTGGGCAATTGCAGATTCTAAGCGTCAAGGCTTTCTGGGTTTTAAAGAGTTCATTGCAGCTATGCAGGTTCTGATTCTCTTTGTGATCTTCAGCCTTCCATTTTAGAATTATGATCTCTCTCAAATATTGATTGATTACTGGGATATGATTCGTCAATGTAGTTAATCTCTTTGGCACAAGCTGGCCATGTGGTGAGGGCGACAAATGATTATTCAACAGCTGAAGGTAACTAGTGTATTTAGCAACTTTCTTTCTTTCCCCATGATAACATGATATCTTTCTGATAGGTAATTCCATAAGTATTTCTTGGTTAAGTATAAAACAAATTGTTTCCTTATTATGATCACACTATGGAAAAATTTGCAGTTGATTTTGAAAATTTGGAGCCACCTACCATGGAAGGCTTGGATGTCCTATTGGCTGTAAGTATGTTAGATCCACTGTCTGATTGATCTTTTGGTTAACCATGAAAAGGCCTGACTTCTCTAATCATATCACACAGAAGAAAAAACGTGCTTCTAGACATGAACACGAGGGTAAGGCTATATACGTATCTATGTATCAACTTTCACAGGACGGGTGTGTGGGTGGAGATGAATTCCATATCCAATGAATTTGAAATTAACTGTAATTACTATATTGCAGGTAGTCCTCCTAGGCAATCTTCTACAGCTAATTGGTTTCAATCACCTAAATCTGCAAAGGTATCCTTCTAAACTTTTGCTCCTCTCAGCTGTGTATTTTAATGAAATACTATCAAGGATCTACTAATGAATTCTTGACCGAATACAAATTCCAATGGTTCGTTCTATGAAATTTTTCCATAATTTAATTCCCTGAAACTAACTCTAAGGGATCTAATATTTCTAGATATCATGTATGCTTGCCTTTGGAAGTATTTTGTTTTTTAGTTTTCTAGAAAAGCAAGGCATGCAAATTATTTGTTCACTTTTTTTACGTGACCACATTAATCTTTTTTTTAATCCTTAGGACTTCATTCTAATTCTTAAGAGATGATTTGTGAAATTTATAATTCTTGGCTTCCTACTATATTTATTAAGTTCATACGTTTGAGTAGGGGTATGGTCTGCGTAGACAAACCCCCAGACCATACTCTCGTGGGATTCAAGTGGGTTGTTGTTGTTATTGCTGTTTCTTTCTTTTTTCATATAATAAGTTTATGCTCTTGCATTGAGCCATTGACATTATATTTATTTTGTAATTCGCGTTTCTATAACACTTCATTCCTGGGATGACTTGTTATTTTCTTCCATGTATCTGCTCAGATCTCTTCAACATCGGTTACTTCAATAATTGATGGATTGAAGAGGCTGTACATCAAGAAATTGAAGCCCCTAGAAGTTACATATCGGTTTAATGATTTTGTCTCTCCCTTATTGGTTAGTGAATGTCTTCCACTATGATGTTTTTCACTTTTACATCTTATTCCAAAAGGATTTATGCATTTCCCTTGTTTATTTTGGGGAAAAAGTTGCATAATTGAGATCTATTTCTATTGCTTATGCATAATTTGGTGGTAGACAAACAGTGACTTTGATTGCAAGCCCATGGTGATGCTTTTGGGTCAATACTCCACAGGGAAGACAACTTTCATCAAACATTTACTCAAGAGCAGTTATCCAGGTTTACCACACCTCAATGTTCATTATTTGCAATTTCTTGCACATTCACATTCATCTTCTAGTTAATTGGTTGCTGTTCTCATTGATACTCATTATATAGTACATTTGCAGGAGCTCATATTGGACCAGAACCTACTACAGATAGATTTGTGGTTGTCATGGTATGATTCTATTTTATACATTTTTTTCTAAATGATGAAGTAACAATGCTAGCTCATGCATGACCACATAGCATTTCCACTAAATCATTCTTGCTTTGCCCCAAAAAGGTTTCTAGTTTCTTTTTTGTTCTAAAAATATGTTTTCTTTTTTCCTTTTAAGGAAATAATTGTGTGCTTCATTTTATTTCAATTCTCTACTCAAATCTCAACCACACAATTTTCACATTCTTAATAACCACGCCTGATCAAATGTGTAAGCTTTTTATGAGACAAGAGAGTGTGTTGCAAGAACATCTTTTGATTGCTAATGCAGAGTATTACTGAATCCCTAAATTTCATAGAAAATCAAATTGGTGCTCAGTGTTTTCTTGAACAGAAAGATGCTAGAGCGCTATATCAGTCACAAGGTAGTTGTGGGCGTGAGTGTCACCAAAAGCCTTCTCCATCATGTGCTAATGAACTTTTGTATCGAGTAATTTGAGTTGTTAGTAGCTAAAGTTTGAGGACTTAATTTCCACATTTGCTTCTTTTCTTTGTGTGGTGCTTTTTTATACTCTAGGAAATGAACTTTTATCCTCTAATTAACACCCCCATTAGATTTATCAGTTATTTGACAACTCTCATATATTCGGCATTCAGAACACTATACTGTCGATATCTCTTTTGTAAAAACAGTGTTAAAGTTTTTTTTTTTACAGAATGGGCCTGATGAAAGGAGTATTCCTGGCAACACCGTTGCTGTTCAAGCAGATATGCCATTCAGCGGCCTTACAACTTTTGGAACTGCGTTTTTGTCAAAATTTGAGTGTTCTCAAATGCCTCATCCTGTGAGTTACTATCTTCTTTTCACTTCACCAAAGATTTTCATATAAACTGATTTTATTCGTTTGCTTCTGGATTTTTCTGTTGTCATTTGGAATGGTCAAAACACAAAAGCTGTTAGAGCAAATAACATTTGTCGACACTCCTGGAGTTTTATCTGGAGAAAAGCAACGCACCCAAAGGAGCTACGACTTTACTGGGGTAACATCTTGGTTTGCAGCCAAGTGTGACCTCATCTTGCTATTGTTTGATCCTCACAAACTCGATATTAGTGACGAATTCAAGCGTGTGATTTCATCTTTACGAGGCCATGATGATAAGATAAGGGTGGTTCTGAACAAGGCCGATCAAGTAGATACTCAACAAGTGAGACAACCAATGCCTACGAAGTCTTTTTAAGTTTCAGTTGTGATCAACTAATGTTCCATTACTTCTATTTGTTTAGTTATTTCACTTCACTATGTTGTCTATTGTAGCTCATGAGGGTCTATGGTGCATTGATGTGGTCCTTGGGGAAAGTTCTGAATACTCCAGAAGTTATGCGTGTTTATATTGGGTATGCTATCTACGATTTTCTCATTTTGTTGTCTCAGTGGTTAAATTCATCCCATCATGCTTGAACTCAATGTTTTAATGGCCTAAATTTATCCCTTCAAGTAGGATTTTTGGTTGTGTATTGTCTGTGGCATTTGAACTCAAAATGTTCCTTACTTTTGATATTGTATCGAAGTAAGCTTTATTTAAATGTTCAAATAAAAATGTACGCCATCAATGAGGACACATTGTGTGTGTGCACGGCTGCATGCAAACGCAACTGTGCATACATGTACTTTAGCTTGTAAAGCTGAGATGAAGAGTAGAGTCTCTCTCCTTGACCCCTTTACAAGGCTGGTTTGTTGTTTTATATTTAGTCAATGTACAACACTTTTCAACAGTCCTAGAGATCCAATGTTTAAATCCATCTCTAAAAACTAAGGGAAAAGTGTACCATATTATCCTTTCTATTGACCTCCCACTGTGTGGGACCTTTCAACGTGGCACGATTTTTGAGCACATGTCCTTCCTATATTATGTACCGGAGTATTATAAAGTGTGTAAGAACTAAGAAGGCAAAAGATGCTAATTTGGGTCTTTTGGGATAGAAATAAAACATCTTGGAGCCTATAATTCTCTCAGTTATGAGTCTGCCTTCACTCCACTTTAATTTGAAACCAAGGCTTTGAGTTTTAGAAAGTTTGTTGGTGAGTTTCACAGGTCATTCAATGATAGACCAATAAAAGAATCTGCTGCTGATGGTCCGATGGGCAGAGAACTTTTTGAAAAGGAGCAGGATGACCTTCTGAACGACTTGAGAGACATACCAAAGAAATCTTGTGATCGTCGTGTTAGTTCTAAATTCTCTCTCTTTCCCTCTCTTTTTTTCTCTCTTATTTGCATCAGTGAAAATCTTGAGCCAAAGACACAGTTATTCAAATGCTTGTTTGCTTTGCAGATTAATGAATTTGTAAAACGGGCAAGAGCTGCTAAAATTCATGCATACATCATTAGTCATTTAAAGAAGGAGATGCCTGCTATGATGGGCAAAGCCAAAACCCAACAAAGACTTATTGACAACTTGGAAGACGAATTTGCAAAGGTAAGTCCCCCCCACTTCTGACACTAGGGATGACAATCCAACCCGAACCCAACTCGATCTTCAAATATTCAAATCCGACCCCAAAAATCAAAACCCAAATTTTCGGGATTGGATATTGCTCATAACTGACCCGCACAGTTCGAGCCGTCATTAAAATAAATGTGAAATATTAGTTTTGACAACTTTGATTGCTTACAAATCATGCATCAAATATTATTTTTGTATAAATGCTATGGACGCCATTGAGTAAAAATTAAACTTTATGTATGAAGTGGGTCGGGTTTAAAGTTGGGCCTGGTTCGGGGGAAAAAGTCGTACCCGAATATTAAGTCGGTTTGGGTATAACAAAACCTGACCCGAACCCGGCTCATTATCATCCCTAACCCAAAAAAATCCTATCTCTCGCCGTGATGGATAGGATGCGTATGAAAGCTCTGCAATGATTATGTGTTTTCATACGAATCATCTAAACAGGTACAGAGGGAACACCGTTTGCCAGCCGGAGATTTTCCAAGCGTGGAACAATTCAGGGAAAACCTGAGCGGTTACAACATCGATAAGTTTGAGAAAATAAAGCCCAAACTGATACAATGTGTAGACGACATGCTTGGCTACGACATCCCAGACCTCCTCAAGTCTTTCAGGAATCCTTATGACTAGGGAGAGAGACACATCTTAAGGGGCGCGCTGGCTGCGGTTCAAATGGCGTGTATATTTTGTTGTACAGAAAATGCGACACTTTCACCCCAAGGATGACATCAAGATTGACACTGCAAATCACGCCCGGACACACACTTTAATGTCTATGGTCTGAGAGCGTGACGGTGTCAGCCTAACCTTTGTTGTATTGTGTAATAACATTTCTTGACAATCTAACTGGGCAGTCGTTACTCTGTATTAGGTACACAGCCATTTAAAAATTGTTGGAAGAGAAGAGACGTTTATGGTGGCCCTTTTAATTTTTCATTAATTTTCTTTTTACCAAGAATCACTTGTGTTTTTGGTGTTTTAGCCTGACATTACATGATAAGCACATCAGAAAACCTAATCGACAAACATTATGCAACAAAAAATGGGATGGAATAAATGACATTACATTCAATTACTACCACCCTCCCATAAAAATCTTACTCTCCCTTCCTTAAATTAATTTTATTTATAAATTGGTATGAAAATAAAAAATGACTTACATATTTAATAATTACAGCAAAAACTTTACAAAATAAGTAGTGACATGTCTATTTTATTTTATGAAATGATCAATGAAAATTTTTATGCAAACAAATGCAGTGACGGATGGAGCCTAATTTGTTGGGGGCTAATTTATGCAAACAAATGCAGTGATGTAAGGTAAAAAAGAACAAATTTAACTTTATGTATGTGTTCTCAACAAAAATTAAGGAGACCTCATATAATTAGGCTAATTTTAATTTTTTTGTTTATTTTTTAGTAAATTGTATTTATTGCCTATTAAAGAAGTTTCACATTCAATAAATCCTTGAAATAATATCACCTCCGTCCCACTGTCTTTGTCCACATTTGACTTTTGGAACTGTTCATCTAAGCACTTTGACTTATCAAATTCTCTCAATGTGTAAGCCTAAAAATAGTCATATGTGATCTTGTTTGATTCGTCTTAACATATAGATTATTAATATATAATTTCTATAATTTTTTAATATACAAATTACAAGATAAAATGGATTAAAGAAGTGCATTGGATGGTGTGCCAAAAGGTAAGTGGACAAAGACAGTGGGACGGAGGGAGTATTTATTATTATTTTCCATTTCATATTGCCTATTCAAAAAAATCTGGTTGTTGCCTTCGGATCCCCGACCAATGGTGCCCCCATCTAATTGGATCCCTAGATTCGTCTCTGAACGAATGTTATTATAAAAAGTCCCAAACAGTAACTAGGCCAAATAATTTAGGATGAGAGTATGTGTTTCATAATTGATTTTCAAAAAGTTTTAAAAAATACAGAGTATCAAAAAGATAAAAAGAAAAAAAATCACTCAAATAAGAGCAAAATATAGCCCAAAATAAGAGTGATATATTTCTAGCATCAAAATACAATTGTTGTATTGTAATTGTATGATATTGTATAGTAACATTCTTTAGCATTTTTTTTTGGTAATATAAGTTGGTATTATTATTCGCATTATAAGCCTTATTTTTGAATACAAACCTGACTTTTTATGTTCTAATCCTATTTGCTACTATCTCCATCCATGAATATTTGTCTTTCACTTTTTACAATCAATCATTTTAACTTCCGACTTATAATTAAATAAAATATATATTGTATATTAATTAGATAAAATAATTTTTTGAAAAATCATTCATAAAATAAATCTAATAGAATTATTTTGTATCAATATCCAATATTACTTTTATTTAATTTGAGATCAAAATTTACTAATTTTATTCTGAAAAATAAAAAGTAGATAAATAGAGAATATTTGCTCTTTTCCCTCCTATTTTAGTCTTCCAACGAACGACTTGAGGGACAATTGCTAAGGGTCCCAAAAAAAACTACCGCAGACGCCAATCTCAGGTACACAGCAATCAATCATTCCTCGTATCTGCAATTCCTAAATCTCCCCTTCTCCGGAATCTCCTGGTCTTATAATCGGCTTCTTCTTGTCTCTTCCCTTTCTTTGTTCCGACCACCGTAACGCCGCCGTCAATTCTCTGGCCCTTCTCTGAACTGGGTCTGGAAGACTGACTGGAATTCGAGGTGCACTCAAGGTGTTCGATAAAATGCCTCTGACGGCACCAGCCTGAAACCAACAAAGACCTCGCCTTTTTTTTTGCAGTAAAGATTTGAATTTAAAATCTAAGATACATTTATTCACTAACGATTTCTTCATCAATGCAGGGGATCAGATATTTTTTAAGAAAACAAAGAAGAAAAATGGTGGCTCCAAAGATGATGAGGAGCTTCGTTGCGGAGAACCCAAAGAAACTAGGGAACTTGATTGACATTGTGAATCTCCCTTCGACGCTGAGAGATTTCATGGGACACTCCCAAACCTCCCGCCTAGGTTGTTTCATCCGCATTTGGTCTTACATCAAGGACAACAATCTCCAGGTAAACTCACCATCTTTGGGTTTCATATAGTTTCATCATTTTTTTTCTGCCAAAAGAAAGAAAACAAAACTCACAGAATGTAGTTTTTTCCCGATATCCATGTCAAAATATGCACCGAAACCCGATATCTTCAACCTTGATTGCCCTGTTTTTCCCCTTTCAAATATGACCAATCTGCCTCTTTGAGAGGTTGGTTGTCATTTGATGGTACGTATGATCTTTTGTCTTCTGAAGGATCCAAACAACAAGAACATCGTCAACTGCGACAAACAACTGAAGAGTGTGCTGTTGGGAAAGTCGAAGGTTGATCTGTGCGAACTTCCTGCCCTCGTCAAGTTGCATTTCCCAAAGCGCCACCCAAAATGATTGATCACTCGCCATTGCCGTATATATTACGGAGTGCTACCAAAGAAGTGATCTTGATTATGGTAGGGGAAGATTGATTCATTTTCAAGTCATTACCAGATAGTATTTGTTGTAAAAGAAAGATTGGGAAATGCTATTTAACCCAAGGGGTGATACTAAATCTTTTACTCAATCACGCAGACAATAATTATTGTATGTGACTATGTGAGGCATCGGTAAGGTTCTTTTGACATCAAGCACCGCCGTCCTGGCCCATTTCGGGCACCTACGGTGCTAGTTCCTACCCATACTGCCCCTCCCTTTCCTTTATCAATAATTTTCTACAATCAAGGGAGGAGGGCAATATGGAAGCACCGATGTCATAATATGACATCAAAACTTATTGTCATAAGAACCGCATCAATGAGGCATTTATTTTCTTAGCATCTTCTTTTACCTCAGAATTTCTTGAAAAGAGAGTGTTATGCCCTTGATATAAGAAAACATTATTAAGGCTGGCTATGTTCTTTTCGGTTGAAATTCTAAATTTGGATGTTGGAAAAACCTGGAAAGAGTTGAAGAAACTGGAAATAGTTGGAAAATATTGGAAAAATAATGTATTAAAAAATCATTCAACTAAATGATCATCCAAATAAATAACAAAACTACTCCCTCCGTCTGGAAATATTCTTCCCATTTGACTTTTCTTGGTCAAAGTTTGTAAACTTTGACTATGATATGTGGAAAAAATACATTGTATTACGATATAACTTTAATATGAATATATTTATTTTGAAATATAGTTTTCAAATATCAATTTTTTATAAAATATATCCATGTATAAATAAAGATATTTGTGGTCAAAGTGCCAACTTGGAGACCGTAAAATGTCAAATGAGAAGAACATTTTCAGACGGAGGGAGTAATTTTAGAAATGAAAGAAAATTCATTTTTATCCATGTTTGAGGTATCATGTTGTAAATTTAGATATATAATGTTATTGTATAATCATCATACGTAAATACGTTTTTTAAGTAATCGTTGGAAAAAATTAAAAGTTAAATTTTCCAACTGAAAAGACCAAAGCGTTAACATTGTATCCTTGCCTTTTGTTTTCAACGTCAAACAAAAGGTAATTATTCCTCTTGTTGAATATTCCAAAAAACACTTCTCACCTTATTTCTTTTCTTTAAGTACTGAACATGTGGCTCGTAATATTACTCTCTCATCTAAACAACTCCAACAATACATTTTTCATTTTTTTAACATTTTTCTTAAACTCTTTGAAATTCAAGCGGAGTAAAGTCTTTTGGGATGGGAACATAATATACTCAAAACATGTACTACCTCCGTCCCAGAGTATTTGTCCACTTTCATTTTTACACACCATCCAATACACTTATTTAATTCATTTTATCTTGTAATTTGTATATTAAAAAATTATAAAAATTATATATTAATAATCTATATGTTAAGACAAATCAAACAAGATCACACATGACTATATTTAGACTTACACATTGAGAGAATTTGATGAGTCAGAGTGCGTAGATGAACAGTACCAAAAGTCAAAAGTGGACAAAAACTAGGGGACGGAGGGAGTATGAAATGATGCAAAAAGTTACTATAACTAACCAAACAATTGTATTCTGAAAGAAAAAAAAACTACTTACACAAATGCTTTGTCAACTAAACTATGAATGATGACTTCTAGGACTGACCACTTGATGGACCACGCGGGATCCCGCACTCGAGTATGGGCCCACCATATTCGTGTGGGGTACGGACGTTTCTCCCCGGGCTAGGGATTCCACATTCTCGAGTAAGTACCGCATTGGAAGGCGACCGACAACATTACCCTGCTCGTTCCCGTCCTTGTCTAGGAATGCAAAATGAGGGATGCCTTCAACCCCAAACTCATCAAGCTCTTGTTCCCACTTTGTGTTGTCCACATTCAGCATTACAAAATTCACTTTGTCCCTGTTTATTTAAGGAGTGTAATGCAATAAATAGCCCAATTAGTCATTTTTTGTCCGAACCATCCTAGGGGTACCCTAGGGATGGGGTTTAAACAGACATTGAATTTAAAAAATGAAACTTGAAGCAGTAGCACATTATTTATAAAAATGAACTTTCTAAAAGATTTAATAAATACGGAGTATAAAGCTGGGTTGAAGTTGGTAGGCTCTTCTGTTGAAAGGTTGAAATAAAAATTACTTGTATTGCTGTTCAGCCGTGTACACGTCTCGAGCTAATTCCTTACAAACTTCACACCAATCTGCGTAGAACTCAACCACAGTAGGCTTCCCATTTGAAAGGGCCTTTGCTAACACAAAAGTAGTACATTATAAAAAGACTAAGAAATCTAAATATGTATATGCAAGGCAGTCCAAAAAAAATCTTGTTTCATCTCATGTTACATTTTCAAAGGTAAAGCCAAACATAAAAAATAACTTCCATTCACTTTCTCCCCCATTTCCACGACATTTTCCGTGATCACAACATACCCTAACACTCTGTTTGGTTCAAGGAATACAGTGGGGAAAACTGGAACAAAAAAGAAATTAGTAAGGAAAAACAAATTTGCTGTTTGGTTAGAAAGGAAAAGAAAAGAAAATTGGGAGTAAAAGAAAAGGTGGAAAAAATGTAAAGTAAATATGGAAATATGACTTTCCTTGTATTTCTTTTTTTGAGGAAAAGGAGAAATACAACAAACTCTTCTTCCTCGTCCCAACATTGCCCCCCCCCCACCCCCAAACCATTACTTCCCCTGTTTCATCTATCAACCAATCAAAGGAGTGATTTTTATTTTGGTTTTTTCGCTTCCTTTTCCTTTCCTTAGCATTTTCATCTCCTTCCTAATTCCCCGAACCGAACATCGTGTAAATGGTGAAAACTTTGAAACACAATCTGCTCTATTCATACACAACAGATGACAAACCTGCTCAAAAGGCATAGCAGCAGCAGATAGATCTTTTAAAGAGACGCCTAAATCGAGTCGCCGTGACAGAAAAAGTGCCACTGCTCCAAATCCAGATATCAGTGCTACCCTCCTATTGAAATTTCTGTCAGGATATTCAAGAAGCCCACCAGTGTCTTTGGAGGAACCTGGAACTTCACTGCTGGCAACACCATTGCTAGAGGAACCAGGCTCCGTACAAAGCTCTTCTTGTTCCTTTTGCACACCCATCAAAGAGTTAAAAATGAAAACATTTCATGCCCATAAGAGACATTATGTATCATTTCAATAACAAAATTGTGAGAAAAGCGAATCACCCTTGTCTAATTGTCTAACAACTCGCAAAAAAGGGCAAGTCAAAAATTCACCTTTGTGCTCACACAAATAGTTTAACACTATGTTCGGTTCAAGGAATTTGGAAAAGAAACAAAAATAATTTTACCTAATTTTCCTCACCAAAATGGGAGGAATTTAGTTTTCACTCCTCTTTAGTAAATTTTGCATGGCAAAATTTTATTTTTCTTCCAATTTCCTTTCCTTTTCCTCTCTAACCAAACAAGAAAAATGTTTTCCTTCTCATTTTCTTTTCCTTTCCCTCTCAAATTCCTTGAACCACAAACATAGTGTAAAAGATTAAATTCAATGAATTAGCAAGTCGAACTCAAGATCTTATGAACTATTGCTTTTAAATCTTCCAAGATAAACTTCTCATGGAGTTTAGGATTGGGTAGAATTCATTCAAAAGGTTCATAAGACACTTGGGCTAAACCATTCTTTGTTTTTCCAACGTGAGATACTTTAACATATTACTAACCATATATTATCACTAATGAATTTATACTTGCAACAAATGAGTAAAAAAAAGGTAGATTCAAACGAAATCAGGTGTGCTCAATCTACTTACAACTCAGTTTCACACAGTGAATAAATCACAAAAATCCTTCTAACGCGCATAAAGAAGCGATCTGAATCACAATAAACGCAATAACTAGCAAACAGAAAGAGAGGGGACGAAAGATCGCAAACCTTTTCTGCAGATTCAGATGTTTGACAGCACTCCGCCGGATTACGATTAGGGTTCGTCTGGCAAAATATCCGGCAACGAAACCTGCGACCGCCGCTCTGACGGAATTGGGGACGGAGGTTTTGAAGGCGGGGAGGAGATGTGCGGAGGTTGAAATGAAGCGGCTGCAATCTGCCGAGATCGAGAGGGGTAGTAACTACCATCGCCATGGCAGAAAGATCGTTATCTCACCGCCATGGTAGTTTTTAATACTCCCTAAATTCTATACGGAATTCATATTTCTTGAAGAATTCTAGCTCACCATCTTTTATTTTTCAATAATCTTTTCAACATTTACGAAGTAAAATTATGAAATTTATTACCAGACCAAAAAAAAACATTAAACATTGTGAAAGGAGGAATTTCTCCCCTTGCATGAGTAGTAGTAAAACCACTCTTTAGAATTCATGAGAAAATTCACCCCTAAAAACATTGGTTCTTTGTGTGTCACTAGGCTAAGAATAATATGAACAAATACTACTTTGTAATAGAGCCAATAACATTCAAAAACATTATGAATGGAGAAAGTTTTAAATTTGAAAAGCTTCAATTTTTTTTTTTCAAAAAGAACATTTTTGATGTACATGTTGATGCATTAAAAATACTCTAAACAACCGAGAAAAAAACAATTCATTTTAGGATACATTTTAGACAAAAAGAGCCAACACAACTATCTACTCCAACAACCAACACAAGCATAATTTAACATTAGAAGAATGCCAATAAAGATGATGGCCAAGAAGAATAGATGAATAATTTACATATATAAGTTCAAATAATTTGTACATGTATTTACATTATAGTACTACAAACTCTAAATTTTATACTGCTTCTGAACCCAAATTACACAGAATAAGATGCGTGGAGCACATATACAAAAAAAAAACTTGACGAAAATGAACAAAATTTACCCATATGATGATGATGCTGCTGCTACAAGTGAAGAAAATTTACCCAAAGAAGAAGACACACACCAAACCTAATAGAGCAATTTTACTTTACAGTTTCACGGTTGAATGCACCGTGAATTTCTACATCACAATGTGTCCTTGTGCTGCTGCTGCTGCTGCAGTAAAAAATGCCCAGCCGGTGGGGAGGTTAATGTTTTTGATGGGGGCCACATCGCTGCATATTGTGATCCAGGAATCGGAGAAGAAGATTTGAGCGCCCCGGAGCTCATAGCCATGGAAAAATGGCAGATGATATCCCATCTCCAGCCGCAGGTTCACTAGTGGTAGCACCACAGTCTTCAGCAGTGTGGATGCTACTCTCTGAAGAATGGATTCATGCGAAGAAAAAGCATAGAGATCAACAATGGATACCGTTTCTTGTTTCAAGTAGTAATGTTTCCTCTATCCCTAAAAGAGCTTTCTATTTTTTACTTTTCGGTTGTCCCAAAAGAAGTTCTCATTCCATTTAGGAAAAGGAATGAGTGGTTTGCATTATTTCTCGCTGCTCTGCATAAACTTCCAACATACAACTTCATTTTTCTTTAACTCCGTGAAAAAGCAAAAAAAAAACTCCTTTTAGGTTAAGGACGGAGGAAGTATCCGACTAGGCATCGCCACAAAAGGTTATGTTTGTCTTTCATCAAGCTGAGGACTATGGGTGGATGAGGCAACGTGCGTACCTGAACAAGAAACAAGTGGAGATTGCCAATGTTGCTCCATTTCAAAGCCATGGCAATGTTATCTAACTTGACACTGCCTGCCACACTGCCATTTGACACCGCGGCAAAAACCCATCCATTGATTTCCTGTAAGCAACCCATCAACCCCATGCATGACCACAACCCATAATAAGAACACTTTGATTGAGCAAAATATTGAAGTAGCCACATAATAGCACAAACAAAGTAGAATATTTTGAAGGTTTTCGAATAAAACAAATGAAGGGAAAAAAAGGCTTACCACTGAAATGCACGCAACAGGTACGACTTCGCCCTGATGTTTGACATTTATGATGAGATCAGCAGGAATAGTCGCGTACATCTTCCGTTCTTCAATCTTGACACTCGGCGTTGAGGTTACGGTAATATTCAGGCTCATGTCATCATTAGGGTATTGTTTGTACAGCTTGGGGACAACGAACCTCCACTCAGCAGTGTTTAGTAGGGACTGGTCAGGTACTTGATCCACAACCCACTGCATCTTATCGGCCTGATGAAACAACATTTTAGGACTTGAGTCCCCCCCGGCGTGCATAAATATGCTTCTTGATTAGGGAAAAATATGAACGAAGCAAACTAAGCAATATTCAGTCAATGAACTAAATCAGGTAATAACTCTATCGCTTGGTAAGATTATAGATCAAGTAGTGGTCTTCATGCATGTATTCTTGAAAGATTATTTTTTTAAATATTAGCAAAGCAATAACCCATGAATGAACTTTAAGTAGATTATGAATTACTCACAACCCTACCTTGAAATATACAGACAACACCGACTTGATGACATTTTCGTGCAAGAACATTGTAACCATTTCATTTGAATCCTTGCAGGCAATGGAAGGTGACTGCTGCCCACGGTACATACTTTTATCTGAATCACCAAATAAACCATTGATTGCAAGTGCAACAGAAGAATTGCTAATCACCGGATCCCCAACGAAAGTGGCATTCATAGAAGCAATTTTGGTGACCTGAAGTTCCTTGGGAAGAGACCGCAGAACCGAATCAAGCTTCAAAACACCATCTCCTATTTTCTTTGTGATTGCATCTTCAACGGTAGAGATTAGTTTACCTTCAAAGGCATCTAGAACCCTAGCAGGAAAAGGGACTGACCATCACATCTAAGCCCACCATGAGGGAGAGGAAATGAAACTATGAAAGCTGGGAATAGTATTAACCTGCTTCAATATATAGAGTCATGTTGAACTAGGTATAACTTAATTCAACATGTCTCTATAGTGCAGAATAGATCAACTCTGATTGATAGTACTACTCTCTCAACGTACCCGAAAAAGATTCCACATTTCTTGCTTGGTTATCTCATACTTCGTAATAACTAATAAGGTTCCACTTTTATTCTTAACTAAAATTTATGTGGTTCGTATTATTTGCCTCTTCTGCATAACTCTCAACAACAAAATATCACATCTCTTAGTAACCGTACCGGACCAAAGGTAGAACATAATTCAAGGGCAAAGGGTATGTGTTTTACATTATTGAGCTGCTAAATGACGACTTATTTATGAACAAAATGCATTTTTTATAGACACGCTTTTAAGAACGGAGGGAGTAGAGATCTGAAGAAGATAAAGAGCATGATAATACCCTTGATATAGCCAGGAAGCTCCACCATCCAAGGTCACAGAAATATCTTCCACAAAGCATCCACATTCCAGAAGAGAGAGTGAAAGAGATCCATTTTTATTTTGCAGACTGAGAGTAAGAGCGATTTCCATACCTTCAACCTTTGCAAAATCAACAATAACAAACTCAGTAAAATCTCACAAACATTAGGGTACGCAAGCCTTATCCCTACTTGGAAATAATATTCCCAAATTTTACTATGAACTCAAAGTGTAAATAGGAAAGGACAAATACACATCACTTTGCAAATACAAATCCTTCCTCAATGTTAGTGGCGAATGCTCATTCCATCGTCCAAATTTACTCTTGGGTTTAACTAGATTAATCAAAATTTAACCTATTCGCATCATGTTTCTTCTGTAAATTATATGAAAAGTTAGTCCCTTTGGTGAAACATGAATCTTTTTTTTATTCCTGAGCAGAAAGAGCACTTCATTTAGGCCCCTTTTGGAACGAGACACTCAAAGTGCTTGGTTACATTCATTTCAGCCAGCAGAAATAAATCCTAGCAAACCTAACCTTAAACTCAAATTTGCAAGGATTAATGAACCAACTCAACCAAAGCTCAGAAAGCCCAGAAAATATTTATACTACAGGGACCCATACCTGAACAGAGGCATCTCCTTCATCAGTGACAGTAACAGGAAGCAACCAAGTGTCATAGGAATACTTCCACTTCATAGTCATATTACCAGTGGCACCAGAAACAGCCATAATAATGCAAGAATTCCCAGTTCTGACAGTGGACGAATTCACATCAATCCTGTCTATAACAATATCAGAAAGAAGCATATCAACTTTCCCCACGACTGGGATGCTCACAGATTTCTTGATCTCAGGCAGCTCAAGTGGAACCAGAGAAGATTCCGCAGTTTCAACCAATAGATTCTTGGCAAAATCCAGACCCTTATTGGATATTTCCACGGAGATATATTCTCCGCTGGAATTTGGCTGAGAATTCGAAGGAGAAATAAGAAGTACAAGTAGAGATGCAAGAATCGAAAAGGATGCAGCCATGGAGATGCTAATTACAGAGCTGATTCAACAAGAATATGGTAAAAGATCCGATTTTTCGGAGGTTTTTTTCTGGGCGGTGGATGATTGGGAAGATTTATACGATTGATATGATTGGTAAATACTGAATCCCAAAAATAATTGCAAACATTTGCTTTTTTTAGCAGTTGCGGGAACTTTCGTTTGTTTCTACATTTTCAATGGTTATTTGATAAAATAAAATATTCTTGACACCTCTTATTTCGAAGAACTTTTCATGTAGTTTTTTGATATGTAAATTTTATTTTTTATTTCTATACCAATATGTAAATAAAATGATTTGGAAAAACTTGATATTTTGCCTCGAGAATACAAGTGTGGAAAATATTTAAGAAAGGAGGGAGTATGCAAAACCACAAATTCGACACGCTATCTATGATAACATTCACAAACATCCATTTTTTTAAGATACAAAAAAGGGTTGAGGCCCATCAGACCCGGTCGGACGGTCATTGAAAGGAGATATCGTGAAAAAATATTCATTATTGGTCGAGTAGAAATCTTGAAAAAATACTAAATACAATCACTATCAAATAAAAAATTTTGTATCTTTACATATTATAAACTTCGACATTAAGGCTTTTCAAACAAGGAATATTCTTTGTTTAGAAAGCCTAAATGTTGAAGTTTATACTCTATAAAAATATAAGATTGTTGTTTATTGAATAATATTAGTGTCATGTATTTAAAACTACGAGCCCTAAATTGACAAAAAGTCAAAATATCTACCGGTCTTATAACATAATTAAGCTTAAACCAATTCATGTTAGTGCATTCACATGCAATTTTGACTTTGATGTGATGAATATATGTAAAATTTGATTAGTTGATTATTAGTGAAAAGTATGATGTGATAAGTATACTAAATTACACCGTAGTATGGATAAATGTGAGTTTTTAATAGAAATTAGAACTATTTTAATGAAAAAGATTAAAAATAAAAGAGAAAATATTTTTGAAACAAAAGAAGTATAAGAATATGACATTTTAACTTCCACTTTCACTTTTTCTATCCCAATGACACTTAACTTCTATTTTCATTTAAAATCTATTTTAGTGTAAGGGTAAAAGTGTCTTTTTATTATATTATACTTTTTTCTCTCTTCATTTTCTCTTCAATTTCTACTCATCCAAACAAGATTTTTTTCTTTTCGTTTCTCTCCAATTTCTTCCTTCTGATTTCTTTTCCTCTAATTTTTCTCTTCATTCAAAGTAAAGACTTAAAATGAGCCCCATTTCCTAGAATTTTTTTAAAGGTACAAAATTTGAACTACGATAATAATTTGATAAGTAAGAATCGATCTTTAGTAGATGGCATGATTGTCATTCAATTACTCTTCTTTTCATTTTCTCTCTAATATATTTCCTCTCAATTTCTCTCTTAGTCCAAAACAAATGCTTAAGCTAAGGATGAACCCCATTTCTCATAATTGTCTAAGGATAGATAGGTTGAGCCGTGATCATAGTTTGGTAAGTAGGAAAGAATAATTAGTAGATAGAAGAACATCATGCTTAGCATTGGTAATTCGTCTCACCTTAAACATAGCCCTACAAATCAATATTCTTCCAGCTTTTTACTTTTAATTTTTTTTTGTTTATCTCAATATATATGCATTACTTTCATTCTTATGACAATTTTGAAGTTTGGGATGACAGGTTCATTAGCACTCTGAATCATACCCCATAATAATAATAATAACAATAATATAATAATCATAATGTATATCTTACAATTACATGGATGACATATGAATATGCCTTGGGCAGAGAATGTATAAAGGGGAAGAAAAATCTTCAGAAAGAAAAAAAGAGGTCAAAAGAGGCGATTTCCGCGAGGAGGCCACCTGACAGTAGAAGGGGCTGTGGTTGAAGAAGCTAAGCTCTCTGTCCTTTGCAGCCCCCCGGGGATCGGACAGAAGAGCCTTCTGGAATGACTGTGGGAACCCCGTGGCTATTATAGTCACGTGGATTTTCCCTGTGTAGCGCTCATCCACAACAGCTCCAAAAATAATGTTAGCAGAAGGATCAGCAAGACTGGTCACAACCTGGGAACATAAATGATAGAACTTTAGACATAATTTTATTTGAAGAACTACTCAGTCGAATGTTAGAAGAAAGTGACAAGAATGCATGAATTTCCATGTCCAACGGCTGGGATGAATGTGCTGTTTATCTTTGATGAACCAATGATCAGACACCAAAGATTTGTAGGGCTACATGAGTGTGCTGTTTGGTCGTTTCGGTCTTCAAAACCAAACCCGACTAACAAAGAACACACACAGGAGAATACCCACAACATGATACACATACCTGAGAGACCCTATTCACTTCTTGCAACGTAATATCTTTTCCTCCGGTGATGTTATAAACTACTCCAGTGGCAGATTGGATAGAGGACCCAATCAAAGGAGAATGAGTTGCCTGTTCTGCAGCCTCTTCAGCACGGTTCTTGCTAGACGAGACTCCCACTCCAAGCATCGCTGTTCCTGAATCTTTCATTACTGCCTTCACATCTGCAAAATCAACATTTACAAGCCCGGGTATCTGCAACAAAAAGAACGCAAAAATAATTACTCCAGAGTACTCAATGAAGCAAGCTATAAGCCACATATGATGCTATTAAGTGTGAGACCCACTGTGATTAAATCAGAAATTCCTTGGACACCTTGGCGTAGTACATCGTCGGCAAGACAAAAAGCATCCTGAAGGGAAGTCTGCTCATCGGCAATGTCCAACAAACGATCATTAGGGATCACTATAAGAGTATCAACGTTTCTTTTAAGCCTCTCGATAGCTTCCATAGCCTGAATAGTTAGACCACAAGACAAACAAGAATATAAATTTCATGCCAGATGAAATGTTTCTTCATGCGTGTGTCTGCATTAAAGGGAATGTTGGATCTCAGAAAATGCAAGGGGAAGGGGAAACGTTTTTTTTAAGTTTCTTTTTTGCTTACATTCGATTGACCTTGGAAAAAGAAATGTAATTATTTAAAAAAATGGTGATCCAATTATTAAATTTTCTAGACCCCTACCATATTACTTTTTTTTCCAATGATAATAATAATATTAAAAACAACAACAACAATAAGCCTCTACCCCTTGAGCGTCCTCCTCTGAAGAAGAGATGCAAAATTACTTCTGCCGACTTCATATCGACGTTCTCCTTCTCTTTGTTCCCCTTAGGCCCAACAGCAGACTTAGCACTCACTTGATTTTCATTCATCGACAAAAGTGTAGAATAGGTGGAAGAAATTGTTCTTCTTGTTAAGAGCAACAACATATCTCTTAACATGCTTTGACATCTGCTTGCTGCCCTTAGGTAGTTTTAGTACAACCGCTCCTGTGTTGTTCTGCTAAATCTGCAAACAAATGTAAAAATTAGGGCCGATTTTTTCATCTGTTTGCAGCTTAAGCAGAACAATGCCGGAGCGGTTGTAGTAGGACTACCTAAAGACTATCTCTGCCAAAGTATGTTAGGAAATATGTTGATGTTCTTAACAACAATTTCACCCACCTATTCTACACATTTTTTTTTATGAATCAAAATCAACGAGGAGTGCCAAGTCTGCTCTAAGGCCTAAAGCGAATAAGGAGAAAGAGAATGTGGATATGAAGTCGGCAGAAATAATTTTGCATCGATTCTTCAAAGAAGGATGCTGAGGCAGTAGAGGCTTATTATTATTATTATCATTATGATTATTATCATCATCATCATATTTTCTTGGTGTATTTATTTTAGAAAAAATTGTAATATGGTAGGGATCTAGATAATTTAATGATTGGATCACCCTTAGTAGATCTGCCTATGCTAATGAGTGGTGATTGAACAACAACAACCCGGTAGGATCCCACGAGAGTAGGGTCTGGAGGTGATTGAACAAATATCTAAAATAAATTGACTGGGTTTGGGCCCATCTTTTAAGTTCCTCCAATTTTCTTTCCTTTCCAATTATCCTCTCAATTTTCTTCCCTGATTCCCCCTTGTATTTTCTGTTTTCCAAGCATAGCCCGAGTATCCATGGTTTGGGAGGATAAACAAGAAGCTGAAGAAGAATGCACATCCCAAATATATTTCCACTCCTCCCAAAAAATTCTTCCTTCAGTTTTTCCCTCTATTTTCTTTCCGCTAGCATTTCATGTTTTCCAAATGAACTCAAGTATCCACGGTTTAGAAGATTTTACATCCCAAACTAAATTGGAATTTATTTTTTCAATTAATTGAGAGAGAAGTCAGAAGTAAAAACAAAGGCACCTGCCTGTAATGCTCTGTTGCGACCTTCAAAGCTGAAAGGATAGGTAACCACCCCGACAGTAAGATAACCAGCTTCTTTTGATATTTGTGCAACAACTGGAGCAGCGCCGGAGCCTGTACCCCCACCCATTCCTGCTGTTACAAACACCATGTCTGAACTCTTCAGTGCATTTGCAATGGTTTCCTTTGATTCCTCTGCTGCTTGTTCCCCCAAAAGAGGATTACTACCTGTGCCTGCCCATCACCAAGAAAAAATACCCCAATATATGAGAGTATACTTGGTGCAAATTAAATACAACAACTTTAGTCCTAGACAAGTTCAATAACCAAGAATAACTATTAGACTAGATCACTAAATAGCTTCTAAATAGTCTTTTTCTAGTTACACTATTTAGAAATTTACTAATCCTCCTACGAATAATAATGAATCCTAATTTATCTCAAAATTGACTCCTTCATTTCCTCGTTGTGTCGTGTCAAGTGTCTAGTCCCTTAGTATGTTTCATAAGAAAATAAAACTATACAAAGACATGAACGTTAAACACTTCTCCCATGAGAAAACAAGAAGGCAAGAACTTCCAGTCAAATAAATAAACTAGTCTATGTGTCCAAGTATTCAAATGCAGATGGATATTGAGGCTAGAAGATCCAATATCATTCTATTTAGATTCTTAATGAGAAAATCCCATAAATAGAAAACTCTACACAGATAGATTTCGGGAAAGAGAGAATGCTTACCTAAACCACGAGTCAGAAGCTCTCCAATTTGAATTGGGTTCTCTGCAGCTGAAAGCAGTAGCGCTTGAGCATCAGTGTTAATGGCATAAAAATCAACACCCTGCAAATTGAAACCCAGTATGACCCTTCATTAAAAGAACTTTCGGCACTTAGACGTTGTTTTCGAAAGTCCCATCACGTATACTAAATGAGTAAAGTCTCTTAATGCATTCTTCACTTCTATACATTTACATTATCTATGATGGATGTGGAAAGACAACCTATTGGCTGATAGTACCATTTTAGAATTTATTTTTTAAGACCACAATAAAGGTTTCACATGATGGAATTCGTCTCTCTTCATAACACCTAAACATTTGTTTAAAAATCAAGGACGGTAACATTAACTATGAGTAATTAAAACTCATTTGCTCAAATCATTTATTACCATATAGCATTCCAACTGAAAATTTGGGGAAGAAGAGATAATGACCTAACCTGCAAGCCGCTATTGATCATGCGATTAACGGCATTGTTGCCGCCGCCGCCCACACCGAGGACCTTAATCTTGGCGGAGGCGGAGGCGGAGGGGGGATGATAGGAACTGCGAGCGCACAAACGGTGTCGTACAGAGAAGCTCCTTCCTCGCGGGCCAGGCAAAATGCGTTGTCCGGAGATGAATGGAGATGGAGTGTTCTTCTGAGGAAACCCTAGAGGACTCCACAAAGACGATGATAGCTCTGCTGCATTACCTACTCCTGGCCGGGTAGCCATTTTTTCCCTTCGTCTTCTTCGTTTTTTTTAATATTTTCCTCTGGTATATTGGAAAGTTCAGCAGCTCAATACCGTAGATGTTCAATAAAAATAGTAGTAACAATAATTGTTTGTCTTAAAAGAATGAAACTGTATGACATTTTATTTTATGACAGAAAAATTTGTAAATATGCCTAAGATTCATAGTCATTTTTCATTTAAAGCATTGACAAAGGATTCATTTGCTTTTTACTCCGTAAGAAAATGAAAATTTGTGTAAATATTCATATAAATCTTTTGAATTTTAAGAAATCAATGTGAACATTTTAATTTTTGAAAAAATTATTTTGCTTGTTGCATTGTGTTTACTTCTAGTGATTACCCCGAAAAGAAAAAAAACCAATGAAATTCAAAATTGTAATTTTGTATGGTCAGTAGAAAAATTGGCGAGAAAAATAATTTTCTATGATTTCTCCATTGAGCGGGAAGTATTGAAGGAAAAGAGAAAGAAAATAAGTGATTGGAAATAAATTGGTAAAAAATAATATTTCGAACGTTGACCAAAAAAGTCAAAATGTGAATTTTTTTTGAGATAGAAGTAGTATATTATTGTGAGATTCAATCCCAAAACCAATTGTATAAGGGAAGAAGGAGGAACTCATATTCAATGGAAGACTTTATATCATCAACACTTCGCCACTACTGTTTCTCTCAAGAAGAACTGATAACAAAACAAACCATATAGAAATGAAGCAAATGTTGTGTCCACACATGTGAAATTATTATTATTATTACAAGTTCTTCTGATGCAGTCCCTCAACAAGGCCCCAACATATTTTGTCTGCAATCTTTCCATCTCTTCCCCATCAACAATACAAAAAAAAAAAAAGTGGCCTTAGAGAAGGAATGCCTAGGCTTTTGTGCATAGTTCTTCAATCCCCTTCACTTAGGATGGGAACAATGAGTGGCTTCATCTGAGCAAGATAAACAATTCCCCACCTGTCCAAAGACACAAATTAGGTTACTTTCTCACTACACTTCATTTTTTTTTTCATTTTGCTTTGTTTTTGAGGGGTTGGTAAAGGAAAAAACATGAATAACTAATTGTTGCAAAGACTAGCACATTTTTCTAGACAATAGAAAGCAAGGAGCAGTGGAAAGAAAGTTCAATGTGTAATCTGATTTAGTCCATTATAAAATAACAAAGCTAAAATACTGTCCAATGACTAGTTTAGCTCTATTGAAAATAGGAAAAGGAGACGAATATTGTGGAGAAAGAAATAAGCTGCCATAAACACCCTTACAAAATACTCATACAAATTAACAAATGTCCACAACAAACTTACCAAACTAAACATATCAAGTAAATCCCACTCAGGAGTAGGGTAGGATTTGGGGAATGTCCACCACAAACAACAACAAATTTGAGTATAATCTCAATTTCATGCATGTTCTATATGCCTTAACTTGAACTAGAGTTAGGAGTCTAATGACTGTGGAGTCTGGTTGCTAGAATCAGGAGTCTGAATGCAGTTTTAAATTGAACTGAACTTTGGAGTTCCGTAACTCAAATCTGAAGATTAGTAACTAGAGCCTGGAGTCAGGACAGGATTCTGAATAATTGGAACTAAAAGTTGAGTAGAACAAGGCTCAAGTTGGGGCCTAGGGGGTCAAGATATACACAGCATTACCCTCATAAAAGCAAAGAGATTGTTTCCCAAAACTTCATTGGGAGTAAGAAGCAAAGGAAGTTTAATTTGCCATATTGATTATGTCCATTATTTATTCATCCAAAGCTAAAACATTGTGAAAAATGATTCTTTTAGCTCCACTGACACCAGACAGTAACTGGATAGAGTCCACAACTAATTGAAAAGATTATAGAAATACAAAGTGCACTATGTAGTATGTACTTGCTCTAGTAAAAATCATTTGTTTGAATCTAGATCAAACACATCTTAGCACAAATTTGGTTCAAAGCACTAGAACAAGGTCTGTTAATAATACAGTAGATTATTCAAGGTATACCAAGCACCCCCACCCCATGGAAAGACAATTTCATACTGAAGTTGTCATCTGAGGTCTAACCAAAGGCATTTGAGAAAATGACAGCAATAAGGCAAATAAGCATATACTGTCCATTATCCTTTGATGAATTTCCCTGAATTATAGAGAATCAAGCGTGACATTAAGAATATAGCTTGTGAAATATGCCCTGGTTTGTTACTAGGCTAAAGATGAAACTTACATCATCCAGCAGCAAACTGTTGCGGTGGCGATCAATGTCACATGTAACCTGCATGAGAAAGCATATTTTTATTAAAAAAAAACAGCTCTATACAAAGCAGAAACAGAAGTTTATCGATAACTACAAAACACATTATAATATCATGTAAGAAAACATGGAGATTGCTTCTTTTCGACCATTGATGCATTGTTGCATTTACTACCCAAAAGGCCATAACTTCATAAGAAGTAAAATACAAAGTAAATTTCATGTGGCATTCCGGTCTAATGACCAGACCATTAACTATCTGCAACCATAACACTGGAGATGCCTCTGTTATATTAATCGTAGGAAGTACCTTTTTTTAATGAAAGGAAGACAAAGGCCAGTGACACAGATTGAATGCTAGCTCATACTTGCAATTTAGGAAACCACAGTCCACACAATATCTAGCACAACTCTACAAGCTTTTAGGTGAATTAAAACAACTATGCCTTATGTACACCATGGTGTACACCAAGACGCTTCACCTACAACACGTATAGGGGTGGCACTTTCACCGACAAGCAGGTGAAAATTGCTCAGACAGACACGTATTGTAGGTGAAAAGTTTCTTGGTGTACACCATGTTGTACAAAGGGAAATCTTGTAATGGAAATAATCACCAGAATCCCAGCCTAATTCATCTAAATCCTTCTAACCAATTCTCTCTTCGCTCCAAAGTTTTCATTTGCAACAATTCTTACAAAACGCGTCAAGATTTACATTTCATTGACAACTTAACAGCATTATAAATCATCACAAAAAATGCTTAGAAGTGAAATATCAGAACATTAGCAGCACCATATACTCAATATAGAAAAAGAACGAGCCAAAACAGATCCGTACAGATTAGTGGAAGGCCCCCTGTTAAAGCAAATTGTGGCACAGAAAGATGCAAGCACCCCAAGAGCGACAAAAACAAGCGTCGTCACCATAATCCCCATCTCGGATCAATGTCAGCGGCCCCAGGGCCCAAGCCAGCAGCTTTCTGCAACAGATCCCAGAAGCGAGTTCAATAACTCCCCGTGATGAACCTGATCGTCCAAACAGAATGAAGAAAGACGAAGATTCAAACAATCAGATCACACTATGAAACGCATGAATCGATCGCTGCTAGAAATTAAGCTGTTTACGATTAATTAATCTATAGATAAATTAAATGTTGAAAAATCTCTGGGGGAAATCGAACCTTGTTTTCCGGCAACCCAACAGAGTTAGAGACCTGCAGCAAACGCCGGGTTGGTTTCGGAGATTGAACCTCCTGTTTGTTTTGTTTAAAAATCTCCCTTTTTACAATGTGTTTGGTTAAAGAATTTTGAAAGAAAAGAAAAGAATTCTCTTTAAAGAATAAGAGGAATTTGGTTTTCGTTTCTTTTAGTATATTTTTCTTTCTCGTTTTATTTTTTCTTTTACTTTACTGAGTTTTCCCTCTCTAATCAGATTGGAAAAATTGATTTCTACTCTAATTTCTTTCTTTTTCCTTTTGAAATTCTTTGAATCAAACATAGTGATAAAGTTTATTACACATATTCTATATTTTTGAACAAATAGGGACATAATTAAAACCTACACTCATTTAAAATATAATATACCCCGTACCTAATACTCCTTCTGTCCCAAATTATAATGCGTGTTCACTATTTACAGGGTCAAACTTCATTCACTTTCTTTCTCTATTTCCGTTAGCAATTTGATAAAATAAAGTACTATAGATCTTTTGATGTAATATTTTATTATGTAATTTTTTAACTATACCATTTTTCATATAAAATGATTTGAAAATAATTTCAATCAAACATCGTAAACTAAAACAGGCAATATAAAATGGGACGGAAGGAGTAATTTTTAGTAGACAATTATTGTAGAATAGAGAAAGTATTTATTTTTATTGCATAATTCAATGATATTGATGCGTGAAAGTATTTAAACAAGAGAAAATTTGTTTGAACCTTCTGTTAAATAAAATGAGACTCATTTTTGAGGGATCTCTTATATGGTAATTTGACATTAATCACAGATTGAGGAAAAAAAATTAGTTTATATCTAGTATTTGCAGAAGTTATGCAATTAGCATAATTGCCTCCCAATGCAGTCGCTAAGAATCAAACTCAAATTTATCGTTTGTTATTCATTGCCTTTGCTAACCGTGCAACGCCCACCGACATTTTATTTTGAAACCAAAAGAGTTGTATAACTTTTGGGCGAAGGGAGTGCCCTGTTTTGAACATGTTAGCATCTTTTTTACCCAAAAGAATAATAAAAAAAACATTACAGAGAAAAAAAAAAGATACAGAAACACTAATCATTATTATTACTACTACTACAACAGTTTTATTATGACAAGCAAAGTGAAAAAAACACTAATCCTCCAGAGAACTAAGACATCTACTCATATAGCCAGCCAGAGTCGTTATGTGGAGCGGGGCGGTAAGGGCCTTGCGCGAAGCTAAGCGAATTAAAACTATTACTAGTCGGAGGAGGAGGAGGGCCCTGGGGAGTGTCAAACCCATCCATCGTCCTCACCCTCGACTGGCTCACATCGTGCCGCTCCGGTTGGCCCCACCCCATGCGACCTTGCGGCGGCGGCCCATTATAAAAGCCATGGGCTTGGTCCGCAAAGCCGGGCCCACCGCCGCCATACCGGCCGAGGTGATCGTGGTGGCCGTACATATGAGCTGGCGGAGCATGATGATGAGGCGGTGGGGCGTACTCCGGTGGGCCCCTCGGAGGGCTATCCCATCTGTCTCCCAAGTATTTGTTCACCACGTCGAACTCCACGGACGGCGGCATTCTGTCGTGGCGCTTGGGTGGAGGCATATGGGCTAAGCCTGGCGAGGAACTAGGGCGAGGACTGTTACTGTTGTTGTTGTTTTCTTCTTCGCGGCGCCAGTGCATTGATCTCTTCCTGGTGGAGACGTTGGCTGAGGGATGATTTGGCATGTCCCCGGCTTTGTTGTTATTATTGTTTCCTTCTCGCCGCCACTGCATTGCTCTTTTCCTGGCGGAGAAATTGGGCGAAGGACGATGTGGCATGGCGGCTTTTCCAGTGGGCCCACGTAAATTAGTATTATTATTGTTGTTATTTTTATTATTATTAATGCCTCCACGTGGTGGCTGCCGCTTACCGCCAGGGGAGACGGTGGTGGGTGATGGGTTGGGGGATGCTGGCAAAGCGGCTTTCGCACCTGCGGGTGGCGGTGGATTGACGAAAGAGTCCCTCCTGCCCTGTTGCTTCTTGAAGTTTCGAAGCGCACCACCCTTCCCCCTAAAGTTGTCAGGTTGCTTCTTCCCACTTCCAGGTTTAGGACCATTCTTGACTTTTTCAACAGTTGCTGTTGCTGGTGCGGGTGGGGTAGACTCGGCCTTCTCAGTTTCTACCACTACCTCTCTCGAGGGTGGCTTGGAATCATCATCCGCGGTGGGGGTGGTGGAAGGGACGGTAGTGGTGGCGGCGGCGGCGGCGGTCTTCTCAGACTGATTTTGGTCCTTTTTGGGGACAGGGACGGTGGTGGTGGTGGTGGTCTTCTCAGATTGATTTTGGTCCTCCTTTTTAGGGACAGGGGCGGCGGCGGTGGTCTTCTGAGACTGGTTTCTGTCCTCCTTTGTAGTCGGCAGCAGGTGCCCATGCTGTTCAGCAATTTCTCTGTGTTTGGAGGTCCAATCTCGACGACTCCAAAGATAAAGGGGAGGTGCCGATACGTTCCAATCATCCAATGTTTTGTCATTCACGTCAACTGATCCCGGCAAATAAAAAGCCTGCAGAAATCACAGTAGTATGGGGATTGGTTGGTATTTTTACTTCACATCCCTACCATTTCAATATCTACCTACATCATTTAAGTGGGCGGTTATGTTGACAGTGCAAATTACTGTCAACGGATGACACTGGACACCTATGACCTCCCACACCCAATCCCGACCAGAACCCATCCCTCCACCCCGTCAAGTACACCCTGCATGTTTAGTTGACTTTGGGGTCAAATGGGCAAGTGTCATCCGTTGACATTGGATGCCAGTGTCAACGAAACCTCCCCGAGAAGCGGGATACAGTATAAAATTTAACAAAATAATCCATCACCTTTCCACTTAGTAGCTCCTCATTCTCCCAAATGAGATCGTAAGCATTCTTTTTAGCATCAAGTCTGTGAGCCATGGACAAGCAGACCACATTACAAACCAAATTGTATGCATGTATCTATGCATGGGAAATGGAGATATCGCAACCGGTAACATGTAACTACTGAAGAATATCAGATTAAAAATAAAAGGTTTGTACCGTTGGGTCTCCTGGGGGACGATAAGGATGAGGAGCTTTGGCTTAAACTCAAGGGCTTTGTTAATAAACTTATTGGCAAGCCCTGCATTCACCCCAAAAGGAGGATTTAACCCCATAATCTGCACACGACCCCCCAAAAAAAGATGAAAAAATGTGAGCAACTGCAGGGCTTGATGTTAGATTTTGAAAAATATTTCAAGAAGCAAGGATTCTCACCAACTTTGACCCGGGGGGTAATTCCTTCGGCTGGACAGTCATCCAGTCTCTCTTCTCAAAACAAAAATCATTCTACACGGAAAGGAGATGAATTCATAAATACATGCAATAAGTTCTCACATACACCTCAGCCATCAAATATCACCACCAAATCGAAAGAAATTGCCATTTAAAAAGCATGTAAAGTAGTACAATTCACCTTTGGTTGCAAAATGTCAAAATTTTTAAAAGAACATTTCTTCCCAATCTCATCGACCTTCTTTTTCATAAGGCAACTAAAATCATTGGAACCACAGCAGAAATCCACAATCTGTTCAAACAAGAAACTTAAAAATCAAGATTTGACTAACTTGGTATACAGCATCGCAGATTTACATGGCATTCATGGCATGTATGCATGTTTTTATTTTGTGAAGTGGCTAGGAGAGACTTATGAAAATTTGTGTAATATATCAATGTGGGCCACTATAGATGCTTACAGTGTCACCTTCTTGAACATACCACTGAAGCATATTCACAATCTGCACAAATAATATGCAATCGAATGGTTAGCAAAAGGGGTAAGTAAAGGTTGAACTATTTTCTTTACTTCGCAAATAAGAGGCCGTTTTTCTGTGTGATGCCCTATAACAGGTCTACATGGTGAAATTAAATATGATTGCAAAAAGCATGAAATAAATATTAAATCAATCCTGCAACTGGAGTTGGATCATCTCCTGTAAAACCTACAGAAATCTAAGTTACCCCAGCCTTGGAGTAAAAATTGTTTAAAATGACTGATTCATCATCTTTAACACAATTTGATATCCTCTATAAACACCAAGGTGGTTAGGTGTAAAAGGATACTCATCTTTTATCGGCTCTAAGAACCTCAAAATAATGACCACACACCAAAAATCACCCCCCTCAGTTTAAAGGAAAGATGTGTCCATCTAATTGCCTACTTAATATACATAGCCACAGAAAAGAATGGTCATAATTCTATTGCAAAACTAATAATATTGCATCATAGGGAGTAATATTTAATGAATTTAGCCAACATGTAACTATAATAAATAACTAATAAAAATTAAGATAAAAGCCAAAAAAATGTAATATCTGATGCCTTAATACATAAGCTTAGTATCTGATTAGTGATATCCATATCAACTTGATTTCTTAAATACATGAATGCATCCCCGGAACCGCAAAGGTGAAAAACCCCCAGTTCCTAGCCTCTAATCTCTTCTGATTCGGTATATGCTTCCTACCCTTCCCACCTTGCTAGGGGGGTTAATAGTTGGTAATGAAGTGAACAATGTATCAACCAAACAAAACATGCAATACCTCCTTTAGCTTGTCCACCTGAGTGAAGTGGCGACCAAATGAGGTGTAGCGCATGCCATATAAAAATGGAGCGAGATACACTTTTAGCTTGTTCTACAAATAAAAATACGAAATAATTAGAACAAAAACTTCCAGAAGATGCTACGAAGTGAAATTTCAAATAGAGGCTTACAAAGAAGATTTTTTCAACGAACCAAGATGTTCAATATAGAACATGTTTGACAGAAACAGGAAAAAAGGCATTATAATCCATGGCAAAATCTATTTGGTGTCTTAAGGGCAACATATAAGAGGTAATAATTGTCAAAAGTTGTGCCAAAAACTCACCTCATTAAGAGGAGTCGTGTGTACTAATTGTTAGTCAACTTTTAAAATAATGGAAAGTTGAAACTCTTTGTCCCATATTAGTACATTTGATTATCAATTGTTTTCTCCATCTCAAAAATATCCTATAATTTGATAAATAAATTATTCTTCCCACCTCTTGTTTTGTGTAGATTTTACTGTAGTTTTTAAAGATGTAAATTTTATTTTTTTTATTAATATATCTTTTTGTAAATAATATTTTTTCTAAAATTCACGAATTTTACAAGTTGTTCGAATATATATAGAATATTATTTTGGAACAAAAGGAGTATATATAAATTTAGTATATTTGATTTAGAAAAATTCTTTGGGAACCCCACTTGGCGTACACTAAATATATGTGTCTCAACAAGCATTGAGTGTCAATGTGTCTGTTTTTGTCTTAGTGTATACTTGGTGTACCTTAAGTGAGGTTCCCCTAGCACCCTCTGCGATTAAAGTCAAATTTGTAGCCGGGTCTAAGAGGGCCCTCGGGGATGGGGCTCATCCTTTTAAACAAGTTTACAATATTATATTTTTATAAAACTTATTTATCAGTTATAAAAAAATTAATGGTCAAAATATACTCTTGGAGACCGTGAAAGGCCCAACAAAGACCTTATCTTAAAACGGAAATGATATTTGAGAAATTTCTAAATAGGACATTCTATAATTTATATGGAGTATAAAAATAGGACTTGCAATTTCAATACTGCTTAGATAATGCTACAAGACATTGTGAAATTCTAGTATAAATTGTATGGTTGAAAGTGATACAGAAAAGAGAAAAATAATAATAAATACAATCCCTTTTTCATAGTGAATATCAAAACTTCAATTTTTTGGATGGACTAAAAACGAAATATAAATATTATTGCGGGACAGAAAATGTATTACTATTTCAGTTCTTAATTTGTAGACCTTTTTATATGGAGTATAATTTTTAAAATAATACTTTTAATTAGACTACTATATTTTTAGCAATATAATTTAATTTTATAAAAATTAAAAGTAAAAGGTATCATGAATCAATCCCAATTCCCAAATGAAGCCTACATATTTCTCCGTATTTGTCATGACTAATGAACTCCGGTATATTAATTGCATGAGTGGCTTTTGATATTCCATAGAAATGATCAGTAGATGATCGGTAGCTTAAGCCTGATTAATTAGCCATATTGATTAAGGCATTTAATTGTCCGTATCTGTTCCCCTTAGGGCAACAAATATCACATAATCCATATATGGTATGTGTATATCACTACAGATTAAAAATGAAAAAATGGCATGCTTGATGAAAATGAGAAGAGTATAGGGTAAACTACCTTCCATTTTATTATCTGTGTAAGATGAGCAGGATCACAAACTACTTTTGCATCATCAACACTTCCCCCTTCTTCTAGCCTTTGTAATGCTGTACGAATTGCCTGCAATCAAATTACTGAGTATAACTGACTCAAATACTCGAGGGAGAACTCATGAAATAAAGGAAAGAACAGAAATTACCTTAATAGACCCATCAACCTTTCCTAAGGTTATGAAATAAAGGAAAGAATAGAAATTACCTTAATAGACCCATCAACCTTTCCTAAGGTTATAGAGCGATCTATTGCAACTTTTGAAGAGTATGCATGTTCAGTTGGCACTTTGAGCATCTTCAAAACCTCGTCAAGAGTAAGTTTGGAAGACTCTTTCATAAGATCCTGTATTCTGGGAGGTTGAAAGAAATTATAAAAATGGGCCAAATTAGTATTAGTCCACACTCCCGGCAAAAGAGAAAACCGGGGTAAGAGTAGCTAAGACTGCTTAATCAATCATGCAATTTATGGTAAAATGAAAGTGCAGACGCAAATACATTAACTGCTCAAGGACTTCATCTAACAATTGATTAATTCATGTAGAACATAATAAAATTCAAGTAGTCAAATGAGCATGACTACTTTTACACAACTTCATTAAATAAAAAGAACTTGGATAAAATTCATTTTCAATCCTTTGCGGATTAATGAAGCACTGATAGATGGGATGAGAGATGCAGCTTGTAGCAAAATATTGGAATAGTTGGTTCACCTTTTTTCTGAATCAGCATCAAGATTTGATGAGCTGCTTGGTTCCTCCTTTGCAAGTGAAACTCTAGTCACTTTATTCGAATCCACTGGCTCGGCATCACTGCACCTTTGTTGATTCAGCTCAAATAGCATTTGCCCTAAAGTCATTTTGCCTTCAGCTGCACCAGGTTGAGACTTAGCAGAGGAAGCCTTATCTGCACTCTTTTTGGTAGTACCCATCACTTTCTGTTTCTTAGAAATACTGGGTGGGGGAAACTTTCCCTCTCTTTTTTTGGAAAGTACACCAACAGATCCAGTGGATGGCTTATGCAGACCTTTTGAGTGCTTGGCAACACTATTTTGGCTCACATCTTCAGTTTCATGCAAAGGGCCACTACTTTTCCGTATGATCCTTTTTTTCTCCAGCATCTTAGTATTCTGCTTTACTTTATGTTTATTAACCCCAGGAAATTTTAAATGGTTTCTTACTGGCGTCTTAATTTCAACATCAATCTCATGCTCTCTGTGAAAGATTAAATTCAAATCAGCCACAACGCAAAAGAGAGAACTTATTCAGATTCAGTTCACTTACAAGCAACAATAACCCAGTATAATCCCAACTCTGTTGGGGTCTAGGGTCAACATGGAAGCAATCTTACCACCATAAAAAAACAGAGAGGATGTTTCTCTTAAACCCTAGATGTACAGTTTCATTTAGCAGCCAAAACTTCATAGAAAGTAAGAAGCAATGAAGCTTATGTGCCAATTCAAATTTAGTACATTATGTGCCTAAAACTTAAATAATAAAATGTTGTTGCTATTGATTCTTTTAGCTCTAATGGGAATCAACATTAATTCACTTACAAGCAATAAATCAATATTCTGTTAGGAATAAGATTCTCCCAAGCCCTTGCTACTGTATTCTGTTGTTCATCAATATCCTGCTCTTCATCATCTTCGAATACAATCTCACTGACAAGTAGAGAGAACCAATCAGTCTAAATATGATAAATAGTCATAATGATCAAAACAGTAATAACAAAATTCTAAAACAGGATGGGGGACCTTGGTAAACATTTCCTATGATATGCTCTAGGGCACCGCCTGCAGATAGCAAATTGCATATCCTTATTTTTCTTGTCTTCAATCTGATTGCAAACAAAGCATTGGTGCATGGGACAAGCAAACAGTTCTCCAGCAGCAATCTTTTTCTGAAGACTGTCCATATTTAACTTCTTACTGCGATTGAGCAGTTTGGCCACACAATGTGGATGGTAAAAGCGACCACAAGTAGCATTAATACAACGGAAAACCTGCAATTGATTTTTAAACTCAAAGTGATCAATGAAATTCACAAAAACAAAACTGTGAATGATAGTGCACATTCTTGAATCAGCACCAAGAATCGATGCAAACATGATATAAGACAAATGCAGTCTCCCAAATTTGATATACCACATACTACCTCCATCCCAAAATGAACCTGACACTTTGACTTCATGGAATTTAAGAGAAGTGTTGAAAAGTGAGTGGTTAAAATATCTTTAAAGAAGAAGGGATGCTGTGAGCCACATATTCATTTCCTAAAAAGGAAATTTGACAGGTGTAAGCTTATTTTGGAACAGACAAAAAAGAGCAAATTTTAGATAGAAGAATTGAAAGACATTCAACTGGAAAATGCGCTGGTTGGAAGTTAATGGGATAGGAAACATAGAGAGCAGGTTTTACATAATATAGCAGAAGTACACTGTACACATTAAAATGAGAAAAAACCTATGGGTTTTAACTTATACTCCGTATTATTGTTTACATTTTGTTTGCATGAAATCAGTTGAATGCATTCAACCAAATTGAAGATATGTAAATTGATTATTTGACTATATCTGCACCTCAGCACCAGAGGATAGATCTGATGACCCCAACTCTCCACAGGCAAAGCATTGATGTTTTTGGTATAGACAATTCTTGCAATAAAATTTCTGGATATCCTGCAGTAATCATGGATGTATAGCAAGAGGTAAACATATACTCAAGATGCTTCACATTTTTAAGAAGGAAAAAAAGAAGTGAAAGAAAAGAAAAGCTGATGTGTGCATGGATTGGTACAGCCACATTACATTACTACAGCTTGCAATATGCCAAACCTATGAAAATAAGTAATGCATCAAAAAGAAGAATAAAATCTATAGGGCAGAATCTATCCAACAAGCACTCACACACTCATAGCTAAAATGACAGCCATCATATTACTAACTGCTGAGTTGTTTACGACAAGCTAAATCACTGCAAGCCCATCTACGAATATTCTGCTACAACGCTTAACATATGAAAACTATAGAAAATAATAAGACAAAATTGTTAAATAAATAACACTATTAATATAGCTTTAACGCCAAAATTAATAAAGGAGGGGATAAGAAAACAGAAAAGGAAATTAAATAGATTGCATAAAGTTGTATGGAGAACCAAGACATCTTTTGATTCTTCTCAAACATGCTCTTGTTATCCACTTCTCCCTATAAATCTAACTCCTTTGAGAAAGTATGCCTGGTGACTTACTTCCATACATGCACATCTTTAAGCATTAAATATTAAGAAGATATCAAGACTTACTTCAACTTGTTCGTGAGTCAATCCAAGAGATTCACAAGGGGGGTCCACATCACTGCCAGCTTCTTCAGTAGCATGGAATGACCTCAGGCACTTCCCCTCACAGCTACAAAGATGCCAAAAGTTGTCACATACGGAAGATATAATGTCATCATCATGATTATCATTTACTAGCGCCTTATTCTTAAATAGTTGGGGTTGGTAATACTTAATTTGTTTAATTGACTGTATGTTGTATACAATTGATTAACGTGACAAATCCATGAAAACCGCATAGTTGCAATATTTTATGCCAGATACTATTCTTGTTGCAACCTTCAAAGTATTAATGAGATGAAAAATCTTAAACCATCATCATATGTTATTTCCACATTTAATGAAAATATCAACAACAATGGTGAGTTGAGATATTTTCTTAATTCTGTATTCCATTAAAAGAATGATATTGTTCAAAAAAAGATTGATATTGTAAACCCAACAAGCAAATCACGGATCCTAACTTACGGAGTAAGAGATACACACACACACACACATACATATATATACATATATATATATATATATATATATAGTGTTCAGGTGAGAATGATCATTACTATGAGAAATGAGAATGGTGCATTTTTGGTTATGATGCATTTTACACTTGTAGTAGTGCAGCAGTGACAGAAAAGTTTGATTTATTTATAAAAATGCCATTGCAATTTTTTCATTTTTCCCATTTCTTTTGGAAAAGCATAGACATGTTGGAAAGAAATATGAAACATGCAATTAATGCATGTAAATTAGAAAAAAAAGAACAAACCAAATAATTTCACCACCATTGTCACAGATTGCACAGACAGATTCAAACTGATCATCTTCCTCATCATCAGATCTGCCTTCATAACTTTCATCACCTAGATCGTCAACTATGAACCCTGAAAGGGTTTTATCCTTTACCTGCTGGGACAAAACAAATGCTAAAATAAGTTACTAGGCAGCTTTATACTTGCCCCATGTCTTATCTACTAGCAAATTTTTACAAGGCAGAAAGTATGAGGTGTCTGTAATAAACATATGATGTTTTACAAGTGGCCCTGACCTCATCAACAATTCTCTTCTTTGTAGGCCTCTCTTTAAGGAATGTAACTAAAACCTGAACAAGAAAGCACGAAGCACTCTGTAACTCAAGATTGAAGATTCAAATATTTACAAACAACATTCTAATACTGATGTTGCAAAATGCATTAACAACCAAATGTTTTCCATGCTTCTTCACAAAAAAACATTCATAGACATACTTTAATTTCCAAAATATCATTCATTAATCTAAAAGAAAACCTTCAAATATCTTATATAATGGGTCAAAACTGCTTATAAGCTGTTTTTAGGATATACTCCCTCCATCCCTAAAAGATTGCCACATTTTGACTTTTTTGGTCAAACTGTGACACCCTTTGACCACAAATTGTGGAAAGAGTATATTTAGTTATAATGTAAAATTCGTAAAATTGGGTTTATTTTAAATACTTTTGAAATATCGAATTTTTATAATATTTAATTATTTTAAACTATATCTAATTTGTGGTTAATGGGTGTCACTGTTTGACCAAAAAGTCAAATTGTGATAATTTTTAAGGACGGGGGGAGCAAGGCAGCGTTCCGTTCAACTTATTTTTTCTGCTTATTACTTATTCTTACTATAATGAGATCAGACCAGATTAGACCACATCAGACCAGATCAGAAACACCTTTAATTATAACTATAATCAGATCACATCAGACCAGATCAGACCAAATCTTCAAAAAATCAGATCAAGCGAACGGAATGCAGCCTAAGTCACTTGATGGTGTGCTTCTCGGTGTTTATAAGTCAGAAAAAATAAGTAGGTCTTACCTGCTTATTTTTAAGCCTATTTTTTGTTTCTCAATATTGACCTAATCATTTGCAAAACTATCCCTAACCTTTTATGAATATCCCCAAATGACTAACCTCTCATTTAAGTTACTTTACAATAAATACTTCAATAAACAACTTATAAGTCAAAAACTACTTGTAAGAAATAAGCCAATAAGCACCAACAGAGAGAGACACCTTCATAAAACTGAAGAAGAATCATAAGAAGCGTATCTACCTTAGATTTGGCCAGAAGTTCATCATGCTTCAAAGTTTCACTAATAAAATCAATGTGCTCCACTAGGTCGTTCTCCGAAGGCTTTGGCTCAAAACTACAAGCATACACAGATGAATAAAGTATAAAACTAAAACTCTGAAATTAAAAAAAAAAAGGTGAGTTTTGTATAGAATCATGATGGAAACCTGAAAACCTGGTGCAGAAGTTCCCACAAGGATTTAAGAGAAGCGCCGGGATTTTTTCGAAAAAAATGCAAGCAATGCAGAGTAACCACTATTGTTCTAATAATTGTATCCTCATAGGCCTTCCTTGGTTTCTCAAGCAGGATCCAGCTCTTCTTTTTATGCAGTACCCACAGGCTAGGCTTTGGGCTTGACAAATCAAATTTCCAGGCAGTAACTTCTTCATAAATCTTCATATTGCCATTATCAGCATCCCCGCACAAAAATATGTGCTTCCTCTTTCCACCCAAAAGCTCGTCCTTTTTCCACTGAACTGGTAACACCGAGAATGATATAGGCTCATCGTCATCATCTACAAAATCATAGTTTGATACAGATTTTATCTCTGCTTCGGCTTCATCGTCAGAAGATGCCATTCCCTTTCCCCAATTGCTCTCTCGATGATCTTACAACAGTAAACATCAACCCCAAAAAAACATAGGTATCAGAAAAGGATGTAAAAGCATATCCACTTATGATAATGCAGTTTGTGCTGCCCAATTCAGACCAAAACGAACTCAAGATAAAGTCATCAGACTGCATTAGACTAAAAAAAAACATCTCAAAGTGAAAAAAAAATACATAACAGCCCAAAAACTTGTTTAAAACGTGGTAATAAAATACGAAGAGCTGTATTTCATACGAAACTTCAAAAACTAGGGCTAACAAATGATCGGTAGAGCAGTGTTTGAGATTTCGATCGAATTCTGACCATCTAAAAATCATTAATACGCTAAAAACATCTACTAAAACCGAGTAAAACCCATTAATGTTACTAACTGTGTTTCGTATCTGTAAAATTGGAAAAAGACATACTCTTCGCTTGAGAATACATACACTTTGGTAAGGAAGGATGCTGAAGCAGGGAACACTGAAGATGGAGGCGAGAGTAGACGAGAAGCTTGTTGCGATAACCAATTGAAAATCAAGGGATTTTACGTTTTCGTATACTCCTCCCCGGGTTAGGTCTCATACGAAAACAGGCCCAAAATAAATCCCAACATTTTCCATACAAAAGAAATTGAACATTATTCGAAAGAGGATAATTAATTTGATAGAAATTTGTTTTCTATCTTTTAAAAATCGAAATATTTTGGTCGTGTCTCTAAAGTCATGTATTAAGGAAAAAAACAAAAGTAGAAGTAAAACATTAAAAATATACTAAAATAAGACTTTCATGTTTTTATTTTATAAATAGGACTTAAAATGTATTTGCATTACCAAACGTGATCATGTACATTACTAAAAAGTATAGTAATATGCACGTGTACAGTGACACATTACCTTCACGTTACCACAGTGCAATTTGCGGTTTCGAAAATAAAAACATAGAAGTCTTATTTTGATACTTTTTTTATATTTGAGTCTTATTTAAGGTGATATCTATATTTTTTTCTTACAATAAAAGTTTACACTGTAACATGATGATATTGTACAGTGACATGTCACCATATATACTCATATTTTTTAGATTTTAAAATATGAAGCACATATTTTGATATATTCTCCATGTTTTACTCTTAATTTAATGTTTTCCCCACATGACAAAGCATGTATGAACGTTGATCTAAAGTCCATGATAGTAACTAACTCCCTCACTCATTTCTTCTTCCCTAGAGAAAGGATAGGATTCCAAATGCACAAAAGGATTCATATATCTTCATCTCTTTCCACATAAACACTTTCGTTAAAGAAGACTGTTTTGTGGGATCTATAAAACTCATTTTGTAATCATTCTCTAAAGCTTCAAACTCTAAACTTGAGAGAGAGAGAGAGAGAGAGAAATTTAGGAAAAGATTGATTGTATTATTTCCTTAATTGAAGATTGCATCTGTATATACACACTTAACAACACCTTAACAACTTTCTAACAAAGTGCCTACCTACTTCTAAGTACCATATCATCTTAATCCACAGCTCATCAACGGTGACCCGATGAACTGAAGTACGTCAAGAGAAAATTGGAATGCATATATTCTCCCTAACGACAAAAAATATCGATAGGCCATTGTTTGTATGACCAATTCTTTCAAGACAACCAAAGAATGCATATAAATGACTACTATCGTACTTTTTTTACAACATACAATCACTTTAACAAAACTCAGAATCTTTGATTAACAAGGGGGGGCATTATTTTATAATTTGTGTGTGGGTATAATACTAAAAAGGAGACTATAAGGAGAGATTTCCTGTAACATTATAACACTTTCCTGTATATTTTTCACTCCAACCCGAGTTTAAAACCAACCTTTTGACTATGTATCATCTTCTTTCCCAGCTTGTGACGATGAGACCTCCTGCAATTGGGTGTCCCCATTCTCAACTGGCGAAGAAGATGAGGCCTCCTGTGATTCAGTATCTTCATCTTCGGCGTGTGAATATGAGACTGTTGAATAAGAGGCAGCATCATCGACGGTCAGATTTGACAGTCCATCGAGTGAGATTTCATCTTCGCCGTTGATGGATGGTGCTGGGGAGGAGTCTGGGGAGAGTGCTACAGAAGGAGAAGGGGATGATTCTGAATCACTCACTGGTTGCTGAAGGCTCCAGTACATGATGCTGGCAGTGAGTGTCAATATCATCTTTTGGTTGACCTGTAAGTACATAATGTCAAATACTTAGAGTGGGTTATTGTTTATATGAGCAAGGATGAATAGGCCATTCTAAGACCTTATGCTCCATTGAGTCCCAAAGTGGGTCCCAACGGAGCATTGTAGGGCCACGGTGTCATATTATGACACTCGGGTGTCAAAAGAACTCTGGTCAATGTATTTATATTATGAACAATAATGATATGGGTTTAATTTATCCCCCCTCCCACTCAAAAAACTGCACTCACCCCAATGATATCCTCAGGCAGCAAAAATATTGAACAGCCGAGTTTTCGAGCAACACTGATGATATAAGTCGCATTTAATTTCTTTTCATCATCTGCAATTAAAAAATAAATATGTAGTCATCAACGCAATGGCCATTTAATTATCATCATGGTAAAAGACCAATAACCACATAAGAGACTCCACATTCAAAAGCACTTCTAGAACATGTTTGGATGGAGGTTTTAGAGGGAAATGTTATGGAGAGCTTAGCATATATCTCGATATATACATGTATAGATGTGTAGGTGTAAGATTTTATAAGATATAAAAGGAAAATATGAATCTAATATGTGATAGTGTAACATTTTAATCACCTTCGGTCCTTTCGTTTTTAGAAACATTTATTCATCAAGATATATACTAAACCATCCCTTCCTCCCCTCAAACAAAGCAAACCCTAAGAGGGTCTAAAACGTCAAGGTTATGTTCGCCCCATTTACAAAAGCTTCAATCTAGAGCTTTTGGAAATCCACCTTTAAAAATCTCTTTAAATAGATCAATTGTCAATAAAATCGTTGTGAATTTTTTTCATAATCTAACTTATAAACCACTTTTCGTCAGATAGGTCAAGCACTATATTAAATGCTATACAACACTAACCAAAACGTATTTTCTCAAAAACAGTTTTTTTAATGTTAGGCCAAACAAAGCCAAAACCAACCTGCATAGGAAGCTTCTGAGTTGTAGTCAACTCAGTCTCTAGATTAAAACATAAAGCTAGTAGTTTTAAAAAAGTTGGAAATCCATACCACTTTCACCCTTTGAAACAAGGTTCCAGTTAACAACCCGTGGCTCCACTGCACTGAGAAGCTCTAGGAAAAAAAGCCCAGATGAAAGGCTCTTATCCTAAATCAACAGCCATTCAAGAATCACATCATCTCTCACGAGGCACCCATAGTATAAAAGATAATGATACTTCAAAACACAAAATGAACCTTGAAGCTCTCCATTTTAGATGTTCTTCCTGTGCTTTTTACTTTTCTGTTTGCCCAATTGAGGATATCAGTATCAGTGATCTCCTTGCCTTGAAATCGCGATCTCAAATTCTTCAATAGTTGAAGTATGTTAAACCTCATTAATTGCCACAAGAATGCTGGAAAGCAGGGAAAGGGGTGATGGATGCTTCAGAGATTTCTATATATACTAGTGGATTTGGCCAAGAAAAAAGAATAAATTAAGGCAATATATCAAATAAGACCAAATTGATTGAGCATATTACCAAGTGTAAGCTTTTTATTCCCCTGAACAAAGTCATTCCCACCTACATTCACCAAGGAGAGTTTCAACTGCTTCCCAATCCTGACAACTTGGTTGCAATTCTCTACTTTCCTGAATGGCATCTTAATAGGTGGTTTTGTTGCATGTTTCCAATTCACTGATCCAGGAGATACCTTGTCCAGAACCTCCAGGAGTACCCATCTAAAAATGTGATACATCATACAGACAGTGAGAAGATTCCGAGGGTTACGAATTCAGGCTAAACTGCCAGTGTCTGACAAAATCATTATAAATAACAGTCAGAAACTTTTAGATAACAAAGTACTCCCTCAGTCCCAAAAAAAATCATGTTTGAGTAATGTATGACTTTATACTTTTAGCCTGCTTAAATAAGGTACAAGATTTTAGGAGTTGCAAGTTATGAATGGTCACTTATGCCCCTAAAACTTTTTCCAAGAATGTTGTTTGGGGAATTGACAAAAACTGCTTGCTGATAGGCTTTACAAGAATATTACTCAAAAATAAAAATTGATTTCAAAAGATAGACTACTATTCTGCAGGACAAATAATTTTTTGAAATGCTGCTCTTTTTGGGATGGAGGGAGTAACTATTGATTTTCAAAAGTGTCAAAATTGAGCATATGGTCGGATACTGCTCACCCATTTCGGACATCCTCAAATAAATTATTGACGTAAGAGTTGATGCCGAGACTGTTGATCCATAGCCGGAAACATCTTTCTTCTCGTGAGATTAGTTCGTCGTCCGTCATCATCTCCGCGAAGGAGATCTTTTTGTTGTCAATAGACAGGCCATTCCTGTCAAAAAAAATTGTTTTTTTTCTTGATGTGTGTTGTTCTTATTTTATACTAAGCAATTTAAATAAGAAAAGGGACTGTATTCACACCTTTGATGGAAGATTTGAGCAACAAAGGCAAGATTCAAATTAGCCGAACCTTCAACAATGTCCTTTGGACTCAAATATCTTTTGCAGTCCATTTTTTCTGCGTGATCAAGGACTAGATTTGCTCTTTCAGCAGGATCTTTGACATCCAAGGTTGCTGGATTGCAATATTCAGGTGCAAGCACATTAAGGAGGTAAGTGTATGCCTCTCCATCCTGCACCATGAGAAGAAACTGTAACTGCCAAAGAAACACTAACTGCCAAAGAAACTGATACATAAAACCAAGGCCAGAAGACACCATCTCCTCATTGTTCAAGAGCAGTGTCCGTAGCTCATGTACAACTCCACACTATAGTTTCTGCTGCTCTGCTTGGGACACTGAGAAGGCGAATTCAGTCTTGTTTCATTTCAGATGATGAAGTTGTCATCACCCCCAAGCAGTAGCATGAAATATTGAAATTCACTTTTTCTTTAGAAAAACCAAATATACCAAGTACATCTCACTCATAAGAGAGATTGGGAGAGGAGAGAGGGATACACCATCTTACCTCTGCTACGTAGAGAGGTTATTTCCGAGGGCGCCCCAATAAACAATGAAATGTAGTGTCAATAGTGAAAAGGTAAGAGAAATACAAAAGGGTTCAGCGAACGAATCCCAACAAAACTTAGAGGCATCCCACAAGATCTGCGACCCTAATCCAAAAAAGAAGCATGTAAGGTTGTCAAATCCAATCCCCAACTGCTCCTTACACATCTTATGTGGTTTGCCTCTCCTAGTCTCCTTTTGATCCTCTCAACCAAAATGCTCTCCACACTCATCACCAGTGCTGATGTGCATAGTTATTACGGCGGCTTGGCGAGTCTAGGCGCTAGGGTACCTTCCAATTGCCTAAGCGATTAGGCACCCGCCTAGGCGTCATCTGGGCGAGTTGGCTATGACAACTTTAATATTTTATCGGTATTAATATAAAAGCATCTAATATGAAATAAGTAATCAAAGAGTGCCTATGTACCCAAAAATAGAGTAGATGTTCCGAAATATATGAATGAATGTTGTTTTAAAAAAAATTAGTAAACATTTTTTACTTAAGTTAGTAAGTTAGTGGGCTTTTTAAACTTTTTAAAGTGATATCAAATTTGGGCCCAATACTCTTTTAATAAAGAGCTATACTTAATAAGTGTAAAGGCACACTACTCTAAATAACTATGGAGAGTCGGAGGGTTTAGAGGAAGCCACTGGATATCTCAAGAGTTGCGACAATGAATCTGCATCGGAAAGTAAGGTAAAGTCGATCTTCCTCCAATAGTAAGTGTCTCTCTCTTTCGTCTTCAGATCCTCTCCTCCTTCGTCCTCTATCAGGCTTCTTCCAGTCATCTTCTTCTCCCATGTTTCCACAAAAAATAAGCTAGGCGAGCAGTTTGGCATCCATATAACCTCACCCAGACGCTTAAGCATCGCCTAGGCAACGCCTTGATGACTATGAAAGGGTTGAAAAAGACTAGGAGTTGAAAAATGATGAAAGAATAAAAATGTTAAAAAGTCATTCAATTAAATGATCACCCAAATAAATATACAAGAAAACTTTAATTTTGAATAAAAAAGGATTCAACTTTCTCCGTGTTTGAGATGGTATGCTATAAATTTGGATATATAATGGTACCGTATGTTCATCATATATAAATACCTTTTTTTAAGTAGTTGAAAGAGAATGGATAGTGTTGAAAGAAACTGGAAAGAATTGGAAGAAGTTAAAAGTTAATTTTTCAACCCAAAAGAGCAGGGCCTTAATGTCATCTGTAGATAGCACACACCAACACTCTCTTAGATCCTAAGGGAATAACATCCAAAATTGCTACAAAAAGTAGGTTCAACACCGATCCTTGGTGTAACACGATTTTTACTAGGAGACTTTGTCCCCCACCCAAGTCTTTCAGGGCGCATTGTGAGGTAATTTGGCAAAGCTTGGAGTACGTAGAAACATTCTAAGTTTCGCTTACATTTCATGCATCGCCATCATGTACATCTGTGGGACCCCTGTGACCTCCAAGTTATGATGAACTAATTCATGTGTGACACCTGCATAGGCCTTTCTCCAGGGCTATAAATACCAAGGGCAAATCTTTACCAAGATCTATATGCCTCTCTAAAAGACACTTTAAAAGGTAGATTGCCCCAACTACTCAATTCTAGGCTTTCCTAGCATGAAACCAGAATAGTTGTAGCCCCTAGACCTAGTAAGCGGTGAGCGAGTAACTTGAGGATGTGGTAGTTATTGCATCTTTGTGCGGCACATTTATTCTAATAGAGTGGCTCCACCAAGGTACACACTAAGCATCCACTCTTCAAGGCTCAAGCATCATGGCAATTTTGAGGATTATGTTAAAGAGGCTTGTTAGTTGTCAATGCATTCCTTCTTACCCCAAGCACTATAATGTCTCAATCATAAATTAGCATACCGGCTAGGCCATTTTCCTCCTCTTTGGTGTGACCCTCACTTTCACCTTGTTGATACATTTGCACGGATTTTTGCTAGTCTTCGCTCTCCTACTCCCCTAAAAACCAACTTCCTCTCCCTGACTGTATTTAACAACTTAAAAATATAGCTTCCCTATACCCCCTTAGTGCCTTTCTACTTCACAATAATTTAATGCTTCCAACATCTCAATGATTTCCCTCCATTGATCCCTAAAGATTTCATTATACTCAAGCTCATTTATTGACTCTTGAAGTCTTGTTTGACCACCTCTTAGATCTATTTCACCTTACTTTAATTCCTAAATGCAAGAATTTACCTTCAAGTCCGATGAAAAATTGGTTACTGTTTTCTGATAGCCTCCTTTCTTGAGATGAAAATTCATCCATTTCAACAAAACCTTTTCTGGGGCTAATCCCATAAGCTCCTCAACATCCTGCAAAAATTAATAACATCCGCACCAAAATTTAAGAGTTCAAAATAAAGCAAATACTCACATTGTTTCATAAAAAGATTCTACATTTCTTTTTTCTTTGTCCAAAAAAGTTCTTGTTTCCTATTGAGGAAGGAATTGTGAGGTTCACAGAATTTCTCTCCTATGTACAAAATTTATCCATATACTTTCACTTCTCTTAATAACTGTGTCCGGTCCATTATGTAATCTTATTTCTTCGGGATGGAGAGAGTATACAAGAAGGAAAATGAATAACAATGTGAGATTTCATGTACATTGTTGTCCTCCACAAGTTCTACAAGCTGGGGAGTCTTCCTAAGGTTGAGATCAGCCAAAAGTTGGATCTGAAAATCAAATATGAAAAAGCAATTCATCAAATGTCAATTTGATCTTATTGGACTGAACTGAAAAAAAATTAAAATAAACTTTTGTTGTTTCCTGTCTTGCAAACTACAATACAAATATCAACCGTGAAAAAGTAAAATAAAATCGGAATACCAACCTTAATGATTTGAGAGATCAATCCAAGAACCAAATGAGGCTGCAAAAAATGGAAAAATATTACGATTACACTGTTACAGAGACATATGCAAAGATACTTAAGCTCAAAAATCAACCCTTAGAACTCACTCTTCCTTCAACTAAGTCCTGATTGCCTATATTAACAACTGTGCATCCAATAGCCTTTGCAGAATTGAGGCAAAGCGTATGATTCTCGTTTCTTTCCCATGGGTTGAGTACACGTTTCATATTAATTGTCCTTTCATCTATGGTATTAGGAACAGCAACATTGATCAGCTTACTGTAGGAAGTCGAAAGAGAATTCAAGTAAATAATTCAACTCTATATCCATAGGCTAACTAACAGACTTAGACTATCATAAAAGCTCCATGTTTAGTAATCAATACCATAGAAGAACTCCGTCTTTTGCAAGATTAAACAGCTCATTGGATGCTGGGTCTATAGGCAGGAACTGCTTTAAGAACGGGTCATCTCTGAGATAGCTGTTTATATGAGCAACATACGATGACTTCTCGGATTCGCTGATGGTGTGAAGTAGAGTAGTTGTGGTGGCCTTGAGGAACGACGAAGGGCTTCCAGAACTACCTGATTTCGATGCAGTTAGAGTTTGCAGATTCAAGTATGTCTGCACACCAAAGATTAGAAGATCCATACATGGTTACAACACTTGGACAAAATACAGATTGCAAAACCTAGTACTAACTAATTTCCTTTTTTATTACATCCTGTATAATTTTGATTTTATACTCAACATCCCCTTTAAGTGCAACTTTGGTCTTTTTCACTCATGTTTAACTGGCTCGAATAAACCTGAGCATTTTTTCTTTTGAGCTATTAAACCTAGACTATGATACCGTGTAGAATTGTGAGATTCCGACCCAAAACCAATTGGAAATGAGAGGAGTAACTCCTATTATTACGGATTAGTTTTTTTTACTAGGTATTCGATGTTGGATTATATCCTAAACACATCCTAACAGAGGTTCAATCTCACTAGCTACTTCTTCATTGGATTGAATTAAAACTAAAAGTTCCAGATTCAACCCCAACAATAAATAATACTAATAACAATAACAGGCATCGAAAAGAGATGAACATACTGATCACTCACCCTGAGGAAACCTTCAAAATCAATCTCATCATTACCAGAATCTCCCAACATGTTCCTAATCTCCTCCTCATTAAATACATCACTGAACGCCTTCAGTTTTGCCATTATAGCCGGCAAATCGCCAATGTTCACTTTCCCATTCTGATTCTTCACCGAAATGAACTGAAAACAAGGAATCCAGGTTTTCTAACATTGAGAAATCCAACTGAAAAAAAAAAAACACAACATCATGGGGAAAACAAATATGCTTACTCTGGATTTGAGACTGCGAAGCTCCACTTGCGTGAACTGGCTCTGAAGCCATTGATCAGACACGAGAACGCCCTGGAAACTCGACATCTCCTCCTCCCCCCAAATGCGGGGATTGCAAAATCAGAACTCCCAGCGTCTCAACTCACCCGATCAAACTCCAATACTGAATAAGAACTCGTTCAAAATCACCACCAACAGACCATTCAAGAGCAGTTCACCGACTTTGAATCAAAAAAACAAAATGAAATGAATACCAGAAGGTTTAGGCCATTGAAGCGTGATATAAGAACACTATACCTGGAGAAACATGAGGCGGCCAGTGAAGCTTGTCGGAAGTTTGACTGTTTTATCAATGGAGAGAGAGAGATAGAGAGAGAGAGAGAGAGAGAGAGTCTTGCTTGAGCAGAGAGGAAAAACACTGGAGAAGAGACAAGGAAGACTTTGGGCTCTTTGGACACGCGAAGAAAGAGCATGAAGGCGGAGAAAGTGGCCCGATGTTTTAGCCACTGTTTTGGAGGCCCACTAAGAAAAGTGCATAGAGTATTTTGTTATTGTAAAGAATGAATTTCTAAAATAGTCTTTCCTAATAAAGTGTTATTTCAAATTAATTTTCAATAAAAAATAATTGCTTTGTAGTTGATATGTATTTCTTAAATAATTCTTTTCAAAAATGCATATTAAATGATAGTTAAATAGATGTTATTTTAGTATTTTCCATCACCTAAATTATGAATAAGTGTTCAAAATGATTTTTTTCAATTAAGTGAATGCCTCATAAAGAACAGTCTCACCCCAAGTCAGAACATGGATTCTGTTTTGGAAAAACACTTACAAATTATTAGTTTGAGAAAACACTTGTAAAAGAACATTTTGAGATCATAATTTAAGTCTAGATGATAGAAAATACCAAAATATTTTATATTTAACTGACATTTGATAGAATTTTCAACAAATGACCATTTAAGAAATAAATCTAATTATAAATGATCACCTAAGTGAAACACATTATTAGAAAAATTTGTTTTAGAAATTCACTCTATTACGAATTCTATTTTGACATAAAAATATTAAATATCATATTTAAGTATATGCAATATGTTTTAGTTCTAGTTAGATATTTTTCTATTTTTAAATAAGAAAATGTTACCATAATTTTAGAAATGCAAGCAATATTAGCAATATCACGTATAATCACACACAAAACGTTATTGTGTGTAAAACAATCGTTGTTTGTGAGACACTAATAACGATAACCTTAATATCATCTGTGATATGATGATTGTATTATAGTTATATTGGATGTATTGGCTCATTGTTTATATATCTAATAAAAATATATAGTACTCGACTTTTGTTCATATGTCTTGAACTATAAGTTCGTTGTTCATATGTTTAGAATTGAAGTTAATTAGCTTGATTCAATCCATATAAAATACCTAACCTAGCTGATCATCTCACTACATGTACTTTTTATAAATATGTTAATTGTGTCGAAAAAAAGCGTATACTCAAAAGTAAGTGTTCACACCTTAAAAGTGATTCCTAACTTATACTCCTCAAATTAGCATTGATGGACTCCACTTGTCTTGCATTGAGTTGTTTGCAATTTTGTATATTTTTTTTGTGATGTTTAATGTAATATTTTGATTGTTAGTAGTAACATATTTTTACTTGAACAGAATAATATGAGTATATAAATAAGACATGGGATTTTCTCTTGTCTCTTTACAATTGAAAGGGCATAAATGTCCCTCCATTTAATAAGTGTCATGTGGACTTAAAATGTCACATATGTTTAGTTGATTTTTCTTACTATAATTTAAAAAAGATTATAAAATATTGACAAATTTTTCAGTTGACCTAAGGTGCATGTTCATTTTATGCTTCTTAGTGTATTTGTAGCATAAAAAGGTCGGACTTTTACAAAAAAAAAAAATTATTTATATTCAAGCCCATAAAAGATATGAGAAGACTCACATTTTAAATTTACACCTTCAGACCATGCAAGCATAACTCTAAAACATCCTCAATGTCATCCCCATCTCTCAACTTATCCAATAGTCTGAGGTAGCAACTTTAATTTCATTTACTATATTTTACTAGTTTATTTAATATATAATTCCATTTATTTTGATTTTCTAAAAATATATATTGTATGTTTCATGTAAATTTTTTTGTTTAAGTATTAGATATTACAAGTAAATTTTTATGATGGTGGTGATAGTCACATCCCGCCAAACACTAAATTCACTCCACACACTAAATTCACTCCACTAATTTCTACATTATTTTTTTATTCATGAGCTCATATGGAACATTTCAAAATTTTAAACATTTTTATAAAATTCTACTCAGTATTTTGAATCAGAATAATTTTTATATTTTTATTTTTCCACTAAATGTGTTTTCAATTTTAGTCTAGTCATAAATTGATTTTTAAATTTTTTTAATGTAGTGATACGTTAAGTGTTAGATAGGGGAGACTCTGAGCGTCTCCTTGCTCAGAAGAGGAAGATGAGGAGAAAGAAGGAGAGGGGAAACCGCGGCTGGGATGCACACGGCAGTGGGGAGACGGCAGAGAAAGAGAGAGAGGTTTAGGGTTTGTATTTTCTTATTATTCTTAAGCATAGGCTTAGGCCTTATTTATACATAACCCGTTCCTAAAAACTACGTTTTCTACCCGGACGGTTCAAGAAAAGCGACGAGGTAAAGAACCGTAAAGAAACCCTCGAATGAGCTTATAATTTGCTCACCTAGGAAAATCTAAATTACAACGGATAATAATAATAATACGAATAATAATAGTACTGAAAGAACACTACTCCATAACAAACTCTTGTTGCCACCTCGGCATACGCTTCATCCTCTCGCTCCGCCAAGGCCTACTCGAACTGGGCAGCTCCCGATCCATAACACTCTCCCGCGCTTCAGAAACCACCTTGTCCTCAAGGTGTAAGTCCGGGAAATGCCTTCGAATTGATTCTGCCGGTTCCCAGGTGGCGTCGTCCAACGACCCATCGCTCCAACGTACCAAAAATTGCTCCTCAGGTGTCCCGTTGTGTAGGACCTGCCGTACTGCGTGGATTTGAACTGGAATGGAAGGCACCCGGCCCTCCAGTAGGTCCGAAGGCAGCGGTAACGTGGTCACCTGACCGCTTGCACCCTTAACCGGCCGTAGGAGGGAGACGTGAAACACGGGATGGATGCGAGACGACTCTGGTAACTTGAGACGCCACTGGACCAATGCGTTCAAGAACTTCAAAAGGGCCAAAAAAACGTAGGGACAACTTCTGAGAAACCCGACGCGCCACCGAGTGTTGGCGATACGGTTGTAACTTCAATAGCACCAAATCGCCTACCGCAAACTCTACCTCCCGACGCTTACGGTCGGCAATCATCTTCATCCGATGTTGTGCAGCCCCTAAATCAGCCCGCAAACGAGCCAACAACTCATCCCTTCCGGCCAAGATATCATCGACCGCCTGGACCCGACTGTCGCCCCGATTGTAAGGAATCAATTCCGGCGAGGTTCGCCCATAAACGACCTGGAACGGTGTCATCTTTAAGCCGTGATGCAAGCTGGTGTTGACGGAGTATTCTGCCCACGGAAGGTAGACTGTCCAGCGGGTAGGCCGTGCATGAACAAAAGAGCGCAAGTATTGCTCCAACGTGCGGTTAAGGACTTCGGTCTGGCCGTCCATTTGGGGATGAAACGCACTACTATGCTGCAATGTGGTGCCACTCAGCGTGTGAAGTTCCCGCCAGAAAGTGCTTGTGAACACCTTATCACGGTCCGAGACAATGGACTTCGGAATTCCATGCAATTTGACCACCATTTCAACGAACAACGCGGCGGTTTTGTGGGCATTGAAGTCCCCCGGAAGAGACCCGAAGTGTGCATATTTGGACAGCCGGTCGACGACCACAAAAATGATAGAGTATCCGCGAGAAGTGGGCAGTCCAGTGACAAAGTCCATACTAATGTCCTCCCAAATCTGTAAGGGAATTGGAAGAGGTTGAAGCAACCCCGCGGGCGGTTGAGTGGAGAACTTGGTGGCTTGACATGTGGCACATGCTGCGACGTAACGACGTACATCGGAACGCATCCGAGGCCAATAAAATGACTGGGACAAACGATGGAAGGTGCGGTGTACTCCGGTGTGGCCGGCTGTAGGCGTGTCGTGGTATTCCCGCAACAGCTCCTGGCGAATGTCTGAATTCTCCCCAATGCATAACCGAGTATTATAGTGTAGAAGTCCATCCAGTACCTCGAAGGGTCGCTGCAAAACACCCCGCTGGTGGTCACGGTGGAGGCGCACCAGGTCGGGTTGGGTGGCGTTTTCTGCCCGGATCCGTGCGACAATTTCTGGAAACGGCTGGGAGTATGCCAAAAAATGGCTCTCCTCCGTAGGCTCGGCTTGACGGGATAAGGCATCCGCTACACAGTTAGTGCGACCTGGCTTATATTCAATGCGAAACTGGTATCCCAAAAGCTTCCGTATATAGAATTGTTGGTCGGGGGTTTGGACAACTTGTTGCAGAAGCTCCCGCAAACTACGTTGATCCGTCCGAATGAGAAACTCGCGGCCCAATAAATATTGACGCCACTTTTGTACCGCCTCCACGATGGCGTATAGTTCTTTGTGATAAGTCGATGCGGCCAGACGACGTACCCCCAATTTTTTACTGAAATAGGCCACCGGCTGCTCGTCCTGAAGGAGGACCGCCCCTATGCCTGTGGCCGATGCATCCGTATCAACCACGAAAGGACGAGAAAAATCTGGCAAACGGAGGACCGGGGCAGTGGAAAGGGCAGTTTTGAGGGCCTCAAAGGCGGTGGTGGCTGCCTCCGTCCAAACAAAACCATCTTTCTTCAAAAGGTTAGTGAGAGGAGCGGCGAGATGTGCATAATGATGAATAAACCGCCGGTAATACCCTGTTAAGCCCAAAAATCCACGAAGCTGTTTGAGAGACGTGGGTATGGGCCATTCCAGCATGGAAGCAATTTTTGATTTATCCGCGACGAGGTGCCCGTCGGTTATCACATGCCCAAGATAATCAATGGAAGTTGCGCCAAATGAACACTTAGACATTTTAACGAAAAAAGTGTGTGTGTCCAGGAGGTTAAGAACCACATCTAGGTGGGTGGCATGGTCCTGCAGAGAGGGGCTGTAAACCAAAATATCATCGGAAAAAACTATCACAAAGCGGCGGAGATAAGCTGCAAAAAGGCGGTTCATACAGGCCTGGAATGTGGATGGCGCATTGGTCAAGCCAAACGGCATGACACGGAACTCGTAATGGCCTTCATGTGTCCAGAAAGCGATTTTATAGATATCACGATCATGCATACGAATCTGGTGGTACCCCGAGCGTAAGTCCAGTTTGGAGAAGAAGCGGGCCGACCCCAATTCGTCAAATAATTCATCCGCCGTCGGAATAGGGAAGTGGTCCGGGACGGTGACAGCATTCAAAGCCCGGTAGTCAACGCAAAAGCGATATGTCCCGTCCTTTTTTTTGACAAGAAGGACCGGTGAGGAGAACGGACTACGGCTCGGCTGTATTAGGCCTTGATCGAGCATCTCTTTGACAAGGCGTTCAATCTCGGTTTTTTGAAAGTGTGGGTACCGATAAGGGCGAACATTCACCGGATTAGTCCCTGGCAGGAGAAAGATCCTATGATCACTAAGTCGCCGTGGGGGTAGCCCGGTCGGTTGTGCAAAAACCGATGCATAGCGCTGGAGCACGCGTTGGATGTCGGGTGGCAGATCCCGCGGCCAAACTTCCGGCTGGTGTGATTCGGCTACTGGGGCAGGAGTGATGAAGAGTTCATAACAAGCGGCCACAGATTGATCCGAAAATAAGGCGTGAAAATGGTGCAAGGACAGGGGTCGGGGAGCCAAGGTATCACCCCGCAAAGTCACCTCCTTGCCCTTCCAGGAAAAAACCATTGTCAAATGTGCATAATCATGCGTCACGGAGCCCAGAAGTTGCAACCATTGAACACCCAGAACCACATCGGGACCATGAATGGGAAGAACAAACACATCCACTGGAAAGGTAAACCCTTGTAACAAGAGCTCGACGTTGGAACACTTCTGCGTGCAAACCAAGGATGCGTCGTTGCCCACATATACCCGAAACGCGGGCACATCCAGAACCGGTAAATGAGACTTTTCAACCACCGACGGATGAATAAAGTTGTGGGTGCTACCTCCGTCGATTAGCACGTCCACGACCGCGGTTGAAATCATGCCGGATAGCCGTAACGACCGAGGGGCAGTCACGCCGGCTAGACTGTTGAGGGAGGAGACATCCGCTGCCAAGATGGTGTCGTCGAAGTCAGGTATAGCAGGCTCGTCTCCCTCGTCGTCCTCCAACAGTAATAAGAACCGACCGCAATTGTGGCCTTTGACCCACTTTTCGTCACAGTTATAACAAAGCCCTTTGGCATCGCGTTCCTTGCGTTCGGCGTAGGAAAGGCGACGGATTGGCAGCCCGGCGATAGGTTTTGTCCCAGGCAGAGGTGTCTTCGGCCCAGGTGTTGGCAAAAGAGGGGTTGTTGTCTGTTGGGCTGGGGCACGGTTAAAACGGTGCGGCATGGCGGACGTCCACGCGGTATGTTTCACCTCAAGTTCCCAGGCCAAGGCAAAGGAAGCCGAAAGAGAATCTGGTTTGAGAATCATTACCTCGTGTTGGAGATGGGGTTTGAGACCGGCATGGAATAAGGACTGCAAATTAGTTTCAGCCACGCCGGTGACGTTGACTAACACTTTCTCAAAAGCCTGTTGGTACTCCAAGACGGATCCCGTTTGCTGAATTTTGGACAGAATAGCAAAGTAGTCCACATAACTGAGCGGGTCAAACCGAAGCTTGAATTGGGTGACAAAATCGCCCCACGTCGTAACGAGGTTGTTCCGGTGGCGCCACCGAAACCAATCAAGAGCCGGTCCTTCGAGCATCATGGAAATAGCCGGAAGGCGAGACTCCTCTTGGACGGCGTAAAAGATAAAATATTCATGGGCTTTGAATAACCGACCATATTTTTGTGCAGGTTGAGCCGGGGGTCTCTTGGAAACAGCCTCCCTACTTCCGAGTAGGGGCAAGGTCTGCGTACACACACCCTCCCCAGACCCTACTGTAGTGGGATTCAACTGGGTTGTTGTTGTTGTTGTTGTTTGGGCTTTGAATAACCAACCCAATGGATCCGAGCCGTCCGTCTTTGGCATCTCTAATTTGAGTTTGGACATGACAGGCACGTTGTCATGGGGGTTACCACCAGGAAGTCGAGGCCCCGCACCACCGGCTGCAGGAGGTCTGTCAACACGGCGCAGGAACTCCTCAAATCGTTGGTGAAGTTGCTCCATGTGATGATGTAGGTTTTGCATGGTGGCGGTGTGGTCATGGAGTTGCCGATCAATTTGCTGCTGGAATTCTTGAAAGTCGGCTGTGGTTACAGAAGTGGAGGCCATGGTTCAACTCAATGAAAGCGCCAATGATACGTTAAGTGTCGGATAGGGGAGACTCCGAGCGTCTCCTTGCTCAGAAGAGGAAGATGAGGAGGAAGAAGGAGAGGGGAAACCGCGGCTGGGATGCACACGGCAGTGGGGAGACAGCAGAGAAAGAGAGAGAGGTTTAGGGTTTGTATTTTCTTATTATTCTTAAGCATAGGCTTAGGCCTTATTTATACATAACCCGTTCCTAAAAACTACGTTTTCTACCCTGACGGTTCAAGAAAAGCGACGAGGTAAAGAACCGTAAAGAAACCCTCGAAGGAGCTTATAATTTGCTCACCTAGGAAAATCTAAATTACAACGGATAATAATAATAATACGAATAATAATAGTACTGAAAGAACACTACTCCATAACAAACTCTTGTTGCCACCTCGGCGTACGCTTCATCCTCTCGCTCCGCCAAGGCCTACTCGAACTGGGCAGCTCCCGATCCATAACATGTAGTTGAAAACGTATTGCTTGATTTTCATTTTACATTATTATTGAAATAAATATAATCCAAACTAATTTCATTATAACATATCATAAATAAATACTCATATGAAAGTTATTTAGATGCGAAAGAAATCATCTTATTTATGAATACTTTTTTGATAAATGAAGAGAGTAAAAAATACTACTCGTACATTGAATTGAAAAGAATATTATCATAAAAATGAATGTTTCTCTTTCATAATTAAATTTATTCAACGATTTCATACCAAAATATTGAATTCATGCCAATATCTTAAATTAGGTGACATATTCGGCATTAAAATAAATATAAAATTTATTTATAAGTGAAGAACATATTTTATTTAATAGGTGTCAATTTTTAAATAAATATAATCAAATGAATATCATGTAAACGTATATACAATAAACTTATATGACTTCTATTTATACGTGAAGAGTGTATTTTATTCTTATTATACAAAAGTTTTTTAAATTTTAAGATTTATCAAATCCGAAATAGGTATTAAAATTATTTTTACGTATAGTTGTGAGGAAAAAATATTTTAGTAAAAATTACAAATTATAGAAAAAATAATTTTAATTCTAAATTTAGATTAATGAGTTCAAAATAAGTAATTGTCATATTTCAGAAATACAACAAAAAAGGTGAAATAAGGGAAGAGAGTAAGTTTTGTTAAATTCTCCTCTAATATACCACATATCAACTTCTTAATAGGCCACAAGTCAAGTTTTTAATATGTCACATATCAAGTTCTTAAATATTGGAGTCTCAAATTTATATATAAAAGATTAAAGATTTTCTTTGTCTCATACTTTTTTTTTTGACTTAGCAAATAAATAATGAGTATTCGACTTTTCCCCCGCTATCCACTATGTCTTGCACTCGTCAGATCTATATAACAAAATTATAAAGTCTGGAGTAAATTATTTTTACATTTCACATTAAATCTTAAACTCCTTCTGTCCCTAAAAGATATTCTTCTTTCATTTTTTATTATTTCCAAAAGATGTTTCCTTATCTATTAAAAAACTATTTTTACCTCTTACTTTTTCATATCCTATATATTACATCATACCTTTTTACTTATAATCTACACATCACATCTTACTTTTACTTATTACATCAAGGGTATTTTTGGAAAGTCATCACAAAAATATCACTTCTTTAATTTTCCAAAAAGTCAATAAGGGAAACATTTTCAGGGACGAAGGAAGTACTCCATATTATATTTAATGCGGAAAAAAAAATTTGAGAGGGAGGAGTTTTTTTTTTTTTTTTTACAATGATAATGTAATCAATAGACTAATGAGTGTTTACCATGGAATTAACGCGCCTAACAATAAGCCATAGCTGTCACAAACTCCACTCTCCCATTTTCAAACTTTTAATAATCACAACTTAGTTGAACGCGCACACACGCAATTATTACCTCCATTGATTGAATTTTAATTTATAAATAAATAAAAGTTATATAATATACATAGTATTGGCCTTGTTTGGATACTAGCAGTTGGCTGTTGGCGGTTTATGTTAGCTGATTTGAATGTCTGATTGAGTTAGCTGTTTTGACCGGCTGTTTCTGTTAGCAGTTAAATTTTAAGTGTTTGGCAACTTTAGCTGTTTATAGTTAGCTGTTTGTAAATAAAATTACATAAAAGGACATCCCTCCATTTATGGTATATTTTATTTTACAATTTTTTTAAATATCATATCATAAATATATTTTTTTAAAATTAAAAAAATTAAATAAAAAATTATATATATATATATATATATATATATATAT
>OOIL02004480.1:764305-776611 GCA_900332095.2 Cuscuta campestris | reverse complement strand
CAGTTGGCTGTTGGCTGTTTATGTTAGCTGATTTGAATGGCTGATTGAGTTAGCTGTTTTGACCGGCTGTTTCTGTTAGCAGTTAAATTTTAAGTGTTTGGCAACTTTAGCTGTTTATAGTTAGCTGTTTGTAAATAAAATTACATAAAAGGACATCCCTCCATTTATGGTATATTTTATTTTACAATTTTTTTAAATATCATATCATAAATATATTTTTTTAAAATTAAAAAAATTAAATAAAAAATTATATATATATATATATATATATATATTTATTTATTTATTTAATTTTTTTAATTTTAAAAAAATATATTTATATTTTTAATATATATATATATATATATATATATATATATATAGACATGATATTTATTTTTCATTTTTTTACATGTAAAAATTAAATCTTTACTATATGGAATATTAAATTTTAATTTCATTTAATTCATAATAAATTATAAATATAAATTTTTTAATGAATTATAAATATAATTTTTTTTAATTTCATTTTATTTTTTCGTATTTAATTTTTTTAATTTTTATTTTTATTTTTTACATATATTATAAAATATCTTTCAACAAAAATGATTTTAAAAAAAATATTTTTCCTAACCGCCAAGTCCAAATGCTACTCACCTTGGCATTTCAGATTTTGGCTTTTCGGATCAAAATGCCAAGTGAAAAAGCCATTAGCCAAATAATGGTTTTGGCGGTTCGCTTGGTCAAAAAAGCCCAAGTCAGTCAAAGATGCCAATTTCGTGTATATAAATCTTATATTTTTATTCGTGTATCAATTTCAATATAATTTTCTTTAGTTAATGATAGTTTATTAATTTTGATTGCAAAAAATCAAAAGAGAAAAATATTCTGGAGCAGAAATCATATTATTAATTAGAGCAATGCTAGGTGTATACCAAAAGTGTACCCCAAATGTACACCACCCCCTTCCCCACCACCTATTTTTATTTGATTTTTATTTATGTATTTTTTTTTGAATTTCTTGCCCATTTATGTGGATAAGGAGAGGGTGTGGGACAAATGGGGTACACCTTTGGTGTACTTCTAACATTTTTCTAGGGGGACAAATTACTACTCCCTCCGTCCCAAATTATAATGCATGTTCACTATTCACAGGGTCAAACTTCATTCACTTTCTTTCTCTATTTTCGTTAGCAAATTGATAAAATAAAATATTGTTGTCACTACTAGTTTTGTAGTTTTCCTCTTTCTCAACTAAAAGAAAAGCTTAGTATTTTAGTATTTATACCGTGAGTATAAATTACCAATACTAATTAATACTTCCTCCGTCCCACTATATTTGTCCACTTTCATTTTTGCATACCATCCAATGCACTTCTTTAATCCATTTTACCTTGTAATTTATATATTAAAAAATTATAGAAATTATATATTAATAATCTATATGTTAAGGCAAATCAAACAAGATCACACATGACTATATTTAGGCTTACACATTGAGAGAATTTGATGAGTCAAAGTGCTAAGATGAGTAGTTCCAAAAGTCAAAAGTGGACAAATATAGTGGGACGGAGGTAGTAAGATTCATGAATAGTTTTACATAAGTTGGTTTTTAGAGAAGCAAATGCATGCGTTGACTCAATAAATCTTGAAAGAAGTATAAATATATATTACCGAGTATATATTATAATAGAGTTATGTCTTGTTTGGGAACATCATTTTTTATTAGCGTTAGTGTTTTGGATAAAATTTTAATGATGTAGATTAATTCTGAAAACGCTAACGCTAAAGGTTACCGTCAGGTAGCTTTTCAAAACGCTAACGCTAATTTCTAACGCTGATGCCAAACGGAGACTTAGTAACAAACAAAAAGGTATTCTGCATGTTGCTTTTATAATGAATCTAAAATCTAACATTGACATTTGCATGTAAGTAAATTGATACAGAATGTACAAAAAATACACACTAGTTAAATTATTACCTATTATTTATTTCTTTTGTCTGATTTGATTATTTACGATCAGTATTCACATAGTTAAATTATTTTGTCCTTCTTTATATATTTTGTACTCCCTTCGCCCCTAAATAAACTTCCTCTTTCGTTTTTTTCTTTGTCCCTAAATAAACTTTTCTTTTCTCTTAAAAAACCCCTTTTACCCCTTACTTTTTCATACCCTACCTATCACATTATACCTTTTTACTAATAACCTACATATCACATCTTACTTTTACACATCACATCAAGGATATTTTTGGAAAGTCAACACAAAAATATTCCTCCCTTAAATCCTCAAAAAGTCAAAAATGAAAATTTATTTAGGAACGGAGGAAGTATATTTTTTATATATTATTTAATAAAATATTATAATTATGTTCTTTTTTATTTTGTACTCCGTAGATATAGTCTAAAAATTTATAAATTTTAGGGCGTGTTTAATTTGGTAATGAAAAAGATATACTCCGTAAATTTTGATATATCTAAATATCTGATTTTTTTAGTATTTTGTGAAGCCAAATAAGATATCTAGTTTGGTTTATCTCTTGAATTTGGAAAAAATCATACGAGAGTTTGCTATTTTTCCCAATCGTTGACTATTCTCAACCACCGATTACCATTGTCATTGTAAATTATCCCGTTGCCGGTCACCGCGTCTAGCACTAGTTATATCGTTATTTTAAATCATCTCTTCAACATCATTTCTTTCAGATATCGAAAATTATATTTTATTACATTTTTCAAAACTCACTAGCCATGCCCTTACTATTTTTCAAATTTTATGTAGGGCGAGTAATATTTACGGGATTTTACGGGATATTTAAAACAATTTAAAAATAACGTCATATCCAAATAAGTAAAATAATGCAAAACAAGTCGCGGAGTAAATAATCCGCCAGCCTAGCTGTCCCACTCCATTTCTGTTATTATACCCTCCGTCCAGAAAAGACTCTCTCTCTCTCTCTGCTCTGTACTCGACTACTCTGGCTTTCTGGTGCTTGTCGTCTTTGTGGCTGTAAATTGCCCAAATCCGCCTGAAGAACTGAAGAAAACTGACTCCGGAGAGTTTGCCGCCGGCGAAGACCATTGGCCATGTGTAAGCTCCGCCCGATCTTAAGCCTGCTCCTTTTCTGCTCCGCAGTTGCACTGGTTTCTGCTCGAGGATCTTCTAATCGCACCCCCAAATGGAAGACGCTTAGCGGTAACTTCCTCCCCCCTGCCTCTCATCTCTAAGTGTAGTACATTATCAGCTCCCTGGCTAGCTAGGTTTTGTTTTGTTTGTTTAAAAATTCTTATGATGATGACTATGCTACTGGCCTTCTGCTAAAATCCGTCAAGTGTGCATATGAGTATAATTTTTAATGATTCAGGTTTGAGAAGACTAGAATATGATGAGCTGAAATTCGTTTAAGCAGACTGTCTAGTTACATGATTTAGGCCTTGGTTGGGGATAAGGCTTCCAATTAGTTGCAACATTTTGGATAAATTCCTAAAGTGGTATTAACTTAAAAGAGAGCTAAATAGATAAATTTTTTAGAATACTTAAGCGAATCGGCAAAGAGCTGCTATAAAAAGGGCTCTTAACTTTTAAGCGCCTTAGGTAAACTGTGATTTCAATGAGTTCATTAGTTTGCACGGACACCTTATTTGAAAATATTTGGGGTTGAGCAAATTTCTTGCACCAAAATTTATGGGTTTTAGCAAATATTTGGTTATGTGCACTTATCAAAGTCAAGTATCATGGGATGGAGGGAGTAATTTATTATGTAAAATACAAGTGCCATTGTGCCAATTTGCATTTCAATATTCCAAATGTAAATGTTTTTAAGTTGTTGGGTTGACCCAAACTTCAAGTGACCCGATTCCGAAAGTTAGGAACCAAACAATGTGTTTGACAGCTCTAGCTTGTAAGACAGAAGTGGTATTACATCATTACTGTCTAAGATGCGGGTTGGTATTGGGTAACAATGCCCAGTGTAATGTGTGCCCATCAGTTGTGTTTGCTAAACATTTGTTGGAAATGAGACTGCTGGAGCAGCAACCTAAGTTGAGAAAGTCTTACAATAAGCAAGCTGGACCACTAATGAAGAGCGCTATGCAGTAGACTGATTTCCCTGTCATTTGAAGCATAACATGGTGTACCTGTCTGAGCTAAGAGAAAACGATGAAGCCATTCTCCGAGGTTTCATGAAGCGGGCCCCTGGGACTTGTTGGGAAATGATACATGTCTCGACCTTTTTCCTCGATTCACACAACCAAACTCTTGTATACTCACACACACTCAATAATACAAAGGCACGAGTTTCGAAAACGACTTTTTATTATATAGAGAAATGTATAAGAGATATTACAATTACATGGGTAGCACACTTCACTCTTTGTCTTAGGAACATTTCTCTACACCTCACTCACAAGTACTCTCAAGAAGCCTTTTTTGGTTCTAGACTCTCCTTTCTCTTGGATTGCCAAATGAGGCATCCACGCTCCTATTTATACTCATCACCAAGGGTAGGCTTTTCTAGAGTACACATATCTCTACAACTCTAGAATCTTGTAGAAAGTCTCCACGAGATTCCATAATGTTCTAGAAGAATCTAGAGAACACACACAGTTGTAGAATATTCTTGAAGATTCTACATTCTTCCACACACTTCTAGAGATTTTCACATTTCCCTATAAAACTCTAGAATATTCTAGAAACTTCTACACTATTCTATATAATTCTAGAGACTTCTACACTTCTCTAGAAAACTCTACACATCTACTAACTTCTCATCCCTCTCACAGCTCTTTGGAAATATTAAATAAATATCCTAACAAGATTGCACTCCCCAACTTGGACCCAAAACAAGAACTTGCACAAACCTGAATTCCCCCCCATTTTACCACCATAAATTCCATAATCAAGACTTCAACAACATAATGAGCTCGAGGAAGGAAACCCCGTGATAGCTTTCAACAACAATGTGGGTTCCACAACAACGATACATGAATATCAATCATTGTAGCTTATAGTTGATTTGTTGATTTCCTTTGCAACATGTATTCTACTTAAACTGACTGTATGTTACAAGTTTAATTACCCCACCACGATCTGCCATAAGTAATTTTTGTTGAAATTTGAAAACCAAAGTGAAAAATTGGTGAATATTTTCATCCTTTAAATCTGTAAATACAGCAAACATGGGGAGGTGTGTGTTAGGAGACCTTACCTCTACTATGAAATAGAGAGACTGTTTAACCTTTAAATCTGTAAATGCCAAATATTATTTTTATTGTTCCATATCAGCCAACCAAGTTTCCTAATGTATATGTATATATTTGTTTTGCATTACAGGAGGTCCACCCATAGTCATCGCTAATGGTGGATTTTCAGGGTTATTTGCCGACTCCAGCTCTAATGCATATGCTTTTGCTGCAATGACAAGCTTACCTAATGTGATCATGTTGTGTGATTTACAACTAACGAAAGATGGGGAAGGTATATGCTTCCCAAATATCAAGCTTAACAATGCGTCTAATGTTGAAGTTCTCTTCAAGGATAAGAAAAATACCTACCTTGTGAATGGGGTTCCAACTCAAGGATGGTTTTGCAAGGATTTTACCCTCAAGGATCTGGCACTTGTCAACTGTGAGTTTTGGTCAATATGCATCCTTTAAATAGTTCACAACATTTATTGTGTCTTTATGCATACATGTGAAATATGTTTTCTTTAATGCCTTGTTTGGATATTAGTGGTTGGCGGTAAGTTATTTGCGTTGGCTGGTTTGAGTGGTTGATTGAATTAGCTTTTAAGAAAAAATGTTTGATAAATTTAGCGGTTCATAAACAGTTGTTTGTAATGAAAATTATTTTAAAGACATGCCTTCATAATAAAAGTTATGTTTTTGGTTAAAAAGTTTTATTTTTTGAAATGATACACACACACACACACTATTAAAGTAAATGACTATTTATTTTTTTTTCATCCCAAAAACTTCTTGCACTTATACAACTTTATACATAGTTATTTTATAACCTTTTCTATGTGTATTTGCATTAATCAATTTTATAAAATAATAATCATATCACATATTATTTTATAACAGTTTATTTTTAATAAAGTCTACACACAAGAAACACAACGTCCATTTTTGAAAAAAAAGTGGGTGAAAATTAAAAAAAGCTGTGGTTGAAATTTATTGAGATAAAATGAATGAAGTCTACATATTTATTGCCTAAAAAGAAAGTAGAGAAATGTTAAAATAATTTTTAGACATTCAATAAGAAACATAAAATTATTTCAAAGACAAAGGGAGTATAATACAGATGGCATGTTTAACTAAAAATGTTAAATCACGAAGGAAGTGCAAAATAAAAAAGGAGGACAAAACTAAATGGCCAATTCAAAACGCTTGACAACCCAGCTTGTCCATTATTGGCTGTTCTAGTCGATCGGCTAGGCCAAAAGGCCATTTATCCAAACAACTAATTAGAAGATATATCACATATCAGGGGTTATTAGTCAAATGGCCAATCGGCCAGTTAACAAACATGGCCTAAATCTAGCACTGGCTATCGCCGCTATCCCCTGGCATCATTTTTTTTTGTTTTTTTGTTTTTTTGTTTTTTAAGGGGGTGGCATGAAAATTGGTGTGGACAGGGTGGGATCATGGGTCTGAGGTTTAGAGTTACTATGGAATGACAAGTAAACTTTTAAGCCAGCAACTGTGAAATGTGTTAACAAATTGTGATGTTTGCAAATATTTCATGTGCTTGTACTTAGTGCAAAAGATCTCTTTTCAGTCTCTTATCATATGCATCCTGACATTCAAAGACTAGACTTACCTATTGTGAACAGTGAATCAAGGAGTTTATTCTCGATCAAGTAGATTTGATGGCACCACACAACAAATTCTTACCGTCCATGACTTGTTTAATCAATCAATTCTTCAGTTCACACCTCCCGGATTGTGGTTGAATATTCAGGTAATTAATCATTTATAACTAACTCAACATTTCTTCAGTAATTTTTTGTTCCACTTTTACTCATTTATCAGATTTATCATTGTCTCGTCCTCCCAAAATAATACTTACACAGTTACACTATTCCATTTTTAGTCGGTGCCAATAGGCTGGGGAATGTTTAGTAAGTATTGCTTTTATATATGGAGTGTGTGTCCTTTAATAAGGTAGGTCTATTCTTAGAAAAGTGGGTGCAAATAGCACCAGCATTTTATAAATCACCTTTCAAGGATCATACTTGGATTTTTTCTCATTGCATGTTTACAATATGGGTTGGCTTAAATTTCAAAGTGTGTAGATGTATGTGATCATTGTTCTGTCATCTTTACTGAACTCTTATTTTTCACCAAATTTGCAGCACAATTCCTTCTATAACAAATACAATCTGAGTATGAGAAGCTTTGTTCTTTCTGCGTCTAGAAGTGTTGTTATCAACTACATTTCATCTCCTGAAGTGAGCTTCTTGACAAGTATTGCAACACGGATCAATACAAAAGTGACCAAACTAGTTTTCCAATTTCTTGGAAGTGATGAAACAGAACCTTCAACCAACCAAACATATGGAACTCTGTTAAATAATCTCACTTTCATTAAAACCTTTGCCTCGGGGATTCTAGTACCTAAAAGTTACATCTTGCCTGTGGACAAGTCTTTTTACTTACAGCCTTATACATCTGTTGTAATGGATGCTCATGATCTGGGGCTAGAAGTTTATGCATCAGACTTTGCCAATGATCTCCCTCTTCCCTATGATTATCATTCCGATCCTCTAGCAGAGTATCTTTCCTACATTGACAGTGGCAACCCTGTGGATGGCGTGCTCTCTGATTTCCCAATAACACCATCAGCCGCAATAGGTAAGTTATAAACTAATTTATCTCATTAAATTGAAGGTAAAACTAGAATATATACCATTTTATTCTCTTATGGCTACAATTGAATGTACAACAACCTACCTAGTAATGGTGCATTGTTTTGACTTATGAAATGTAGATTATCTTATTAGTGTTCACGTGTAGTGCTCGAGCAAAAACAAATCTCGCCTGCACATGAGAGTTAGAGCTTAAAACCTCTCTAGGGCCTACAACCACAAGCTCAGATTGTGGTTGACTTGGTTCTTTGACAGAAGCACTACAACTGCTCTTCTTTTTTCTAAGCTACCACTGACGTGACAAAAATCCATTTCCTTTCTTATGAAGGTGGGATTGTAAAAACACCAGTTAAATTACCAAGAACTAGTTTTCCGGGTAATAATATAAGTATAATGCTACTATAGCCGAAAGGCATTATGCTAACTTAATTGTGTGTGTCTTTGTGCGTGGGTGTGTTGATTCCTACCAGTGCTAATAGGACTTTATAGCATAACGGTTTTGTCCTGGTCTAAGTTAAAACTGTTTCCCCTGTTTGCTCAAGGAGATAGTGTTCAAGTAACCTCTTAGCTAAATACTTGTTGTTACATTGCAGGGTGCTATTCTCATATGAAGAAAGATGACAAAATTCAAGGTTTGCCTACCCACTTTTCTTTCGTAAAGAGTATTACCAACTAAGTTTGTTCTGTAAATTTTTTTACGTGCTTGAGTTGAAATGCTTTGAAGTCTGAAGTACTAAAATATCTTTGCTCTCTTCAGTTGAGAGGTATTTCTAGTAGTAATCGGTTTAACACATAATCCCGTTAAATTTGTTCTACTAGTTTAAAGGAGCAAATTAATTTCCATAATCTCCGATGGAGCCAAAGATTCACTCTTTTTTTGGCTTTGGGTATGATGGACTAAAGCAAAATGGTTCTTTAAATTGTGTCAATATTGAAGTAGCAGTTAATCAATGAACTTTTGACGCTCATCATGGGTAATTTGGAAACAGCCTTTCTATGTTTTAAACATAAAGGTGAGGTTGTGTACATCCCCCCGCCCCACTTTGCAATGAGTGGGAGCCTTTGAGGCACTGGGGTGTGGGTAATGTAGTACTCCCTCCGTCCCACAAAACCCTTCCCTTTTCCTTTTTCATCCGTCCCACAAAACCCTTCCCTTTTCCTTTTTCATCCGTCCCAAAAAACACATCTCTTTTCCTATTAAAAAGTCACTTTTACCCCTATTAATTCTTAATCTATCTATCACATCACACTTTTTCTCTATTAATCTACCCATCTCATCCTACTTTATCCATCACATCAAAGGGCTTTTTTGGAAAGTGAACACCAAAATACACTCCCCTTAAATTCTTTAAAAGTCAAAATGGAAAGTTTTTTAAGGGACGGAGGGAGTAGTTGTTTTATAGAGGAGCGAATTGAAAATATTTTGAATTCAGTTTTTTGTAAATGAAATTTTTCTATTTTTAAAATCTATGGAGTAATAAACAAATTGAACATCAGGCTATTTGACTATGATATGATAAAAGAATGTTGACGATTATAAATGAAAAAAGTAAGATTCATTTTGATTTGTGCATAGTAACTATGCCAATCAAAATACTCCCTCCGTCCCGCTTTGTTTGTCCACTTTTGACTTTTGGAACTGTTCATTTAAGCACTTTGACTCATCAAATTCTCTCAATGTGTAAGCCTAAATATAGTCATGTGTGATCTTGTTTGATTTGTCTTAACATATAGATTATTAATATATAATTTCTATAATTTTTTAATATACAAATTACAAGATAAGATGGATTAAAGAAGTGCATTGGATGGTGTGTAAAAATGAAAGTGGACAAATACTCTGGGACTGAGGAAGTATGTGTTTATGTGATACAAAGACGATAACCATTTACTTCTGTTTTCTGTAGATTTTTTATTTTGATTTTTGTGTTCTAGTTTCTCATTCTCATATTTTTAAATTTTTTAAAACTCCAAATAGTCTTTATAATGACTATTCTTTTTAATTTTTGCAGTGCCTGATCTTCAGATTATCTCATTTGATGGAGCAAGTGGATCTTACCCTGGCTGCACTGACATTGCATATACTTCAGCAGTCTCAGATGGTGTTGATATTATTGACTGTACTGTACAAATGACATTTGATGGAAAACCTTTTTGCTTGGGTTCTGTAAATCTAATAGGTGCGACCACTGCTGCCCAAGTATTCAACAACCTTTCCCGTAACGTTCCAGAGCTCAAAACTGTTAATGCAATACATAGTTTTGACCTCACATGGAGAGAGATCCAGAGCCTAAAACGTAAGTTCAGAATTAAAGTAAAATACTCCAACTGTCTCTCAATTAACTTTACACTCTCCATTTTTGTTCGTCCCAAAATAAACTTTACACTTCACCTTTTTCTCTATTAGAAAAAAATGTGGCTTACAAAATTTGTATCTTCTAAAGAAATTTCAACCATACACTTTTGGGTTTTCAGCAGTTTTTTTGTAAAGCTTTTGAAATCAAACCAAAAAGTCAATCTAATTGAGTTACAGAGAGAGTAGATTTAGCAGTAACCACTTAATGTTAGGTCTACTTCATTGTTTGTTCAAACTTCATGTCTATTTTTTTTTTTTGAGCAACTTGGCTACCAATCAAGTTTCACATCTTAAATATTCCTTATAATCATGTCTGCGAGTTGCTCTTCCAGTTCTATCTGTGATATAAAAAAAGATTGCGAAGTTGTCTGTTCATTTATAGTTTTTGTAATCAGCAAGTTATTTGCTTTCAAGTTTTTGACTTGCATGCTTTTAAGTAAAATAGAATAGAGTTTAACGATAACCAGTTACCACTTAATGAAAACTACTTATTTGCCTGGGTGGTGGTGTGGTGTGTGGGTGTGTTTATTTGTTCTCTACTTTGATGATTTGCTGACGGACTGGAATTACTGTTTTTTTGCTATGATATGTTGATTATTTGAGACTGACTTCCAATTATTGTTTTCTAAATAATTGATTTTCATTACATTTGCATGTGCCATTTTTTTGCAGCATCAATTTCAAACCCATTTATAGATTTTCGATTACAACGGAACCCCAAAGACAGAAATGCTGGGAAGTTTATGACACTTGAAGATTTTTTGGCATATGCAAAAAATGCTTCATCTCTTTCTGGTGTTCTCATTAGCATAGAGGTGAGTTAATCTAGTTGCACTTTCTTTTCTCTTTTTCACTTGTAGGATCATCATTATAGCTTACAAGTGACGCCATTGCATCAAGAAAAGGAGATTTGCATTACTTAGATTGTTTAGTTACACACTATTGGCTCACAATTTCGAAAACATATTTGCTCTGGCATGATAGCATCTGTATTGACGAGTATTTTAAAGAAGGTATTAATATTCAACAAAAGAGATTTGAGAGTGTATTATCATATTGATTACTCCTATAGCTGTTTATAGTTTTAAGTGTTCTAGTGCTGGGGTCTAAATCATACTTATTCTGTTAAAAATTCATGTTTAAAGAGCTACTTGCTCCCCCCCCCCCCCCCGGTCGAAAAACTCATGTTCAAAGAATTAATTTATTTTAAGTTCGTTGAATTTGATGTGTTGTGTCCAAAGAGGTTCAATTATTTGACGTAATTCCGCACTTCATACAGAATGAGGCCTACTTGAGAAAGCTGGGACTGAGTGTCACTGAAGCTGTTCTTCAAGCTCTAAACAATTCTGGATACAATAATCTTACAACACCGAAAGTCATGATTCAATCTAATGATAGTGCTGCTCTGAGAAATATCACAAACAAGAAATATGAACTTGTTTACAGATTAAAGGAGGACATACGTGATATTGATAACTCAACTATTTCAGAGATAAAGAGCTTTGCTAGCTCTGTAATCATAAGCAAAAAATCTGTGTTTCAAACAGATGAACAATTTCTGGTTGAGCAAACACATGTGGTAGCAAAGATGAAAGAGGCCAAGCTTAAAGTATATGTGCAAGTCTTCAACAATGAGTTTGTATCTCAAGCATGGGACTTCTTTTCTGATCCATATGTGGAGTTGAACAGCTATGTTTTCGGTGAAGCTCCTATTGATGGTGTTATAACAAGCTTCCCAGCCACGGCTGATAGATACAGACGTAAGTAAATAACTGTCAATTTTAGTCTTAGACTATGACACACGAATACTAGGGTGGAGCCGTGGAGGGGAGGGTTAATTCTCTCCCTGTGTGTGTGTGTACTGTGTAACAACAAACTCAGTAAAAAGCCCATGAAAGTAGGGTTTGTGTACACAGACCCTACCCCTACATCGACAGTAGAGAGGCCTGTTTCTAAGAGACTTTACAATAATACGGACTACGGACAAAGAAAAGACACATTAGCACGAACTATGTAAGTGCACATACACAAGACACAGATGTACCAACACTAGCAACAAGACCTAAAGCACATAAACGTGCTTTGGAGGAATAACCTCC
>OOIL02004480.1:612931-764055 GCA_900332095.2 Cuscuta campestris | reverse complement strand
CCCCCCATCAAAACCGACCTTAATAAACCATCGTTGTTTGTGCCTTGTGGAGATGTCTACACTAGTTTGGTTTGCAATCCTAACACTATGTTTTTTGTATTTCACAGGCTGCCCTTGTCTGGGGTACAAGGAATTACCTTCCTACATGTTACCAGTTCAACCAGGCAGTCTATTTCAACTCATACCTCCTACTGCTTTGCCACCAGCAGAAGCTCCCAGCCCTATTCTCACAGAGAGTGATGTGGTGCAACCAGCCCTGCCACCGGTTTCCAAAGTTTCTCCTCCTCCCCCACCACCACCTTCTGGCAGTGCATCAGCTCCACCGCCCAAAGCTCCTCCCAGCGGGCAGCCCTCAATCACCACCTCTGGCATTTCTGCGATCAGCATGTGCATTCTTCTTCTTCTCTCGGTCTTGGTGATCTGTTGATCAAATCGTGGTTTGGTCGGGTCTGTGTACAAGTTGTATCTCCATCTGCTACATCTCCATCCACATTTATATGTATAAATATTCAATGAGGTTAGTTTTATTAGATTCCACCTCGGAAAACTTGTGATTTTCCTATCATCATGTGTTCACTCCATATTTCCTCCTTCGTTGTCCATCTTCATTTGGTTCTTTTTATTTTTTGCTGGCGATGTTCATGATGATATTATTATTCTTATTATTACGGAGTATTATTATTTTGTTATGACATAACATTGTATAAGCAGGGTGCTCAATTAATTTATTTGTTCAGTTGAAGATGGCTTCAGGGTTCTAGTTGCTCTCCCGTGCATGTGATTCCATTGCAAGTGTGAAAATCTCTTTCTCCCGCAATAGAGTTTAGTGTAAAAGACTAAAGTATTGTTAAAACACATATAAAATATATCAAAATAAAAGTTCCATATTTTTATTTCAGAAATAAGAGTTGAAATGCATATAAAATGCCAATCATGACCATACATACATTACAAAAAAGTATTGTAAAAGTTTTATCATTATTCATACCTCAAAATTTTTCAAAATGTTTAAATTTAAAAAAGACTTTGACATTGAAATTTCAAATGTATATTGTAGAAATTTCATTAGCAAATGTTATGTCTTATCATTAGTTTAGCTTTTAAGATTGATGTTTTATTTCATTCGATATTTGAAAAATGATGCAGCGAAGAAAAATTTTAAAATCGGAAACAAAATTCGTTTCATTCCGTACATGACAGGGTTAAAATACTAGTTTATTCAATAGTGTTCATGCTCGTTTTTTTCTCTTTTTGAAAAAAAATATGTTTTTCTTATAATTTTTGTATCTTATTCTAGATAGATTTTACTTAGGTGTTTTCTCAATCTAAAAAATATCTTGGATCTTTTTAGAGATTGGTTGCCTGACTGCCTCGACTCCAATCAACATACTCCAAGTATGAGTTAAAAAATGTGCAAAATAATCCTTATGTAACTTGTATATACAAATACGAAGGATACATAATAAACACCTTATTATATCAATACATCCAAATATATACTCCATTCGTCTCTAAATATTTGTTAATCTTTGGCTTTTTCCCGTCAAAATTGGTAAACTTTGACCTTAAATTAAATAAAAATGATATTAGATATTGATACAAAAATAGTTTTGTTAGATTTATTATACTCGTATAAAATATTTTCAAAATATTATTTTATCTAATTAATATATAATATATATTTTATTTATTTATGGGTCAACGATTGAAAACAATTGACAAAAAAAAACAAAACTGGACAAATATTCAAGAAAAGAAGTAGTAATATGTATGATATCAGAACTATCGTTTCATAATGTCACTACTCTAAATTCTATCATCATTTTAAAACAATTGTCTTATACTGGATAATGAAGTTTGTCTAAATTTATTTTTAATATAATTTATTCAAATAATGATATACAATTCCAAAGTAAAATTTTTTACTCTATACTTTGTAAATCGATATAAAATTCTTTAACAAATGATTAAACAAAATAAGTAAACAAAAAACGAATTCTATCATGGACTTCAAAATATTATTCTTTTCATTTAACTCAAATGAAGGCTTTACCCCAACTTTAGTTTAATAAAAGAATTTGCTAGAAACAAAGTATCAGGTAATTAATTCAGAAGGAAGAAAGGGACTAAAAAGAATTTCAAGTTTGGGGTAAAGCCATTCATTTCAGTTGCCTTCATTTCTTTGGGGTAAAGCCTTCATTTCAGTAAAAAAATTTCAAGTTTTTTATTATATTATATATACTTTCTCCATCTAAAAAGGAATAACACTCTTCACTATTTAAACATCACATAAACTTTTCTTTACTTGTGTATTTTGATTAATTATTTGATAAAATGAAATATTCGTGCCACCTTTTATTTTGTAGAATTTTTAACGTAATTTTTAATATGTAAATTGTATTTTTATTTTTATATCAATCTTTACATATAATGAATTGAAAAAACTTGAAATTTTTACTCCCTCCGTCCTAAAATGTTGCTCTTATTTCAGTTTACAAGGTTTGACCAATTTTATTTTTAATTCAATTTATTTGATTGTAGGTGTAAAATTGAAAAATAAAATTTATATATTTAAAAACTACATCAAAAGTTCTACAAAATACTACATCCGTCCCAGAGTATTTGTCCACTTTCATTTTCACACACCATCCAATACACTTCTTTAATCCATTTTATCTTGTAATTTGTATATTAAAAAATTATAGAAATTATATATTAATAATCTATATGTTAAGACCAATCAAACAAGATCATACATGACTATATTTAGGCTTACACATTGAGAGAATTTGATGAGTCAAAGTGCTTAGATGAACAGTTCCAAAAGTCAACACTGGACGAATACTCCGGGACGGAGGGAGTAAGAATTGACTTGAATATGTCATTTTATCAAATAACTAATGAAAATAAATAAAAAGAATTATTTAAATTTGATCGATAACTGGGAAGAACGTTGTAGGTTCTATGTGTTACTCCTCTTTTAACTTTTCTCCCTTAAATTTCAGGGATACACAATTCTAATTTTAACTCCATATTTTTAGTATTTTTAGTGAAATTTTGGTCAGACTGTGTGAGCCGGAGCTTCTCATCAAAAGCCGTCCACGGGCGACCCGGCCCGACTGACTTCATCTTCTCCAATCGTTCCTGGACTCCAACAGGGAGAGAGAGAGGGAAAGAGATGATGATCAACAGGACCAAGCTGAAAACCCTTCTCTCTCTCTTCGCCCTAAACTCGATCACTCTCTACCTCTATTTCTCCTCCCACGACGCCGATCACATCCGCCACAATTCTCCGGCGAGCCCCCGGTCCCATCCATCGGAAACTCGATACAACCAATCGCATTCCCCTCCGTTTCGCACCAAGCCCTGGCCGATACTCCCGTCTTACCTCCCATGGTCTCAGAGCCCGGATGTCGCGCTCAGATCCTGCGAGGCGTACTTCGGAAACGGCTTCACGCGCCGCCTCGATCTTCTCGCGCCCTCCGATGGGGGTTGGTTCAGGTGCTTCCACAGCGAGACGTTGCAGAGCTCGGTGTGCGAGGGAGGGAGGGTTAGGATGAGTCCGGACAAGATTAAAATGTCAAAAGGAGGAGAGAAACTGGAGATGGTGATGGGAAGGGGAGAAGAGGAGGAAATGCCTGTGTTCGAATCCGGAGCGTTTGATATCCGAGTCTCCGATCCATCCAAGTCCGGGAAGAAGGTCGTGCCCCAAGGTTCCATTGGGGAATACACTATGCGGGAGTTGATTGATTCAATTCTGTTCAGTGGTGCCGAAGACTTCCAATGCACAGAGGTTCGAATTCTTGTTTTTTTTTCTTTTCGTTTTTTATTTGATATATTCAGAGATGAAGACTAATTGCAGGCTTCAGAGTTAGTAGAGTTGTTTAAGCATGCTTTGGGATCAATAAATTTGCGAGCCGACTTTCTGCAAATAATGGTTTAGGATGGAAATAGAACTATTTTGTGTGTTAAGAAAGATATGCGAGGAACACACGCTTGATGATCTTGAAGTTAATTTTAATGGAGGTTAATTATGGAATCTTATTTTACATACTGGATATAATTGAATTACTTTAGGGCATCCCTTGGAATGAGGTTGTTTATAGTTTGTTAGGACTTAGGATATAGGATATGGAGTACCATTACAAGCTCTCTTGGCCAAACACAGGTCATTTAGGTTAGATAAATTGCTCTTAATGTTCCCAAACAACAATTTATTTATGTTTGCGCTTGTGTTTTAATCTTTACAAGAACATAGGAACATTCATCTCAAAGCACTTGTTTTTCTAACGTGTGGAATCTCTTTGTCTCAAAGTGTTTTGCGACTCTGAAAAAATTGTATTGTTTCAGTGGATTGAGGAGCCAACACTTCTGGTGACACGCTTTGAGTATGCAAACCTGTTCCACACCTTCACGGATTGGTACAGTGCATATGTGGCATCCAGAGTCACTGGCTTGCCGAGTCGACCTCATGTTGTCTTCGTGGATGGCCACTGTGAGGTATGTCTCCATTAGATGACCCCCTCTACGAATGTGCTGCCATGTAGTTTCAACCCATTTTTTTTTGTAATTGTGGCTTGTTTTGCTTATTCTGCTTACATTCAAAATAAGTAAGCTATTGATTTACTTATTTGGCTGAAATGGATTACCAAATGCATTTCCCTTCCCAAAATTTGGCAATCATTTCTGCGACATAGCCTTGTCAGGAAAATCTTAAGTAGATAGCAACAATAAACCAAGTATAATCCCAACTCCATTGGGTCTGATGGTCAAGATGCACACAGCCTTACCCTGAAAAAAAATAGTTTGTTTTCATTAGATGTTTGACGCGTTGCTGCATTTACTCCAAAATTTTATAGAGAGTAACAAGAAAGGAAGTTTAATGTGCCATTTAGTAAATGAATGAAATTTAAATTTTAAATCATGCTCGAACAGATGCAGTACCAAATATCCTTAAACAATGATTTATTTCAGGCCATTTTCTGTCTTCCCACTTGTTTTCATCATAGTTCAACAACATATAGGTTTACATGATACTTATAAATTTACATTACACTTGAGCAAGTCACTCTAAGAATTGATTTCCAAACCCTATTTAGCCATACTGATATTTTCTCCCATGTATTGTGGTATCGTATTTATGTCCCCTTTGCTATAAAAATTCTCAGACACAATTGGAAGAAACATGGAAAGCACTGTTTTCAAGCATCAGATACGCAAAAAATTTCAGCGGTCCTGTTTGCTTCCGCCATGTCGTTCTCTCACCCTTGGGGTATGAGACAGCCCTCTTTAGGGGCCTCTCACAAAATATAAACTGCCAAGGAGCTTCGGCCCATGAACTGTGGCAAAACCCAAACGACAAGAGAACCGCGAGGTTGCATGAGTTTGGGGAGATGGTAAAAGCAGCCTTTGGGTTCCCTGTGAATAGACTAAACAACCCCTTGAAGCCTGTTTCAGGTCACAATATTCTCTTTGTTAGGCGCGAGGACTATTTTGCCCACCCCCGTCACAGCGGGAAAGTGCAGTCGAGGCTTAGCAACGAAGAAGAAGTGTTCAATTCGGTTAAAAACTGGGTGGCATCATCATCATCATCATCATCATCATCAAGACAATTGAAGTGCAAGGTAAATGTAGTTAATGGGCTGTTTGCACACATGTCTATGAAGGAGCAAGTTCGGGCAATACAAGACGCCTCCATCATCGTGGGGGCCCACGGGGCGGGTCTTACCCACATCATATCCGCGATGCCGAGGACGGTAGTTTTAGAGATTGTTAGCAGTGAATACAGACGTCCCCATTTCGCCCTCATCGCGCAATGGAAGGGTCTCGAGTATCACCCCATTTTCTTGGATGGGTCCCACGCCAATCCCCCCGTCGTGACTGACAAGCTCCGCAGCATTTTGAAAAACAGCTTCGAATGCTGACCTCGCAGGCTCTGCCGCTGCTTCAAGATTGATTGATGGCTAACATATACAGGGCAAGATTGCGAAAACCCAATGGGGAATAGTCTCAGTTTTGGCTATCTTCTATCTGTGTATTTGTAATGTATCAGTCCGTGTAGTCAGTAGTGTAATATGTACTTCATCATTTTAGCTACGAATACATTTTCAAAAGAAATTAAATTATACGAATACGTTATTTACCGTAAAAAAGAAGTGGTCATTTTTTTCTAATGGACGGTTCTCATGATATTGCCCGACAATGTTATGTGATGACCCGTGGGTGCTCCGGTGTACCGTTCGTAAAATTGATGGTTCTTACCCTTCGGAACTCCCGGTAAATCCCCCCACCCTGCCCCGACTCGAACACACCCTCACCCCTTTCAAAGTCAAAATTAAATTGTGGGGTGCAATTGAAGGGGGTGGGGGGTGTGTTCGGGTTGAGGCAAGATAGGGGGTTTACTAGAGGGGTTCGGAGGAGTAGAAACCATCAATTTTATGAACGGGGCATCAGAGCGTCCCCGAGTCATCTCATGACATGGGACTCTAATGTCATTGGAACCCCACCGTTTTTCCTATAGATAATACATATACTCCCTCTGTCTTGAAGTTAGTTCAATATGTAACTTGATTCGGTTACAAACAAGTGAAACAACAATAATCCGTTAAGAATAGTAATAATTCCACCCTTGATGTCTAGATTAATGCAACTATGCTACTCGGGAATATTGGTTTTGGTGTGCATTTGGTGTTAAATGCTTGGGGTCTCTCTAACATTTTTTATTTTAGAAGTAGATATATTTTTGTTAGATCTTAGATATATTATTCCATGTATTGCCTGAGATTAGGGGTTGAAGGTTCAGGTTTTTAGTTGTTTGGTTTATAGAATCGGACCGGAACGGCTTGGAACACTACGTTGTCCTATTTTGTTCCGCTCGCTTTGGGATTGGGACAATTCGAAACTAATTTGATTTTTTAAATAAAATGTGAACATAAGAACTTTGTACACCGTAATATGTGAACCCCTAAAAATAATTCGAATATTTTATATAAATATCTTTAATACATCATCAAATTAAGTTTAACAAAAACATTTTTTAGCAAAAGAATAGGCTAACTACATTTTAGTTCATAAAACATATAAACTTTTATAATCATGTCACTCTTGTTTCGTAAAACTTTTCATGTAGATTTTTACGAAGTAAAATGTAAAGTTTATTTTTTAATTCCGCAACAATTCTATAATAAATTGTATTGAAAATAATTTTAGCCAAATATTATAAATTGAAATAGACAATTAAAATTAGGATGAAAAGAGTAAACAAATAGGTAGTAGATAATTGTTTGAGTCTAGAACAATAATGTATGTGTCTCGATAAATAAAGTGTATGACGGCTATGACCTTCTTCTCGTTATTTCGTTAGTATAAACAAATAAATATATTTATTCATATATTTTGTAACCGGGATAACCAGAAAAAAATGATTTTCTCCTCTTCAAGTTACAATTTAATCCTGTTCAAGACGGTTTTGAAAAAAGTTTGCCGACTCAACTAAAAAAAGACATTATACTGTCGAAACAATTATTCTTCCCCACCTGAGTTAAATATATTTTCAGTCCTTGTAAAATAGATAAGCTTTATTTTTTATTTTTTAAATATTTTTTTTGTTGAAGTCGCCCTTATAATATTTTTTTATTTCGATAGTAATCCTTACACATAATTAAGACTTCTAATTTGTTCAAACAACATGTTTATTTCGTAATCAAGATCTTAGTCATGCATTTCTAATCAACTCGAACACAATTTTCATGTCTTAAAGAGTATCCTTCTGTTCGAAAATGTTTTGATAGGTTGATTTGGCACCGTTATTTAGGAGTATGAAAAAAAGTGCAAAGCTTTGAAGAATATTCCTACTTTTTACACTTTCTTCGTTCTAATTTAAGTTGACATTGATTTGCTATTTATATAGTCAAATTTTATTCACTTTGTATGTCTATTTTTGTTACTTATTTGATAAAATAATATAATCAAATTATCTCTTTTTTCATAGAAGATTTAATCTTATTTTTTTATAACAAGCAAATTTTATTTTAAATTCTTCTCCAATTTTCAAATAAGTTGTATGGAAAATAGTTTCAGCCAAATATGAGCCAGATATCATATCTGAAACAAACGATTTAAAGAGAGGAAGTTGCTCATTTTCTCATTCAAAAAACAATAAAAAGTACACGGGTGGTAAAGCAAAAACGTATTAAAGATATTTACTCTTTGAGTAGACTAAAAAAAGAATTGGAAGAATATTTTGTGAAGAACCAATAAATAAAGTGAGAACAATTCCGAATTGCTACCCAAACAATATAAATAAAAGTAAAAAAAATAGAAAAGATAGGGAAGAAAAATAAAAGTATATGAAAAAATTATTTTTATAGGATAGAAAAAAATAAGTCGTGAATGAAGAAAATCACTTGTGCATCGGCCCAAAGAAAGTACTTATATATAATTAACTTTATATTAAAATTGAAAAACCTGAATTAGTATTCTCTTCGTCTTGACATTATAAAAACTTAAAAAAAAATTAGACCAAAAAATAAAAATATTTAATTTAACAAAGGAAGAATATAGTTTAGAAAATTGAGGATGCCATATTAAAAATTTTGAAACTAGGGCAATAGTAAATACTCCCTCCGTCCCAGAATATTTGTCCATTTTTGACTTTTTTTAGTCAAAATTAGTAAACTTTGACTTCAAGTTAAATAAAAATGACATTGTATATCGATACAAAAATAGTTTTATTAGATTTATTACATAAAATATTTTCAAAATATTAATTTATCTAATTGTAGATCAAAGATTGAAAATGGTTGACAGAAAAAAGTCAAAACTGGACAAATACTACTTATTTATAAACCACGGGTAAACTCTAAATTAAATAGTACTCCATGAATCAAATCGAAGAAGATCAGGGAAGATCACAAATTCTATTATGGCTAAAGTATAGTAAAAGTAATCAATCCATTTTGTCTTGGAGCTAGCGGCGAGGGAGCGCGGAGAGTCAAGGAGCATGAGAGACGCGGCGCCGTCGCGCGGAGGGAATGCGTAGTGCGCATGTTAGCACAGTGATGTTGACTGCTGACTATATCTCGATTAATACTCCGTATCTTACTAGAGAATGAGATAGAGAGAAGAGAGATACCTTCTTCTTCATCTTGTTTAATTTCATGCTTCCTCTCTAAGCTCACCATTAACATGTGGAAATGTGGATTCAATGCACCATGAACATGAGTTAGCTCGCCTCACAAATCACAATGATGAGTTCCAACTTGGGTGCATATCCTTTTTCTAAATCTTCTTATATAAAAAAATCTAATTTGTTTTATTAAAAAATAAGGACTAAATATTTATTTAAGTAATAAGAAAATATTTATATTTAATTTGTTTTATTAAATAGTTCATATTTATAAACCACGGGTAAACTCTAAATTAAATAGGAAATCAAATCGACGGGGACAGAACCGTTCGCAGAAGATAAAGCTGCGTGAGGGAAAGCAAAAGGGCGAAGGAGATCGAAGAAGATCGCAGACGGAAAATGGAATCGGTAAATGATTTTAGAAGGATGACAAAGCTCAGGGAGTGCGTGTTCGGACTTGTGGGAGACGGCTTTGTGATTGTGGCGGCGGATGCGTCCACGGGGTACAATTTCACCGGTGACAATACCACCGAGGATAAGATCACCGTCCTCGATTCTCACAAGCTAGTCGCCGCTGTTGGTTTCCCGGCGGACAGGTCTCACCATTCATCTGATTTGATTTGTATGTTAGGGTTTCTTCGTTTTTTTGAGTTATTCTTGTTTTTTTTTTACATTGATTCGTACTCATGCATTCCCGGCGGACAGGTCTCACCACAGTAAAGAGCACACACTTGGATTTCATCCCCAGTTACAAGTAGGCCACCAATACTGTATTCAAACTATAATAGAACACTATTGAGATCTCCTATTACAATCCATGCCCCTAGCACCCTCCCATCAACTATTAGTCAATGTGCCCTCCTCCTCAAAGATTTTTGAATCTACTAAGTTCCGGTCTTTTGAACTCCACAAAGCACCACACTAGTTTGGCAAACAATCCTTGCCAATATGATTCAACCCCAAAATTTCACAACATCAATCTCAAACTGCTTACAATGAAGATTTGAAGGCTATCTTCTACCTTTCCCCCCAAGGATTTCTCAGCTATCTTTAATCATGTACACAAGGATTTATACGGCTATTCTCGACCGTTTCAATGAGTAAAAGTTGTGTCTAAAAACATGAAAAAATGTTCAACCCCTTTTGGCCGGTGAATAATGAAGATTTTACTCTCTCAAACAATGCAAGATCAACCTATAAATGGGATGGTATATATGTATAATCACAAGATCAGTGTGTGTTTAGAGATATGAAAAACAAAGCTCTTCAAATAGCCAAAATAATAAAGGATGAAAACAAGACCAAGAACACACTTTACAATATGAAATGAGAAATTAGAGCTTGAATTTATGTTTAAAATATCAATTAAAGGTGATTAGGGTTGGTTAAAAGTGATTAAAATTTAAATTTGTACCTTTAACGGTCAGACGGTAGTAAGAAACCTCCACATGATAGCTTCCTATTGCTGCAGGCATTTCAGAATTGAGTAAAGTTCTGTACTATTTGTTTCATTACTGATCGCAATTCCTAGATTTGATCTACAAATTTGGGGGGAAAAGTATTATTTTTGAAGCTCTTATTGTGGGATTTAGAAGCGGTAATGTAAGTCTATGATAGCTTGTAATTGATTACTGTGGCAGGTCACACCTGATTTTTAGAACTTATTTAAGTTCACTGTAATGTATTGCATGTGCAGTGATGATAAGTTAATTTTTATGTGAATTTGGTTAGGTTAAGATGGTGAGCATGCTAGAGTGCTAGACAAAGAGACAGACCGTGCTTCAGCTAAGGAGGTTAAAGAAGAAGCAATTCATTTGGTCAATATGCATACATGCACAACTATAATAAGCATCAAATTTCCAAATTATATTGTTGTTGCGGCGGATTCGAGGTTGAGCACTATAGAACACAGAATATTAAAAGGTGATTTTTAAGAATTCAAAATTAATTTTATTTACTTATAAATCATTTTTCAGTTTACAATATCGGTCAGAAGCTCTGAGGTCTACACACTCTTTTAGTTGGAACAATTGCTGGATATATTCAACATTGCGTAGAGGCTATTCGGCAATTTGAACAAGAGATCGAGCAAGAAAAAGTTGATTCATTAAGACAAACCGCAGACCGATTGAAGGAAATACTTCGTAGCATCAGTTTCATAACTCCAAACAATGAAAGTTCAGCAGCCCAAATCATCCTTTCCGAATTGCATGAGGTTCGGGTAAATATTTTTTAAAATTATTCATTAAATACTTTTTGAACAAAACAGACTTTTATTCATCTGATGAAATAAATACCCACAAGTGCTAAAACAAACATCATAACATCTCTCACACCCTACAAAACAAAACCAAACGAGTAGAATATCTACTGCTTTGATGTACCACTGATCGTGGTAGCAAACTAGTCATCCATAATAAAATTGTCTTCTTATTTTTTCTAGAGACCAAAAATTTTTGCGATTTCTAGTCTTGAATGTGATGACCTCATTGATGATCGTGGTGGCCACTTAGCGGGAGGGGATGTTTATGCAAAACGTATATTGAATAAAAGGTTAGTTATTTATTTAACATTTTATAAAATGTTTTTTTTTCCATTTTTAGCAAATGTTTATGACATTCAAATTTGTTATGCAAGGTACTACCCCACCATGTCATTGGATGATGGGGTGGAGTTGGCCCGAGAAGCGATGCATTAGGCAACCGGGAACGGTATCTATACGAGAGGAGATGCGATCATTTGTTTGGTCAGTCTGTGGGACTCCATAGAGAGGGACATCATGACCTACTACAAGCCAGATTACACGCAAGCGGACTTTCTATATGGCGCGAATGATTGTAAAATAGAAAGCCACTTAGAACCTATGTATGTAGAGTAGAATATTTGAGACAGACATGTTATTACATATGTGGGTATTCTATCTTACATGTGTTTCAGTTGTTTTCCTTTCTTTATTTCGTAGTTTGGTCAATGCAACATCACGAAATTTTCTGTCTCAGTAGAATAATCTTGCAATGACCAAGCAAACTATGCAATAAATAAAGGAAAAATAGCTGAAACGCATGTAAGATGGAATACCCACATATGTAACCCACATATGCAATACAGTGCCTGTCTCTAATATTCTACTCTACATCCATAAGTTCTAGGTCGCTTTCTATTTTACAATCATCCGCGCTATATAGAAACTCTGCTTGCGTGTAATTTGGCTTGTGGTAGGCCATGATGCCCCCCCCCTCCATGGAGTTCCACGCACTGATTAAACAAATGATCCCATCTCCTCCCGTGTAGATACCGTCGTGGTTGCCCTATGCATCGCCTCTTGGGCCAACTCTATTCCATCACCCACCGACATGGTGGGGTGGTACCTAACATAACAAATTTGAATATCATAAATATTTGCTAAAAATGGAAGAATTTTTTTTTATAAAATGTTAAATAACCTTTTGTTCAATATATTTCTCGCATAAACATTCCTACTCCCTCTCGCTAAGTGGCCAGTTGGCCACCACAATCATCAGTGAGGTTATCACATTCAAGATTAGAAATCACAAAAATTTTCGATCTCTTAGAAAAAATAAGAAGATAATTTTATTATAGATGGCTGATTGGCTACCAAGATAAGGGATACATCAAAGCAATAGATATTCTACTCCTTTAGTTTGGTTCTATTTTGCAGGGTGTGAGATATTTTATAGTTTTTGTTTTAGTACTTGTGAATATTTCTTTCATCAGACAAATTAAAGTGTATTTTGTTCAAAAAATGTTTAATGAAAAAAAAGAGAATTTAATTTTAAAAAAATACTTACCCGACCCTCATCAAATCTGGAAAGAATAATTTGAGCTGCTAAACTTTAATTGTTTGGAGTTGTGAAACTGATGCTGCGAAGTATTTCCTTCAACCGGTCAGCAGCTTGTCTCAATGAATCAACTTTTCCTTGTTCGATATCTTGTTCAAATTGCCGAATAGCCTCTACGCAATGTTGAATACACCTTGCAATTGTTCCAACTAAAGGAGTGTGTAGACCTTAAAGCTTCTGACCGATATCTTTAATTGCAAAATGATTTATAACAATTAGATAATGGTATAAGTAAATAAAATTAATTTTGAATTCTTAAAAATCACCTATTAATATTCCTTGTCCTATAGTGGTCAACCTTAAATCCACCACAACAGCTATATAATTGGAAGTTTAATGCTTATTATAATTGTGCCTGTATGCATATTGACCAAATGAATTGTTTCTTCTTTAACCTCCTTAGGTGACGCAGGGTCTGCCCCTTTGTCTAGCATGCTCACCCTCTTAACCTATCCAAATTCACATAAAAATTAACTTATCATCACTGCACATGCAACACATTACAGTGAACTTAAATAAGTTCCAAAAATCAGGTGTGATCTACCACAGTGATCAATTAGAAGCTATCATATACTTACATTACTACTTCTAAATCCCTCAAAAAAAACAAAAAGAGCTTCAAAAATAATACTTTTTCCCCCAAATTTGTAGATCGAATCTAGGAATTACGATTGGTAATGGAACAGGTAGTGCAGTGGCTTCAACATTGGAATAAGTAAAAACTTTTCACCTATAGAGAATGTTGAATTCCAGCCTCCCACTAAAGAGAAAAAACACAAAGAAAAAATGCTTTCACATATATAGAATTGACCACAGATTAAATCATTAAGAACAATGGAGACCTTGCTCGGATACACTATATATTCAGCCATTTGCCCAATGAGTGAAATGACACCCTAATGGTATAGAGATCAAACAACCTAGGAAGCCATTTTTCCTGGTGGCAGCAGAGCAGAACAACAAGATGAAACAACCACAAACATAATTGTTAAGTTTATGTATGCATTGAGATTACTTCATTTGGCACATATGCAATCATTCATAAGGACTAGCATCAAATGGACTGACAACTCAGGAAAATATTTCTCTGTTCTTCATAGAGGAATACAACACTCTGACCGAGCAAGTAAAGAGATCTCATACATGAAAGAATGCTTGATTAACACTGGCCAATACAAAGACTACCACGTCAACACTTAAGCAATTCTTTTGCTTCATATTACGAAAAAAAACATCACAAACGATCCTAGAAATTCAAAATTACCTTCCACCCATGTTAGTTAAATAAAAATCCTAACTGAACTCATTTCCAAATAATAAGACATGATTTAAACTGGCAACTAATATTGAAAACCACATATTTTTTATGCTCAAAACCAAAGCTCGGACTCCCGTGCTTCTTGATACACCCATGTCCCCTGGATGGCTCCATTCTACTCTTGCTCGTCTTAAATAAACTGGAGGAGGTCAAGTTCTTTTATGTCTAGTGGTTATGGTCCATTTTGGGGTGAATTTGTTCATCCTATAATAGCAAATGCCTAAGTAACTACCCTTTTTACCCAAGACATGTACCTGGTTGAAACCACCTAGCTCAAACACCATCCCCACCTTTAAAACGTCTTCATAATAAAGAGGATTAAACCCTTTCCTAATGTCCTAAAGCTTGGTTGGAATTCTAAAAGGAATAAGACCAAGACACAACAACAACAACAACAACAACAACACAACACAGTTGAGGAATGAAACCAAGAAAATATTGTTTTCCTTTATTTCCATTCCTGAAGTCTTTAGTCTCTTTTTTCACACAGGACTTTAGTCATTTTATGCCACATGATTATCATAGCACAAATGAATAGCATTTCCCTAGTATCTCTATCATTGGGACGAAATCAGCACCCCAAAATAAAATAGAAAACATAGAAGAAAAGAAGACACCCAACATGTCATTTGAAATGAAGAGGAAGCTAACGAACATGGTGAATAGTCAGTCAACACACTGTATTGTTTACCATGTCTTGCTGCATTTCTTTCAACAAATAAGAAGAAAAGGGACTAATTGACACTTAAATCCTGCATACATAGTGCTGTGTTTCCCTACTTTATTTGATTGTGTTTGAAACATTCAGTGACTTTTTTTGTGCCAATATTCTCTTCTTCCAAAATTCTAAAATTGATTAAAACAGTCACACCAAAACAGCAATGGGGAAACAGAATCCAAACCTCGCTGTTGTTCAAAGCATTGTCAAGCTCAGTAGGGATGAAATCGGAGGTAAACTCAGTGGTAAAAGTGATCCCGTCCCATTTATCGCATGCCCACACCAATACGAATCAATATCAAAAACAAAAATCACTCGAAAAACGAAGAAACCCTAACATCAAAATCAAACCAGATGAATGTTGGGACCTGTCCCCGGAGGCGACTAGCTTCCGAGAATATCCGACGGTGATATTCTTCAATCTCCTTCGCCCTTTGGCTTTCCTCTCACTCACGATACTTTTGTGATCCTGTGCGAAAGATTCTTTTCAATGGGGCTGGCCGGCTAGGGTTTGGATAACCTAAACCCCCAAATGGAATTCAAATGGGTCGAAAAAATAAAACGGATCCAAAAAATCTGAACCCAATGTAAAAAAGGGAACCGAAAAGTTATTATTTGGTTTTTTTGTTATTTTTCAATTTGTGAAAATGAATTCAATCGAATAAGCCAATTTTTTTTAGATATTTTATTTTATTTATATGAGTATATATGATATGTAAATATAAATCATAGAAATATAAATGTAAATAACTGATTTGTCACTTAGATTTATTTTTCTTAACCATTAAATATTTAAAACAATATTATAAAATTTTAAAAAACCTAGCCATACAAACATTAATAACTAATTTTAATACAAAAATTATATTAACTTTAAAAATTGTTGCGAGTAATTTATATATTTATAATAAAAATGAAAGAATTATAGCAAAAAATGCAAATTCTCCGTATAAGTTCTTAGATGTTTGTTCGTTGGTCACTCGATACATATTTTTTTTATTTAAAATTGAATTGAATTCTAACCTTTTGTTCGGTTTTTTGTTTTGTGTAAAAATCAAATCGAAAAAACCGAACCTAGCGTACACATTGTTATTGCTTCATCAGGGTTAGTATGTAAACTTGTAAATTTTGTATAAACTTGCTACATTTTGTATCCACCTTGTCCAAAATAATCTAATTCCCTCCTTATAACATGTGGACGTGTAAGTGATAGAACGGGTCATCTCAAGCACCAACAAAACCATAAACACATTTAAATGACCAAAGAGCCATAAAACGTGTAAAAGTTAATCTCATTTTGGAACTCAATTTGGAGTCATAGTGTTCCCGCTGAGGATGAAGGTATTTTATTCCCTCCCACGCCTATTCTTTTATTTGTGTTCTTTATCGCCTTCCGTCTCTCCCTTTTCATTTCTTTAGAGATTGGTATCAGCGTTTTGAAAAGACTATCTACAAACATTGTTTAGCGTTAGCGTTTTGATTTTTTGTTATTTTTAAAGAGAGTCAAAAAAAGAAATTTTTTTATCAAATACTATTAATAAAAAGGGCAGAGTTTATTAAATGGGATGAGTAAGATGTACTCCATTCCTCCCAATTTAAATCGTTTGTTTCGGTTTACGATGTTTGACTAAAATTATTATTTCAAATTATTTTATATAAAAAATGGCGTAGAATTAAAAAATACATATTTAAAAAAACTACATCAAAAGATCTGCAGAATTAGTGTTAACATACTACATAATTTTATCAAATTACTAACGAAGATAGAGAAATAAAGTGAATAACGTTTGACACTATAAAAAGTGAACATGTAATTTAATTTGGGGCAGAAAAAGTAAAAAATAAAGTAAGTAGAAATAATTATGATACTCCCTCCGTCCCCCTAAGATGTTCTCATTTTGATTTTTGGTGATTTTTAATGAGAGTTGAAAAAAGGTAAAAGTTTACCATAATACCTTTAATGAAAATGAGAGGAGTGTATTAAATGAGGTGGGTGAGGTGTAATAAATAAAGTAAGTGGGGTAGTTGTGGTATTTTAATTGTTAAAAAATGAAATGAGAAGATCTATTGTGGACAAAGAAAAAAGGCTATTGGGAAGATCTATGAGGGTGAGGGGACAGAGGAGTAATATATATGAGGACGGAGAGTATCTCTTACGTCTAAATTGGTTCACATGAAACAACAATTGCTAATTCCACCACCGAGTTTGAGCGGAGGTGACGACGTCGGAGGCGACGGCGGCCGAGCGGAAGCTTGGGCCACTTTGCAGCGATAAGTCACTTTATTATTACCATTATTTCTTCCGGCAGAACAATAATGACGCTCTTGCCCCTGCCCCTTCTGCGCAATCAAGAATGGGTTATTGTTCATTTGCGGGGTATTTCCGTCAAAGTGAAGGAACCTCCCGTCGTTCCATCCGCCGGCGGCGCCAAACAAACCGTGTTGGTAGCGGCCGCCGCCGCCGTATCCGAAACCGGCCGGATCCATGAAAAGGTTAGAAGAACAATCTCCCGATTGCATCCAAGCAATTGCCATTTTTTTGCCCAATTTTTTTATTAGCTTTGCCCGATCCATTGTTCCAGACACTTCTAACATTCCGGATAATCCGTGCATCCTGAATGATGTCACTCCTAATCCACAATTATCAATCATAATTAATTCATTAATCTCACTATCCCCAAATAAATCACATGAAAGAATATTAAAATTGTAAATTGAAATCTTTTTTTAATTTGATTTGTGTAAATATTGATATAAAAATAAATCTATATCTTTTAAAATTACGTCAAAGCTTTACTATATAACAAAAGATGTTATAACTATATGTTGGCAACAGAAGAAGAAAGTCGGATCAAAGAAGGAAACTGAATCTCTTTGGGATTCAGTTTAGTATCTTTCCTAGTTTGCTTAGTTCTTATTTTAGTAGAAATAGAAATATTGTAGGAATAGAAGTTTACTTATATGCTTTACTCTCTTCCTATATAAAGAGGGTTAGACCTGTTAGATCTTTGTAATCTAATAAAAGAACAATTCAATACACAAATATTTTCTCCTCATATTCTTTTCTACATGGTGCCGGAGCCAGGTTCTTGGTGACCTAATATTTTCTGTCTTCGCATCTGGCGTGCGGCACCACCATTAGCCGCCCGCCGAGCCGTTGTTCTTCTTCCAATCCAAATTTCCTACCACCACCAAACTGACAACACCTCAAACCTAAACCTTACCCATATTGAATCACAAGAATCATCAGCATTCCATACCCTTTCTACCCATCACCTTACCGCAGAAACAAATCCATATTGGTTTGTAGAAAGTGCCGCACCAATTGTCAGGGTCTCTTTGGCCGCAAGTCACTCCCGTCATCCTTAGAAGGATGTCCTTCTCAATGAAGAATATAACTCATGAAGAAATTGTCCGACAAGGGTCTAACTACAGAGATAGACAACTCTTTATTTTGCCGGCGGAAAAAAATTAACGTTCAGGATGTTCGAAAAGAATGACGTTCGTCCTGTTCGTTTGAATTCGATGAAGGTTCGAAAAGAATGACATTCCTTTAATTGACTGATTACTCAGCGGATTCAAAAAGCTCGGCGTCTCCGTTGAAGAAAAAAACTGAAGTGTCTAGATGACACTTAGACAACGATGGCAGCGGCTTCCTCAAGCTTTGTTCAATCTTTTGATGTCCAAGCTGGGCATGTTGAACTCTCATGCTCCAGCTTGAGGGGGGTGTTGGCAACAGAAGAAGAAAGTCGGATCAAAGAAGGAAACTGAATCCCTTTGAGATTCAATTTAGTATCTTTCCTAGTTTGTTTAGTTCTTGTTTTAGTAGGAATAGAAATATGGTAGGAATAGAAGTTTACTTATATGCGTTACTCTCTTTCTATATAAAGAGGGTTAGACCTGTTAGACCTTTGTAATCTAATAAAAGAACAATTCAATACACAAATATTTTCTCCTCATATTCTTTTCTACACTATATTATTTTATCAGATAATAAATGATACCTCTCTATTTCTAATTAAATTTCATGTTAACTATTTAAATGATCAATTTTTTTTATTTTTGATATGATCATATTGTCATTAGTTTTGTAGATTTTTTAATGTAGTTTTTACATAATTTTTTAATTCAACACCATTTTTATATAAAATGATTTGAAAATAACTTCAATCAGACAGCGTAAACTAAAACAGACGATTTAAATTGAACATATATCATGAACATATATCATGTATATAATTATACGAACATATATTTTTTCTTAAAAGAAATCTAATTTTACTTTGGAATCACCATATATAAATAATACGGAGTAAGTAGGAATTTAAAATACTCCGTATATTTTTTTACTTTAAAAGATGTTCAAAATGGATACAAAAAACAAAAACCTAAAAGTTTCTTTGGAAATGATTTTTTATTAACAAAAAACCTTCTTGCTATACATAGACACTGTTAGAATTGGCAAATTTGTTGGTCAGGTCGAGTTCGAATCTGATCACTTCGAATTCAGGTTACTTCAGGTTTAGGTAAGTTCATGTTCGAATTGAGAACTACATGCTCATGACCCAATATCATCAAGTTTAGATCAATCCAACAAGTTATGAGAATTCTTTTAAGAACATTTAAATTCATATTAGCAATTTCATTTTACACTGAAAAATAATAAAATATTCTGTATCAAAATGCATATATTAAAACTATTTGAATATTTATTTTGAATTTTTATTTCCTTTTTAGATATGTTTAACAATGTAATGAATAGTAAAAAATTTAAAATGCAACACTTTTGAAAAATATAAGATAACTATGTGAGACATCTTTAAGAACTTGTATCAAAATATACGTTTATAGTACACTAAAAAAGAGTAAAAGAAAAAAAATTAAAACATAATCTTATATTTATTACATTATTTTCCATTTTAACGGGTCATTTCGAATTCAATCATCTTCGGATTGATAAACAAAACTTTGTTCAAACCCAATTCTCTAAGGAAGATCATTAATATTTTCCATTCTGATGTCATTTAATTAAACACTCTATAAATAACATAATTTGACAGCAAAGAATAACTTTAAAATTTTCAAAACAATTTCATTAATTCATTGGAATTTTGTGAAAGAATTACTCCGTTATTATAAGGACATGAAGAAGGTTTGACCTAATTTTATTCGTACTTATTATTCAAAAAAAAAAGGAAGCTGAGAAAAAAAAGAATTAATTGTAATTAAAGAAACAAACCTTGGATACTTTTAAGGACTTTCTCGACCTCTTTTTGCCAGCCAGAGGAGGAAGAATCAACCCAAATTACACATGTCTGCAACATTTCATCGTGCCATATTATTTATAATAAAAAAAATATTCTATAAATATTTCTCAATCAATTGCATATATATATCAAAATTAAAGCTCCATATGATCAAAGTGTTAAATTATATTTCTGCTAATAGATTTCGAAAGAAAAATATTTCTATTAATAAATAGAAAAATTAATGATCAAAGTGTTAAATTTGAGACTAAAATTTACTAAAGGCAAAAAGAGGGAGACATTAAATTGAAAAGAAAATCATAAACTAACGGGTAAAAAAAGTAAATGGTAAGTAAAGCTAATGATAAACGTAGAGGAATTAACTTACCACAAACGAGTAGTTTTTCCCTCTTAAATTCACTTTCTTGGGAGCCATTGATGTTTTGAGGAAGAAAGAGTTGAGATTATTAAGAGGTGATGACATTGAATAATAACAATATAATATTCGAACCAATTATATTATATCTCAAATATAATTATTCCAGCCGTTAATTAGGATTGAATGATTAATTGCACACACTAATTTGATGATTTGAAGAGAATGTAAAGAAAATGCTAGGTTTAAAAGTTTAGCATATCCGAAAATTTGGTAACAAAATCTGCATTAAGTAGTGGATATATATATATATATATATATATATATATATATATATATATATATATATATGGGTAAATGGAAGAGGTTATTATTTAACTTATTTCCATATATTTAGAATAATTAAATATGGAAACACTTTATAATTGGGGCGGATTGCGTACAATTTTTAACCGAAAAAACTCACTCTTGGCGGGTTATAAAAAGGCTAGGTCATTTTTTGTAATAAAACGATCAAATTGACACCATAGTTAAATGTTTAAATTTGTTTAAGATAACATAAAACTTAGTGACCCACATTTTCATTACTTTAAAAGGAAGTAATTAAATAAGAAATGCATGGCTTTTGATTTCTTCTCAAAACGAGAAAGTAGCCCCGAAGTGTTGTTTTTACCTAGTTTACTTTTAGTTTGAAAAATATATGATTAATTTTTTTAAAATAAGAGACTAATTATGTAAACTACATGCTTATATATTTTTAAAGGAAAAAATAAAGCGGGAAATATTCTTTGGCATATCTATAAGAAGAAAGTGTAAAATATGATGTGATAAATATAGTAAGAATTAGAAAATGTAAAAATAGATTTTTAATAGAGAATAGAAGTGCATATTCTCGAAAAAGAAAAAAAACATAAAAGATAAGTATTTTGAAAAGCAAGGGGAGTATTATTTCGTTCATTATCGGTAGATGAAAGAGTGTAAAATGTATGAACTTATAATATTTTTATTACTAGTAGCACTTCATTAAATTATTATAAAAAATATTAGTAATATCAAAGGGTCTATTTTCTTTCATAATAATAATATTCTCTTCCTCTCTTTTGAGTCATCCCAATTTCATTTAATTTTATAATAATATTATACTCACTCCATCCCTAAATAGATTACAATTTTTTTCTCTCTCCTCTCGATAATTTTTGTTTTTTTTGTTTATTTATGTAATTTCATTAAGTATTTGATAAAATAAAATATTCTTGTCACCTCCGGTTTTGTAGAACTTTTGACTTAGTTTTTTAATATGTAATTTTTACGTAGTATATCTTATTGATATACCAATTTATAAATAAAATGATTTTAAAAAGTAAGAAATTTTACTGCGTAACCCGCAATTTGTAATCAAATTGGGGACGGAGAGAGTAAAAAATAATATTCGTCAAATTTTGTTAATCATAACAAGAACGCTTTTAAGGATACTTAAAAGAGAATTACTACAAATATATCCATATATATAGAGGAAATCCTTTCAAAAAAAATAAGAAAATTATCAAGTTTGACTTCAAAAATTTAACACTAAATATCAAACCATAGACAAGAATAATGACTATTGTGCATCACATACTATTCCTTTTTGCATATATTTATAAAATAAAATATTGGACTTTTCAAACTTAGGGCTTATTATCTGATTGGCTCTAATCTAATATGAATAAAATGTAATTTGAATTTAAAAAATTTAGATTTAAAATTATTTCTGATCTATTCTAATTATAATAAGAATAAATAAATGATAATAAAAAAAAGTTGAAAATGAATTTTTACCATCTTATGAGTTTTGAACTACACCATTATTAGTATTGATAATAAAAAGGGGCCGGATTGTGAGGGGCACCATCGTAATTATATGAGTAATAATCATAAAGCGCAGGCGTCCGGATTATTTGGGAGGTCGGTTGTTGCCAAACGGCGTCGTTGCCGGATCGGAAGCCGACCCTGATGGGCCGAGTTGGGCCGTCTTGGCGAGGATCAAGCCCATTAATAGATAACATATTTTCAGAACACTGGCCCAATTGAACCCAAATAGCCCTGATGGACTTTTTAGCCTTTTCCAGCATCTTCAATAGCATTTTCAAATCCGCCTCCCCCGTCACCAATGTCTTTCCGTCTCCGCTCATAGTAAAATTTCTCACTCCTGAATATATTTAAAAATGAAAAACGTAAAAAATTGATTAAAATAAAAATAAAATATTAAAAAAATATCAAAATAGAAATTAAATATTTTGTTATAAAATAAAAGCTTTCACTATAGCCAAATTATTACATTCACCTAGAGTTCACTGCGTATCTTTATACGGAGTATATGTTAAACAAGTATTTTTAAAATTTAAAAAATATATCAGAAGGTCCATATAGATCTGTATATGTTGGCATTATTAGTATTGTAACTCTTATTTTGAGAATTAAAATGTATGTGAAAATCTTCTTTAATAATTTTCTCACTTTCTTCGGTTGCCTACAATTTTTTTTCTGTTTTATACTATGGTAAGAAACTTTTAATGAATGTGCAATTTTTTATATCCATATTTCAAATCTACATTATTTATTATATTCCGTGCACATTGAACCACATTTTTAAAATTTTCTTATTTCCGCATTAAGTCAAAATAGAAAACAAATTGTTGGTCTAAGAGAGTATTATTATTATTATTACTATTATTATTATTATTAATATTATTATTAATTTACTCTTATTACTCTACATGTCCCTAATTGATTACAATTTTTTTCTCATCTTTCATTAATTTGTGTTTACTTTTATATTTTTGTTGATTATTTGATAAAATAAAACATTCTTTTCATCTTTTTTTGTATCAATTTATATATACAATGATTTCAAAAGACATAAAGTTTTACGTCGTAATTCTCAATTTGTAATCAAAATTGAGACGGAAGAAGTATTACGGAGTACATCAAGAAATAAATAGAGGAAAATGACTAACATACCCTTAAAGCTTTTCAAGACAGCCTCGACTTCTTTCTGCCACCCTGTAGAATCTATGTCCACTTTTAACAAGCAAGTCTGAAATTATGTTTTCTTCGATTAATACTCATTAATACTCCGCAAGTAAATGTGTTTTATAGACACACATAGAAAATGAAGAAATACTTGGTTCACAAACACAATCGTCACAAACTTAACAAACTTACTATTTGTGAACTTCAATAAAAAGAATTAAATATGTTAGAAAAAGTCAATCATTTTAATTAGTTTTTTAATAAGTTGTTAGATTAATTAGTTGTGTTTACCTATTCTTATGCTAAGTGGGATATGCTCTGCGTAGTGATAGGTAGTGGAGTACTTGATCCTATTTTTTTGCTTTGTTTTAGCCTATAAAAGGCACACTACTCTTGGATGAAATAATATCAGAGAATTCCCTCTTCTTCTTTGGCTTTTACAGTGCTTCCTTGTGTTTAATATACTACCAGTATTTCTCTCTTCTTGAGTACCCATAAAGTGTTTGATAATATTCCTCAAAGAGTTTTCTTTTACATTTGGTATCAGAGCCTATTTGATATAATACAGGAAGAGTTAAAGCTGATTCATGGCGTCAGACAGTTTTGTGCAGCCCTCAATTCCACGCTTTAATGGTCATTATAACCATTGGAGCATGTTGATGGAAAACTTCCTGCGGTCCAAGGAGCTTTGGGTCGTGGTTGAATCTGCAGTAGCAGAACCAACCGCAGGAATGGCAGCAGAGCAGAGAGAGAGGCTGGAAGGTCTGAAGCTAAAGGATCTCAAAGCAAAAAACTATCTTTTCCAAGCAATTGATCGGACCATCCTGGAGTCTATTCTTAGCAAAGATACCTCCAAACAGATTTGGGATTCAATGAAGAAGAAATTCCAGGGAAATACCAAGACGAAGAGGATGCAACTACAAGCACTACGTTCGGAGTATGAATCACTTCGAATGAAGGAAGGGGAAAAAGCTACTGAGTACATTTCCAGAGTAATGACGTTGGTTGGTAGCATACGGAGCTATGGTGACCAGATAAGCGAAACTGTTATTGTTGAGAAAATACTTCGTTCTATGGCACCAAAATACAACTTCATTGTGTGTGCCATAGAGGAAGGAAATGATATATCAACAATGACACTAGATGAACTTGAAAGTTCATTACTCAGTCATGAAAAGAAGATCAATCAACAAGTTAATGAAGGTGAACAGGCATTAAAAGCTTCAACTGATGGTCGTTCTGAGGGTGCTAGCAAGCCAAATCATGGAAGAGGTAGAGGAAGGGGACACTCACCACACCAAAACAATCATGGAAGAGGAAGAGGTCGAGGTCGAGGTCGATATCCTTCAAACAACCATGGATCAAGGTTTGTAGATAAATCTACTGTTGAGTGTTATAGGTGCCACAAGTTTGGACATTTCAAGAATGAGTGTCACACTAACCTCCATAAAGACAAAGGAGAGAAGTCAAACTTTGTTGGGACTGAGCAGGAGGAGGAGATCTCTCTTTTGTTGGTGAGCAATGATAAAGAAGACACCAACAAAAGGCACATGTGGTATCTTGACACTGGTTGTAGCAATCATATGTGTGGGGACAAGTCTATATTCTCTAGTTTGGATGAAGCCTATCGAGATATTGTGAAGTTTGGGAACAACTCCAAAGTTGCTGTTATGGGTAAGGGAAAGATAAGTATCAATACCCAAGGTAACTCAAATCACATAATCTCCAATGTTCTTTTTGTTCCTGAACTAAAGACTAATCTGCTGAGTATTGGGCAAATGCAAGAAAAGGGTTATGAGGTTGTCATTAAAAGGGGAGTGTGTAGGATTCAAGATGACAGATTGGGGCTGATTGCTGAAGCAAAAATGACTCCAAACAGGCTGTTTCCTCTTCATCTTGAGAGCCTAAGTCAGAGGTGTTATTCAGCGGTGTCTGATCAAGCGGCTTGGCTTTGGCATTATAGGTATGGACATCTGAATTTTGGTGGTTTGAAAGCTCTCCAACAAAAGAACATGGTGATAGGTCTTCCAAACTTTGATAATCCTTCAAAGGTTTGTGAAGATTGTGTCATTAGCAAACAACATAGAGTTCCATTTCCAAAAGGTGTTTCCCAGAGAGCAAAACAACCCCTGGAAATTGTTCATTCAGATATTTGTGGTCCAATAAATCCTACATCAAATGGAGGAAAGAGGTACTTCATAACCTTTATAGATGATTACAGTAGAAAAATCTGGGTTTATTTTCTACTAGAGAAATCTGAAGCTTTTGCTGCTTTTAAGAGTCTCAAAGCACATGTAGAGAAAGAAAGTGGCTACTCAATTAAAGTTCTAAGAACTGACAGAGGAGGAGAGTATTGCTCACATGAATTCGAAAGTTTTTGTGAGCAGAATGGCATCAAAAGGCAGTTGACGGCAGCATATACACCACAACAAAATGGTGTATGCGAGAGGAAGAACCGCACTATCCTTGATATGGTCAGATGCATTTTAAGCAGGAGTGGCATTCCAAGAAGTTTCTGGCCAGAAGCAGTCAACTGGTGCGTTCATATATTGAACAGAAGTCCAACTTTTGTTGTTCAAAATATGACACCAGAAGAAGCATGGAGTGCAAGGAGACCCGCAGTTGATCATTTCAAAATCTTTGGATGCATCGCTTACGCTCATATTCCGGATGAGAAGCGAAAGAAGTTAGATGACAAAGGAGAAAAATGTATTTTTCTTGGTGTTAGTGGTAATACAAAAGCCTACAAACTGTATAACCCTAACACTAAGAAAATTGTCATAAGTAGAGATGTAGTCTTTGATGAAGAAAAATTCTGGGAATGGAATGAAGGGAACTCTAAACAAGGAGTCCCAGTTGAGTTTGATGAAGAAATAGAGGGTGAGCAACAAGTTCTTCCCAATCAGAACAATACTCCAGTAGAGGAAAATCAGTCTTCAGAAGATGACGAGCTCCCTCAACGAACGAGAAAGAGGCCTGCGTGGATGATTGATTATGAAGTCTCTGGAATTGATCAATCAGATCAATCTGATGATAATGAACTCACATATCTTGCTTTGTTTTCAGATTGTGAACCAGTAACTTATAACGATGCCACAACAGATCCAAAATGGAGAAAGGCGATGGATGCAGAGATTGATTCCATTGAAAGAAATAATACTTGGGAGATGGTCGAACTTCCTGAAGGANGCATGGCCCATTTTTCAGCTTGATGTCAAGTCAGCTTTCTTGCAAGGAGATTTGGAAGAAGAGGTATGTATTAATCAACCCCCTGGCTATGTTAAAGTAGGCAATGAGCATAAAGTATATAAGTTGAGAAAGGCTTTATACGGCTTAAAACAAGCCCCACGGGCATGGTATAGTCGTATTGAGTCTTATTTTATCAAAGAAGGTTTTCAAAAGTGTCCTTATGAACATACATTGTTCGTAAAATCAGAAGGAGACAAAATGCTCATTGTTTGCTTGTATGTGGATGATTTAATATATACCGAGAATGACAAGAATATGTTTGACGTTTTCAAGAAGTCGATGATGAAAGAGTTTGACATGTCTGATCTTGGATTGATGCATTATTATCTTGGTATAGAAGTGATGCAATCTGCAGCAGGTATATTTATTTGTCAAAGGAAATATGTGCAAGACATGTTGAAGAAGTTTAAGATGGAAAACTGCAATCCATCTAAAACTCCCATGGAAGCAAGTATGAAACTTGTGAAGAATCCAGAAGGAGAGTTTGTTGACAGCACTCTTTACAAGCAAATGGTGGGCAGTTTGATGTATGCGACTGCGACAAGACCTGATATCATGTATGCTGTAAGTGTAATCAGCAGGTTCATGGAACATCCAAAGCAAATTCATCTTACAGCTGCAAAAAAGATTCTCAGATACCTTCAAGGGACTGGGAATTATGGCTTATTGTACAAAAGAGGAGAAAAATCAAGCTTGTATGGATTTACTGATAGTGACTATGCTGGAGATATTGAAGATAGGAAAAGCACGTCTGGCTATGCATTTATGATGGGAGCAACGGTGATTTCTTGGTCATCCAAGAAACAACCCATAGTCACATTATCAACAACCGAAGCTGAGTTTGTCGCAGCAACAACCTGTGCGTGTCAAGCATTATGGTTGAGAAGAATACTAGAAGCATGTCATTTTCAACAAGAAGGTCCCACTACTATCTTCTGTGACAATAGTTCAACCATCAAAGTGTCTAAAAATCCAATGTTTCATGGAAGATGCAAACATATTGATGTTAGAAGATTTTTTCTGAGGGATCTGGTTAAAGAAGGGACTATTGAATTGGTGTATTGCAGAAGTGAAGATCAAGTTGCAGACATTTTTACTAAGCCGCTCAAGTTGGAAGCATTTCAGAAATTAAGAGAGCTACTTGGAGTTTGTCTGCAGGAGACTAACAATAATTAAACTGGCATTTATTAATGTTCAGTTTAAGGGGGAGTTTGTTAGAAAAAGTCAATCATTTTAATTAGTTTTTTAATAAGTTGTTAGATTAATTAGTTGTGTTTACCTATTCTTATGCTAAGTGGGATATGCTCTGCGTAGTGATAGGTAGTGGAGTACTTGATCCTATTTTTTTGCTTTGTTTTAGCCTATAAAAGGCACACTACTCTTGGATGAAATAATATCAGAGAATTCTCTCTTCTTCTTTGGCTTTTACAGTGCTTCCTTGTGTTTAATATACTACCAGTATTTCTCTCTTCTTGAGTGCCCATAAAGGGTTTGATAATATTCCTCAAAGAGTTTTCTTTTACAAAATAGTCTAAAACAATTCTAAAATGACAATTTAAATCATAAATAGGAGTAATAAATTTGTGGAGTTTGTGACTTTTCTGTTTGTGAATGTAGCATTACTCTAGAAAATATTACCTCTATTCCTCAGTATATATCATGTTTTGACTTTTCGCAATAAATTATTTTTAATTTTTGACTTATAATTATATAAAATATACTCCATATATTATTAGTTAATTAAATAAAATAATACTTTGAAAATATTTTTTATCAAATGGATTTAATAAAATTATTTTTATATCAATATCTAACATTACTTTAAATAACTTATGATCAAAATTTGTAAATTTTAACAAAAAAAAGTAGAAAATGAAGAAATACTCAGAGAGATCACAGTTTGACTTGTTGGTCAAATTGTGACACCCTTAGACCACAAATTAAATACTCGTATAGTTCAAAAATAATTTAATATTAGTATAAAGTTTTGATATTTCAAAACTATATTTTAAAATAAACTCAATTTTACTAAATTTACATTATAACTAAATATACATTTTCTATAATTTACGGTGGAGAGGTACCACAGTTTGATCAAACAAGTCAGGTTGTGACAATCGTTTAGGAACACATTAGTAAGAGAGAGAGAGAATGTGTGTACCGTGAAAGAGAGATTTCCGGGGTCGAGCGTGGGAGGAGAGGGGAAAACAGTGTCAAAAGTATTTATGCAACAAGCCCCTATTCTTTTGCATATTTGCAGAGCTTTACCCATGACGAATTGATGAAGACGATGATGAAGATCACACCTTTAGATATGGATGGATGTTGTGTTAATTATATAACGAAAATTTTCAACAAAAAAAGTACGTTAGCTAAATAACCTAATCGTTTTATATACATTTATATAGATTTGTTCACTTTTACCATATACGTAGTAAGCTAATTAACTTTCTAAAGGAAAATAATTATATTTGCTAAGCTAATTAACTTTCTAGATATTGGAAGGGTTCGTTACCATAATTAACTTTAACTACCATAATTGTATTCCATAAAAAAAATTAATGACACTGAGATAATAATACAATGATATGGTGCGAAAATATTTTTTTAGCCCCTTCTAAATCTTCAGCTTAAATGTTTTTCCCCCAAATTAAAATTAGGGCCAAGTTTAAATTTTATCTCTGTTACACTATTACTAGAACAAAAAAAAATGGGTATCCATCTAGCAAGTTGCACCGAGCTGAGACCGGTACATATACGGGGACGGGGACGGATTTAGAAATCGATAATTTTAAAAATTACAGGATGCGGGAAGACAAGGATTTGACTACAAAAAAATTAAATGTAGACGTACACTACTTCATTAGAATAAAATAATCCAATGGCCTACTTAATTAGCATAAAAAGTAATGCGGGGTACTTGTAATATCAAAAGTTTTATGTTTGGAAATATAAATAAAAAATGAATAAATTTAGTTTTTGAAATATGTAAATAAAAACATCATACCTTGTCCACACCCTGGGAGATCAAATAATAAGTACAAACTGTACAATATATGGACTCTGAAGTATCTCTCAATTTAATAATTATTTTAAAATATATCTGAAAACTTTTGACAGAAAGAAGGAAAAAGCAGGAAGTCTTTTCTAATCACCTTCTATAATCTAAGCTAAAGCTTTGGAACCGCAAATTCTTCTTTGGACCTAAGAAAATTTAATAAAATTTCATCCAAATCAATTTAATAAAATTTCAACTCATAATTCAATTTCAATTCATCAATTCCGTGTATAAAAGGGGCCCTAAGTATAATTCATCTAAAAAAATTATTTGACAACTCTAGTAAAGTTGAAGTGTAAAATAAATGTACTCTCTAAAAAAATGTAAAATAAATGTACTCTCTAAAAAAATGTAAAATAAATGTGGTTTTTTTATTTTTTAGATTGTTTTTTTGTGAAATGTATCAATGTAACTCTAATTTTTCTTTTGAAAAATAAATTCATTTGATTTTTCCTAATAGATTCTTTTTTATCCACATGTTTTAAATCAAACACTTTAGTTTGAGTCATAATTTATTTTATTTTTGTACTCTGTATTTTATACTTTTTAATTATTTTAATACATTTGTAATCATTCATTGATTTTGAAACAATATGTGGACTTTCATAATATATAAAAGCTTGATATAAAATACTACTGTGGCTAAAATGCATTAAAATCTATACAATTCCATATAGAATTGAAAAAATTATCAACTTTATATAATGTACATATTGTGAAAAATTTGTCAAAATATTTAAATTTTGGAATTGAATACACCATCTTAATTAGAATAGACAATTTTGAGATAATATTTAATAAGAAAAGATCATTTTTTGAACTTATTCCAAGTTTAGATTATACAGAGTAGATAATGCCAAAATACTCTCACTTAATAGTCATATAAATTATTATAAAATAGTTTTACAGAGGACCATCGAGAGAAGAATGCGAGAAGAATTTTAAATATGGCGTACTCCATGCCATGTACAAATTTATTACGTATCGAGATATAATTTGGGAAAATAGTTTATTAAAAAGAACCATTTTAAAAATTTACTTTATATTATTTATTGTTTATATAGAAATGTTCATAGAATCAACATAGAGTTAAACAAATCTCATCAAGGCGGAACAAATATGGAAAATCCAAACATCCCAAAAGCAGCAAACAATCTTTAGTTCTTTAAAGATACATTAAACCTTATATGCCCATCCCTAGATTTTAAGAGTGGCAAAACAAGAAAACTAACAATTGATCATCTGAACTAGTGAGGGCCATTATTGTTCTTCCCATGTCTTTTTAGGGACTGGCAAAAGAAAGAGAAAGAGTCCCTAAGCTCATTTGGGAGAGGGAGTGATAACGGAAGGAGCAACGGTTGCTGGCTGCCTCTGAGACCCGATGAAGATGACAGTGCTAAGGCGGGCTGCTGTTTGTTAAGACCTTCGATTATGAAGGAAAATGCCCCAAAAGTGAGGCAGCTTTGCAGTAGGGCCTGAGGTGCACCTGAGAAACCAGCAAACCGAATTACTTAGAGATGAAAAGTATGACAAAAAGGAGTGTATTTCAGAAAGAAAAAAAAACTATAGGAAATACTCACCAGAAGCATGATAAGTCTTGTGGTGTGTAACCCCAATTACAAACACCATTCAGATCCTAATCGTACGAGAAACTAATCCTAAGGATTGAAAATGATTTTGATGTTTCTATGAAACAAGAAGAAAAATCAAGCACAAAACGGGAACAAAAATGAAATGATGATGCAAGATGGCCACAACAAGAAATGGTGCAGGTGCATGAACCAAACTTACAGACTGTTTGTTTCAGCCTCTTAATGGTCCAGATGTCTGAATGGTTAAGAGATTTGCCTCTGAATGGTTAAGTATTATACAAAGTCTGAATGGTTAAGACCTCTTATCTGAATTGATCAGACATTTGCCTCTGAATAGTTAAGCAATATACTAGCTCTTAATGGTCAGACCTCTTACTGGTTCAGCACTTAATGGTTCAGACCTCTTGCTGGTTCAGCACTTACCGATTCAGAAGTTGCCAAATTAAACAGCCCCTTAGAACAAGATCAACACAAGAAAATTCATGAAAGGTGCAAGGTAGGGAGTTTGAGGATGGTAGGACGAAGATGTGTTGGGACAAAATGATCACACATGACTTGAGGACATGGCCTTAGATAGAAGAAGCATTTGAATGTCAAGGATTAAAGGCGTCGGGTACGCTTAGTTTGGAGTGGTACTTTGTGTGTTTAGTGTCCTTTGGGTTAGCAATATTTGGTGGAGTGTTTCCTTGTGGCATTCCGTTTGTCAATTGTTCTTTTTCTTTTCTTATTTCTGTACCTTAACCTATTGGCATGTACTCACATGTGTCTTTACTACCTTATGAAGGTATGGGTAAGGTGTGCACACAATCCATACATCTATCCCCATACCCCACTTGTGGGATATTCATGGGTAGGCTGTTGCTGTAATGCACTTTCACCTTTCTTTTCAATTTGTCTCAAAAAAATTAATTCCTTTTGACGAAGGAATTGTGTAGTCTACACAATTCCTAACTCCTCTACACAAAACTCAACCACACACTTTAACCATTATTAATAGCCATGTTCGATCAATTGTGGAATGTGATTGGCTTATTGTGGTACGGAGAGAATAGTTCATGAGAGAAAAGTGTGGAAAACTACCTGGAAAACTTAGGGCAAGACCCGTGCAACACCCAGCTACTCCAGCATTAATTACTGTGAAACATAAAGAAAAACTAAATGATAAAGAAAATCATTTGAGGTCGTGAAGGCGTATTCTAATTGACTGAGCTTACTATCGTCTTTTCCCCTCAGTCTCTTCAAAAAGCAAACCACAACGCTGTGTACTCCAGACAGCACTGCAAATGTCTAAAGAGGGAGGCAAAAATCATATTGATACTCAATTTACAGATATATGCCAACTAATTCGCAAGTAGACAGTAGTGATATTTCCTTAGTCAAATAAATTGTATCTATGATGGTTCAAATACCTTTGCAGATGAGCCTGCCTCTGCAAATGATCCTTTGAATCCCTTCTTCTTAAACAGCCCTGCACCTGATGAATTCATGGATAATAAAGTGTAACTCAGTATATCATTTAGTACACAAACACACAGTCTCAATAGTCTATGCAGATATTATCCGCTTTATTTGTCTCACAAGAAGGTTCCACATTTTCATATTTTCCACTTTTTTGAAAGAATTTGGTTAATTCATATTAGTTCTCTCTACTCTACATGAATATCAATAGCACAACTTTATCTTCCAAGATGCCAATAGAATAACAAACATTTAGACAATCCCTCCACCCAAAAAATGAAAAAAAATGCAAAATAGCATATCACCATTTCCTCAAAACCACACGAATCGAATAAAGCATATAAATTTGAATGTAGAAACTCTTCATTCAATTCAACGATTACGACTCAAAATCACAAACATTGAAAAGTGATTAAAGGCCGGCGGGAACAAAGAGACGTTTACCGTATCCGAAAATAGAACCCATGAACGCCCCGCCGAAAGAGTCAGCCGCGAATCTATACAAGCAGACGACGGGCGGGCTGGAAGGGCTGGTCAGTGCGTCGGAAGTGACACTGACATTGGGATCGGGTTTGGCATTCAAATCCAGAGCTGGAGTGCTCTCGGCATCGGAGCCGGTGCCGGAGTTCGGAGAATTCGTCGGCGCCATAGCTATCTATGTGAATCAATTTGGTTTGCCGGCGAAACCCTACTATGGGGTTGGTTCGTCAAGAAGCACCGCGGACCTTAGCTCTACCAGACGTTCCAAATTCGGATGGATATTCCTGTAGAAAATGCAGGATTCGCTTGAAGAGACGGCGTCGTTTGGTCAAGCCCTAATATCTGCACTTCTAAGTTCTGAAATACAGTAATTCTTTTTAGAATTCGTTTGGTATACGGAATTGGAATTAAATTGGAATTCAAATTTCATGAGATTTAATTTCATAGAATTAAATTCTACCAATTCCAATTCTTTTTTTACTCTATCAATTTCAAATCCACATAATTTTTGTGCTACCAAACACGTGAATTAGAAATGAAGTCCTCAATTCTAATTTCATAGTTTGAATTCCGTGTACCAAACGAAACCTTAAAATTTTTTTAGATGGCCAATATTAGTGCCAATTTGCTAGATGGTTGAGAGAAATATTGTGGTTCACCAATTGATATCTCCAAGTTCGAGCGATATTTATTACTCGTATTTAACATACACGAAGTACCATTCTATTACGAAAAATTGTAACATCGAAAGATATTAAATTTAAATCATGTTTAAGTTTCTTTAAACATAAAAGAGAAATTTTAGATGCAACCATCACTTAAAGACACAATTATCCATTTAATATAAAAGGGATAGATTTAGCAACATCTCATCGAAAATTTTACACAAATTCTTTCGTAGTCCTAAAGTCCATACTCATTTTGTGAATCAATAGACCTTAGTATAAGTTCTATTGATGAATTAGGCTTTTTGAATAAAATAAAAGATCCACATATTAATTCATGAAAATTGTGAGAAAGTTCATATTTTATGGAAAAGATATAATGGAAGCACTACTCAAAATTCTAATAGCAAGATACTCCTTCCGTCTCACAATAGATTCTACAATCTAAACGTGTAAAATCTCATCATGTTTAAAATTATTTTTTTTATAAATTGGTATAGATATAAAAGTATAAAGTATGCCGCTCAAAAATATATAAAAAAAATTTACAAAACAAGAGCTGACTAGAATATTTTATTCTACCAAATGATCAACGGATCGTAATAGTGATAATGACATCTATCTTAGGACAGAAGGAGTGTAATGGAAAAAAGAATATTGTAACGATCAATTTTTACGCACCTTAAGCTAGGCATTGAAAGTGTTATCCCTAAATCAACATGCTAGGGGTGCTTCATGAAATGCACTCAAAGTATACACCAAAGTTATGTACTAATATTTCAATGATTCATTGTACAGTATGCTAGTGTGATAAAAAGAATTTACAATAGTATTTTATGCCTGTATGAACCATTACACTAGTATTACATTTACACAAAATAAAAATATCTATGTGATATAGAATTTGAAGTATAATTTTTGGGATATAACTAACTTAATCCATCCGTAAATATGATACGACCTTGGCCACACGAGATGACGGAGTTGATTCCGAAGAAACAACGGCAGTACACCCCCGTTCCGCGTCACTTGCCCAAGCGTTGTTCGGCGCAACCGTTTGTCTAAAACAATACGTAATTAAGATAAAATAATAAAGTATAATAACATTGCATCTAAAGGATCCACTCGTTTAATATTCGAGGAAGCTCCCAAAGAAATGCCAAGAAATGGAGCAGCGAAAAGAAACTTGGCAGTCCTATCTATTGTATCTCATTAGGGTTTGGGCTCTCTACCTATAAATAGAGATATACCCATTTACAATAATAATAAGAAAGATTAAACCTAAACCCTATACTCTCTCTTCCTCTTTTTCCTTCCAGCCGCACGACGTGCGTTCTTCTCCCTTCTCCTTCTTTTCCTCTTGCTTCTTCTCTGTTCAGTTTCTAGGCAGCCCGGGGGAGCTCTGATCCTTCTCTTTACGATACTTGAACGTATCATTGGTGCTCTTGTTGAATCATGTCCACAGGTACGGTTAACACGGAGGTTTTCGAGGAATTTCAACATCAAATTGAAAACCAATTCTCTGCTCAAACATCCGCCATGCAACAGCTCAACCTCACGGTGCAACAGGTGCAGCGGGACATCTCCGGCTTGCTTGCACGCGTGGAAAAACATGGCGACGACTCAGGCAATCGCGGGGGAGGGCGTGGCCCTGACCTACTGCACGGGGGTAATCCTACATCACGGTTGAAGATTGATATGCCCAAGTGTGACGGGACTGACCCGCTGGGTTGGCTTTTCAAAGCACACGAATATTTTACATTCTACGGGATTCCGGAGGAATCTCGATTGTCAGCCGTCTGTCTTATGCTAGAAGGTGCCGCGTTGGATTGGTTTCGTTGGAAACAGCACAATAACCTACTGCCTACTTGGACCGACTTTGTCACCAAATCAAGCTTAGATTTGATCCCCTCAACTACGTCGACTACTTCGGTCTCTTGTCGAAGGTGTTTTATTATCAAATCAAGCGTTCCACTGGACACCCGCAGCCTCAGCAGCGTTCGAAGCCTTAAAAACGGCCCTCACCACAGCGCCGGTCTTACGGCTGCCGGACTTTGGGGTTATATTTGTGGTCGAAACAGACGCTTCTGGCACAGGTATTGGGGCGGTCCTCCTGCAACACGAACAGCCCGTGGCCTACTTTAGTAAAAAATTGGGCACTCGGCGGTTGGCGGCCTCGACATATCATAAGGAGTTGTATGCGATTGTGGAGGCGGTGCAAAAATGGAGACAATACTTACTCGGTCGGGAGTTTTTGATTCGAACCGATCAACGCAGTTTGAGGGAGCTGTTGAACCAAGTAATCCAAACACCCGACCAACAGTTATATGTACGCAAGCTTATGGGGTTCCGGTTCCGAATCGAGTACAAGCCAGGCCGTGCAAATGCCGCCGCGGATGCCCTTTCCCGTAAATTTGAAGATGATGCAGCGGCGGCCACCTTCATGGAAATCTCCCAGCCCCTAGCGGATGTCCTCACCCAAATCCGGCATGAGAATACTACACAGGCCGATCTCCTCCGCTTGCATGAGGCGCACAGGGGGGGTTTATTGCAGCCGCCATACACAGTGGAAGATGGGCTTTTGTTTTACAACCGGCGGATGTGCATCGGGGCGGCCTCTACCTTGCGGGCAGTACTCCTACGTGAGTACCACGATTCTCTGTCCGGGGGGCATGCTGGGGTGACGCGCACATTTCAACGTTTGGCTTCCCATTTCTTTTGGCCACACATGCGTCGCGAGGTACGCCTCTACATTGCGGCATGTACTATCTGCCAGGCTACTAAGTTCTCCACCCAACCTCCGGCGGGGCTCCTCCAACCTCTGCCCATTCCACAGCGCATATGGGAGGATGTTAGCATGGATTTCATTACCGGTCTTCCCCCCTCCCGTGGTTACTCGGTGATATTGGTCGTCGTGGATAGGCTCTCCAAGTACGCCCATTTCGGGCCATTACCGGCGAACTTTGATGCTCACCGAACCGCCTTCTTGTTTGTGGATATGGTTATTAAATTACATGGTTTTCCTCGCACAATCGTATCCGACCGTGACAAAATATTCACTAGCACTTTCTGGAGAGAGCTTCATCGTTTGAGTGGCACCACGCTCAACCATAGCAGCGCTTTTCACCCCGAAACTGATGGCCAAACGGAGGTGATGAACAGAACATTGGAGCAATATCTTCGCGCTTTTGTCCATGCAAAACCGCAGCGTTGGACAATCTTGTTACCGTAACAAGATTGTCAATGATACGTTCAATGATACGTTCAAGTATCGTAAAGAGAAGGATCAGAGCTCCCCGGGCTGCCTAGAAACTGAACAGAGAAGAAGCAAGAGGAAAAGAAGGAGAAGGGAGAAGAACGCACGTCGTGCGGCTGGAAGGAAAAAGAGGAAGAGAGAGTATAGGGTTTAGGTTTAATCTTTCTTATTATTATTGTAAATGGGTATATCTCTATTTATAGGTAGAGAGCCCAAACCCTAATGACTATGTTATCTATCCTGACGGTTCAAAGAAAAGCGACGAGGTAAAGAACCGTAAAGAAACCCTCGAAGGAGCTTATAATTTGCTCACCTAGGAAATCTACGTTACAATAATATGAAATAATAAAATAGAATTAATGCATAACAAAATCTGTTTGCCAACGCGGCTTGTTGCGAACCCGTTCACTGCGCCTTGCCCCCACNTCTTATTATTATTGTAAATGGGTATATCTCTATTTATAGGTAGAGAGCCCAAACCCTAATGACTATGTTATCTATCCTGACGGTTCAAAGAAAAGCGACGAGGTAAAGAACCGTAAAGAAACCCTCGAAGGAGCTTATAATTTGCTCACCTAGGAAATCTACGTTACAATAATATGAAATAATAAAATAGAATTAATGCATAACAAAATCTGTTTGCCAACGCGGCTTGTTGCGAACCCGTTCACTGCGCCTTGCCCCCACCACTGCCGTTGTTTCTTCGGAATCAACTCCGTCATCTCGTGTGGCCAAGGTCGTATCAAAATAGTTGACCTTGAGGTGTTTTATTATCTTATTAATTTTATTTTATTTTTATCATGTCCCGCTATATTCGTCTACTTTTGACTTTTGGAACTGTTCATCTAAGCACTTTGACTCATCAAATTCTCTCAATGTGTAAGCCTAAATATAGTCATGTGTGATCTTGTTTGATTTGTCTTAACATATAAATTATTAATATATAATTTCTATAATTTTTTAATATACAAATTACAAGATAAAATGAATTAAAGAATTGTATTGGATGATGTGTAAAAATAAAAGTGGACAAATACTCTGGGACGGAGGAAGTAATTGTTTATTATATATTTGATTAATGAACACATTATTCTTTTGAACAACTAAAGAAATGATATTTTTAAAAGATAAAAACCTAAAGTATATATACTAATCTAATTCAAGACCATTTAATTTAAAATTGAAAATTAACAATAAAGTTTACAAAATAAATAAAAATCTCCATACAATCATACTTGTAGTAGTTTGATGGCCACCACCATCATCATCATAACTCACACTAGAGATAACACCCATTGCTAAGATGAATGAAGAATCTATGCATGTCCCAAGCAGGGGCAATGCAGTAATTTTTGGAGCTGAGTGCTCAATCAATAGTCTTGCTGATATATGGTACCAAATTCTGCCCTCCATGCTTGATCATCATCATCATGATCATAATTTGAATGGGGTTTAGAATCGTTGTGACCCATCATCATCATTATTGATTCAGATTCATTCTTCCCCAGCAAAGCAGCTTCTGGTAATCTGCTCTGAGCAAGGTACCCTTTCATGGTGGCCATCTCCATCTTGTGTTTTCTTTTCTGTTTCTCCATTTGCTTCTTCAAACTCTCCTTTTCTTCCTCTGCCTTTGTTATCTTCTCCTGCAACGCCATGGAATTTGCTGTAAGAAATTTAAAATGAAATGAAAGTTTAATTTTGAAGAAGTTTGGAATTTACTACTGACCTCAGCAACAGAAGCGGTTTCCTCTGCCTCTCTCAGTCGGACAAGAAGTTCGCCGGCGGCATGAACCGCTTCGGCGGTGTCTCGGAGTTGAGCCTTGAGGCTCCTGTTCTCCTTCCTCAGAAGCTCTCTCTCCCTCTCCCTCTCCACTCTCAGAGCAGACAGCTCGGCGGCGAGTGACTTGGCGAACCGGTTGCCCTTCCTGCCTCCGCCGGCTTTCGCCGCCGCCATTTTGATGTCCTGGATCCCCGCCATGATCAGACGGTGCTTTTCCACCAGCTCGTTGTGCTTCTCCTGGAGATCGACGTAGTGCTCCACCATCCTTGCGTGTCCTACGACGGATCTCCGCAGCGCGTCGTCCAGCTCCGCCGTGCACTTCTTCTCCAGTTTCAGTTCCGTCTCCGCCTTCTCCGCTCGCTGCCGGATTGTCTCGATGTCGATTCTCAGTTCGTCCGTCAGAGAGATCCAATCGCTCTCCATCTCCGTCCATCTCTGCCTCTCCGACTCCAGTTCCTCTCTCTCGCCATTGTTCTTCTTGATGCCTCTCGATTGCCGCAGTTTTTCAATGGATTTGTTGATGGATTTGTTGATGCTAATGGCGTCACTGGTCTGTGCTTTTTGCAATTTGGTCCTCAGGGTTTCAATTTCTTTGACAAGGGCCTCCCTCTCCGCTGCATCGAAGCACTGGGTCCCACCACCTCCGCCATCACTGTGATCAACCTTTCCCTGGATTTCTTTAACAATCTCTTGTTCATTACCATCTTCCCCCTTACCATTCCATTCCAGAAACTGCACAAAGAGATTCATGAACTTTCTAATTGTTCATAGTAATATATGGGAGTAAAAGAAGAGTTAATTGGCTAAATTACAAACCTTTTCTTGGGAATTTATTGGCTGAGTCATATTCTTATCATCCATGGCCTCAACCAGACCACTCTTCTGAGTCTCACATTTGCACTGTGAGAGCTGTCATGATGGAGATGAGGTATACAATGTTAGTGACATGTGGAAAGAAATGCACTTCAATTGGAGCTATGGAATGGTAGGGAATTTTACCAATTGAATGAGCTTCTGGATCTTTTCTGCTTGTTCCTCACAAACACTTTCAAGCTTCTTCTCTCTTTCCAGTGCGTCTTTTAGATCTTTCTCAAATTCCTGCAGTGTTGTCAAGTGTGTGGGGAGCTGGTAAAAAGTCCATAAATTGCAATTCACACATAACTTGATCAAACATTTTTGCTTACGTGTTTATCGCTGTTGTTATTTTGGCTAAATGGAACTATCCATGTCTTCAAGCAGCTATCTTGAACTTCTTCTTGTGATGATGATGATTCTTGTTTTACAGCAAAATGGTCAAAGGAGAAGGAGGGTCTCATCGATTCGGAAGAGTTCTGCTGGTGATGGTCAATTATCTGCAAACCTCTTTGGAGACTCGCAGCCAAGGACTCGGTTGGCCCAGGAAATATTCTGCTCGACCTCAACGAAGAGGTCCGGAGATTCCTGTTTCCCTTCTCAGGTTCTTGTGGTAATCCAGAAGTTCTGAGACCTTCTTGGAAATCGATCTCGTTGTTCTTTGCTGAGGTTTTTGATGATGCAACAACTATGCTTTTCCTCTGGACATTTCCAAATTTCGGGGATTCAGAGAACACAGGATCCTGGAGATCAGTCTCCCTCTCAGGCACTTCTTCTTCTTCACTTTCGCTTTCTTCTGAACAGCTAACAAAAGGTTCACTCATCACGCTACCTTCATCGTGCGAATTGCGAATGTTATCAATCTGGATTTGAAGTTCTTTAATGTCATCCTCATTTATGTTGATTTCCTCCTCCTCCTCCTTGGGATCATTATTATCAAAACGGGGTAAGATCAGTGAGCGGTTAAGGCTCACCCTCAACTGATTCAAACTCTCACGCGTGGTGCTTTGTCCTTTGAAATATCCATTGTTCGTACTGGACCTTGCTCTAATCAGTTCTTCCTGTAACCCCACACGAAACAAATTAGATGAATTTCCAGTTTTCCACTCAGCTTCATCATGAAAAAGAAAATGAAAGTACCTTCAGCAGACGGATCTGATCACTCAGGCCATTCACATCATCTTCTGTGATTTCATTGATGATTGGTTCATTTTTCATGAGCTTCACCTTCTTCCCAAATCTGAGTGTGCTTATTGTGTCACTCATATGCCTGCATTTATGAAATTCATGATCCAATGTGGTCATTATTTATATAAAAGGAAAATTAATCTTGTTCAAGTCATCCAAGTACACACACTCCTCCATACTTGTCTTCTTGGGAGATTGTACATATCACAGAGAGTTTGGCATTCCCTCCCAATGATTCTCTCAGTAAATGAGTTAAGCCGGAACAGCTATATGGTACAGCTTCAGCTACTCTTGTACTGTTCTCTTCTGTTAGGATATTAACCAAACGCCTGCACGAATAAGCCAGAAGAACAATTACAAGCTGTGCAAATGAAGAAGGAATCATTGTTATTTATCAGAAGAAAATACAGGATTTCCTTGCAAGAAAAGAGTATGATTAACATACCCCAGTTGTGAGGTAGACTTCTTCAAGAATTTTCCTTCCGTAACGTACTGCTTACCAGCATCTTCAAGTAAATTCCGTTCGAACCCAGCGAGATCAACAATGGTAATTCTGCTTGTCTTTGAACTACCAAAACACTTTGATGAGTTCTCCTGAAGCATTCATTTAGGCAATAAGTGATCATGACATGCTAATATAAACCGGAAAGCTCTAAAATGGATGTCATGTTTCAAACATTTTAACACTCAAGTAGTCTTCAGGCCCATTAGGCAAGGGTTATTCAATAGAATGGTTGAACCTGTTGCATTTCTTTATGTGAAAATCATTTCATAACATCAGTTGTTCCCTTTCAGGCAGACAAGTGAGCAAATTATTCTGCCTGATAAGGCTACCAAACAGAGCCTTAGTGTTAGCGTAATGTCATCGTCACTTTGATTTTCATACACAAGGCATGTGAACACTCATTGATAGAATTGATGGTACCTTGCACCAGGACTCAATGATGCATGTGAACACAACATGAGATCTTGAACTCTTTGAGTTTACACCAGTTGATCCAACTTTCCTACTAGAAAGACCCTGCACTTATGAAAAGTTTATAATAGTAATTAAATACCGATAACAGTAAAAGTTTCAACCAAGCAATGTCAAATGTATGATGGTGTGCTTCTCACCTTGATCAAAATCTGCGTGACATCTTCATATGTACTCACATACTCCTCTGTCAAATTCTCAACATAAAATCCATTCTTGGCATCATCCTTTATCTGTGACTCCAAAAAATAAACATCATTCTCATAAACAAATAAATGCCACTAATTAATACATATGTCACAATGTCCATTGCCAATGGGGCTAAAATAGTCATAATTGCTTATGTTTTAGCTTCCAATAAAAATGACATAAAAAAATTCAATTGCTTCTTACTTTCAATGATGTTTTGGCCTTTTGGGTAGTAAATACAGCAACACATCAAAGGTCTAATGGGAACACTCTTTCTATATTTTGGAGTTGTAATTACATATCTCACAAACATAGACTGCAGGGAAAAAAATAAAACTTTTCTTAGAATGTTTTTACCTTCAAGTCCCTCAACATAGGATCAAGTAAATCCCCAATACGTTCATTGTATATCTGCATCAGTCAATTAAGCAAAGTTAGTAAACACCTCGACACCCATTCTAGCAACAGCTATGGGTACAATAAAAACTTCACCTCAAGGAATGAACAGCGGCACTGGTAACTTATTTGTTTATAATCAGAACTCTCATGCTCCTACATGATCAAACACAAAGAAGCATTGAGAGTCAGGTAAAGTCCTAACCTGCAAATGTCTTTTTTCACATTTGAACTGGGTAAAAGAGGGGTAATGAGGCAGGCTTACATTCTGAATGTTAGAAAACAGCATCTGGAAAATACGTGGAACAAGACCCTGAAGCCCATTGATAGATGGGGACTCAACCATGGCACTTGGAGGTCCGAACAGCGTATATGTCTTTCCACTCCCAGTCTAGTAACCATATACCAATTGTTAGCATTGCTAAGAATGTACAGAGAGTTCTAACTACAACATTAACAAATCTTTGTCTGTCCTATTTCAGCTCAACCAAACAAAGGCTAAAACAATTGATCTCCTGTAAAAGTACCTGTCCATAGGCCAAGAGTGATGTGTTGTAACCTGCCAGTGCATCTTTAACCAAAGGGATCCCAACTGATTGAAATACATCCTCCTAATCAATGTTCACATATCCAGTAGAGAAAATCAACCCACAAATTATATATGGAGTATCCGTTTTTCTTCTCAAATTAAGCTTAATTTACAGACAGAAGGGACAAATAAACTCAGACAGAGACTGTAAGTAATAGCTCTACATAAAAGACAGGAAATCCAAGATAGTATAGGAACAAAGTAACCAAATGCAATACCTGAGTCGAATTAGAATTGAAAACTTTATCGAAAGTGAACTTCTTATCCCCTACAGACAGAGAGTCCTTAGAAACTCCTCTAATCATCCGATCATCATTAGCAAGAGCATTTCCAGGTCTGATCCTCACCATAACCTACAATTATCCCATTACAAAAACCTTAGACATGGAAACTGTAAATTTCATATGAACAAAAAAAACCCAAAATCTAGGGTTTGAAAACTTCCATTCTAAAATGATTACCTTGACTGGCTGCCGATCAGGAGCTTCTGAAACTTCTTCTTTGGCCTCTGATCTGACGACTTCCTTTGGGGGAGTTCCCAGTTTCGACAGGGCCTTTTTGGGGAGTGAATTCGAAGAAAAAAGAGGCGGGTCGCTGATCTGAATGTTGGGATCGATAGGAGCCGTGTTTTCGCTGCCGAATTTGGATTTGGGACGAGTTGTTGAGCTCATCCTGCTCTTGGATGAGACGGATTTGCCAAGGAGACTTTGTAATGCCGAGTTCGAGATGCTTCCCAAAAATCTATTCTTTTCTGACATTTCTGAGTTTTCCGGTGAACTAAAAAGCAGGAACTTTGACACAGAGAGAGAGAGATTAGTATACAGGAACAGAAAGACTGGAAGAAGAAGATGATGATGATGACGATGAAGAGGAAGAAGACAGCGTGAGTTAGGATCGGAATAAAAGGAGCGTTGTATAGAATTGAGAAAGATGACCGTTATGAGATCTGCGATTCGCCTTTAAAGAAAAATTTGAATTTGGAATTTTTATGGACCAATGCCCTTCCAATGGGCTATCAAAATAAAATAATGGTCCCATGGGGCATATGGGTCACATTTTAGCAACAGGCCAGCCCAACCGATCTTTTTGTAAGGAAAATAAGAAGTTCAGCCTAGTTAGGCATTAGGGCCCGTTTGGTGGGCAAATGACATGTAATTTGAATTCTGAAACTAAAAATAAAATCTTAAAGAGATCGAATACTATCTTAATGAACTGTTGGTTCATTGCTTAAATCCGGACCAGACCGACCAGTCCGATTGCGATCCTTGATGTGATGGGTAAAAGTAGGATGTGATGTGTAGATTATTAGAAAAAAAGTATGGCGTGATAGGTAAGATTTGAAAAATTAAGGGATAAAAGTTGTTTTATAATAGAAATAAGTAGGAGATTGTGAGACGCAATTTTTTAAAAAGTGTAAATCTTTTTGGGACGGAAAGAGTCATCTTGCGATCTGGACCCGGACCTAAACCCATGAGGGGGTCTACATGTACGACATTGATTGCCGTCTCACTTTCCAACCTTTTAATTGGATGGTCCAGGTTACTTTTTACTTCCTTCATCTTCTAAAATGTTTTACAGAATTTTATTAGGAAAAAAAACTAAAATAAGAATAAAACATTAAAAATATATCAAAATAGAAATTTCATATTTTTTTCTTTTAAAATATGAGTTAAAATACATTTACATTATTAATTATAATAATGTAAATAACGTAAAATGCACATGTACAGTGTCACATTACCACAGTGCGAACTCATATTTAGAGGATAAAAAATGAAACTTTTATTTTGATATTTTCTCTATGTTCTAGTCATATTTATGGTGATTTTTTTTCTACTTTTGAATATCGAATCTCGTACTAAACTTCTATGGAGTAGTTCTCTGTGTTGCTTGAGCTGAGAATCTCTTAAAAATAATCTCTCTACTTTTAATGTGTAGTTAAAATAAATATCTTCTCTACATAAAATGAATTGTAGAACTTCTCGCTTGGCTTTAGTGGTATGAAACCAACTCCTCAAAGTTCATCAGAAAAGTCATATAGGCTTGTGTCCTAGCGGAACTGGACGTATTGAATTGGCTCACTATCCGTCATTAGATTGAAAAACTATGAACAAATATAATTTTATAATCGGGCCAATAGCACTAAAAAATGAATTAGACCCTAATTTTAGATATATCATGAGTTCATGACAAAATTAATAGATTGGTTCATACCAGTATTATACGGAGTACACAGAAGTTTTTTAAAATAAATCAATCGAAATCATATTTAATCATTTTAGCAAGAAAGTGACTTATTAACAACTTCCTTTACTTCCTCCAGAAAAAACTTTTTGCTTTTCTGTTTCGTTTTACTTAACATATTTCAGTTTACCATATTTGACTAAAATTATTTTTATTTTATGTACTAAGAAGTGGTGTAAAATTAATAAAATATATTAAAACTATATTAAAAAAATTTAGAAAAATGGGGGTATCATCAAATTAGTAACAAAAATAAATAAAGAAAAGGATAGAATGTAGTTTTACTCTATGAATAATTAATGAGTAAAGTGAAAAGAGGGAGTAATTTACAAGAAACAACTCTCCATCTCTCATTCTCATACTTATCTTAATTTTTATGTTTTATTTATCTTCACTTTTCTTTTGAGTAAAATATTCTCTACTTAATACGGAGTACTATTCATTTGTTCATTTTTTCTCTGCCTAAGTTTTAAAATTACTCCCCAAATTTTTTATTTTATTAAAAAATGTGTTATGTCAAAATCGAAAATAAATTGTCTCTTCATTCAAAATTAAAGATCACTCAATTTTTTAAAAGTTTAGAAAAAATGAAATTGTTTGGTTGAGATTAATGTAGATGAGAGATTTGATTATTATTCAGGACCATTCATTTTATTCTTAAAAAATGAGAATTTTATTTTGAAACAACTACAAAAGGAAAATAAAAAAAATTATTTTGCGACGAAAGTAATATACTTTGTAAAACTACGAGTCAAATTAACATAATCTTTCATAACTATCCGGTATATGACAATGGAGGGGTTTTAAGTGTTTTGGTGCATCGTCAAAATTGAGATGAGACCACGTCACATATGTGAAGGAACATCGTAAGATCCTCAAATGATATGAGCACACAAACCCCAACTAAAATGGAAGAGAAATGTTTGGTGAACACTACTTGAGCTATACCACATGTACACCAAGCTAAAAATAGGCACACACAGACACTTAATATTTCTGCGTGCACAGACATCAAGTGTCTGTGTGTGCTTATTTTTGACTTAGTGTACATGTGGTATACCCCAAGTTGTCTTCTATAGCCTTCCTCAAAATCCAAATATACCATAGAGCCTTACACAAACTTTTGTACGAAAACAAAACACTACTTGTAGACATTATAATAATGAAGAAAAAGACGAATACACCATAATATAATCAAAGAGACCCCACTTTGGTGCGAAAAAGGTTTGCTTTAACAACCCATGATATGGACAGACAACAATTCTTTCTTTCTTTCTTTTTTAAACAATTCATAGTTTGCTTCCAACACAATCTTTCCTTTCTTTGATAAGAAATTTCAAAGGTTGGCTAGTACAAAAGTGGGCCACACCTTAAAATAACTCATTAAAAAAACCCATAAAAATCTTCAAACCCCATGATTGTTTGTTTCTTGGAATGCCAGAAGAACAACAAATAACAACTTCCAACATCCACAATTATACAATATTACAATCCACACCTTAAAAAAACTACTCATTTCCATTTTCTCCCCTCTTTTGTTTTTTTACACAAATTCAAAGAAGAAAAAAACTTTCAAATCTCTACGTTGACAGACTAGAACACTTTAAAACAAACCCCAAACAGCTCCATAGAGGGGGTGAAAAGCAAAACACTAGTTACACGCTTACCTCACGGGTCATGCTACAATCACACCAAATGGATGACACCACGGTTGACAACGCCAGTGTCTCACAGTGACTCTGTGTGTGGTTGACTCTGACGGTGTCTAACAAACCCTTTGTGTCATCCATGGGATTAAAGTAGCATTTTCCTTAACTGTTTCAGGGCATAGTGTTATCTACGCGAACTACTCCCATGGTTGTTGGCGTTGTCATTATCGTCATCATCATAGTTGTCGGTTATCCCAAAGAAGAAAGGGTCCTGAAGAAGTTCAGAAGCAGAAGGTCTGTCGCTCGGGTTTCCAAGACACTTCTCAATGAAAGCCTTAACCTCAGGATCTTTGATTTTATCCATAGCTTGTGGCCTTATACCGGAAGACACCTTCTTGTATATTTTCACCACATTCTCGCACTCGCTGTAAGGCATCTCCACGGTCACCATTTCAAGAACGCACATTCCAAACGAGTAAATGTCCACCAGCTCCGTGTAGTTCTCGTCGTACAGTTCTGGTGCCATGAACTCTGGAGTCCCAAGAACAGAGTGTGCAGAGTGACTCTTCCCCACAATAGTTGCAAAACCAAGATCCCCAATTTTCACCTATTCAAACGGCATTTGCAGATAAATCTAAAGCAATCAGGTACTATAAATCCCATTCATTGACCCTATGGCATTCCATAGAACTAAAGAATTGTATTCCACTTGCAACTATAAAGATTCATCGCTGCTTCTCATGGGCCTTTCATGTCTTAAACCAAAAACTATCATCTGTTTATAGTTAAATCATGTATTTCTATACCTTTCATTCGAAGTTTTAAACCATGAAAATGTAAGAACAAGTTAATGTTCCACCTGAAACCCCCAAACAAAAAAGGGCTTAGGGCCATACAGTCACAATAGTATGGACAAAGGTAACAACAATGGAAACCAACAACAACCTCATTGGGGTCAAGCTAAGATGTACGCAGTCTTACCCCTATGAAAACAGATATTCTGTTTCTGATAGACCACTTAGACCCTAAATGCATTGCTTCATTTACTGCCCAAAACTTCATAGAAAGGAAAAAGGCAAGAAGAGATTAAAAGGTCATTTTGATTTAGTCCACTATGTGCCCGAAACTAAAACTATGTTGGCAATGGAAGAGAGTAAAGACAAAGGCAATCAATCAAAATCTTCAATAGCTGGCAACAAGGCAAGGAAAGGCAGTTTATGAGTAATATAAGAGTTGGAGGTGGGAATGATGAATATACCTGACCCACATTGCCATTGATGAAGATATTACTGCAATTGAGATCTCGGTGAATGACGCACGGTTCATGAGTGTGCAAATACTCCAGCCCCTTGAGGATCTGCTTCGACCATTTCTTCAGCGCCTTGATAGAGATATGTCTGTGTTTCTTCCGGTACTCCCTCAAATTCCCAGAAGTGCACACTTCTGTGATGAAATTGAGAGTGCTGCGTTCCTGGTCGGTCCAAACAGAGTACAGAGCAATTATGCTCTTGTGCTTCAGAGTCTTCAAGAGCCGAACCTCCGAATAGAGACGGTCTAGAACTTGCTGATCGTCCGCGAAGTTGCGGAGCTTCACTTGGTTCCAAGCCACTTCAATGCCCTCTTCCTGGTCGAACCCGCGGTACACCTTCTTCACGGACCCACACCCTAGTAGCTCGCTGTACCGCCCGTACCGCCCAGTCGGATCAACCTCCGCGAATTGCTCCATTTCTCGATCAGAGGAATCCCTAGTTCCGCCGCTCACCTGCCATCCACATTCAACAACAACCTAGTAAAATCCCACAAAAGTAGGGTTAGAGGGTGAGCGTCCGCAGACATTACCCCCTTTACTCGAACATACTTTACTCGAACATACAGAGACTATTTCCAAGAGACTCTCAACTCGAACACAAAACATAGATCATGCAAGCACCATCAAGATTCAACAACAACAACAACAACAAGATCCCACAAAAATAGGGCCTGAGGATGAGTGTACGCAGACATTAACTCTACTAAAAACATAGAGAGACTATTTCCAAGAGACTCCCGGCTCAGATACAAAAGAACAAGCAAGTAGAATCAATAGAAACAGATCATGCAAGCACCATAAAGATTCAATCATGAATCATTCAAAAACAAAATCAAATGGCTATTTGAAAAATTCAAACTAACATGTGTCTGATTTGACCAGATTAATCATAACCTCAGGAAAACCTAGCATTTCACAAAATCAAACAAAAACACATCCGGGAAAAAAATCCAGTTTACAATCCCATGAATCTTGAGGAGCATGACGTTGTAAGCAACAAATTGGCAGTGATTTTGATCGGATCAGACGAAAAAACAGGTAAATGGTGCCGAATTAAACATAAAATGGAAGAAATCATACGCCAAAGTCTTCCCCGGCGGCATTTTGTATTATGATTATTAGAATTTGAGGTTTTAATGGATGAAAAATGATAAAATTAATTTTAAAAAATGAAAACTAAGAAAAAAGATAGAAATGATGAATACCATGTAGTAGGAAGGCTCCGGAGGAGAGGCTTCTTTCTACCTGACGACGAGAACAGAGCAGCCGGGTGGCGCGTGGGAATCACTCTCTCTTTTTTCTTTCTCTATGCTCTTTGTTTTTCACAACGTACCATGGCAGAATCTTGCAGGGCGAGGGTATTTAAGGAAAGCGCTCTGACTTTTATTGGTAAAATTGTTAACAAAATTTTAATCTTTGACCAGACTATACTGGAAAATACTGTGCTGAGATAATTTTTGAGTTATATATGAGTAAAATAAACATTTTCTTATTATTTAAATAAGTTTTTATTTTTTTTAATAAAAAAATTTAAAAAAATTATGTAAAAAGATCCACAAAAATAGTACGCAGGTGCATTATAGAAGTACTCTTGACTTATATTATTGTATGCAATAATAATAGTTGGTATGGTCGGTATAAACTTAAGGATTACGATTAACAACTTTTATTGTATTGAGAAAAATAAATTACAACGGATTCTAAAAACCGAATAGAGAGACAAACATATATGGTATTTGTCCAAACACACATGCATACCAAAAATGAAAACTTAAATCCATATTAAAAAGGAAAAAATGAGAAGATTAAATCTAGAGGAAGAGATTGAGTATAAGTACAAAAATTATGCTAAGGTAATGAGTATTAGAAACTCATTCTACAAAAAGAAAAAATATTCTTATTTGAGGTAATATATCTCTCCATTAATCTCTCTCTCTCTTGTAGGTTACATGTGTGGGAGTACTCTATATGGTAATTAATCATTGTATTTATATTTGAGTATTTTTCTTATATATATTTCCTTGTTTTATTTTCCTTCTTATAAAGACTTAGTCTATGGACTATGAATAACATTTTTTATTAGTGTTAGCATTTTAATATTTTCTTAAATACAAATTAATTTTGAAAGGCAACTGCTTTCATGGTCCTTAGATCCATTCTAAGTATATGGACCTTATAGACGTGGACTCCTTAGTATTAGTATTAGAATTAAGAATAAGATTATGATTATGATTAGACACATTAGCTTGTCTGAAACAATCTTATTTCTGTTACATCAGTTTTAACTTACACCAAAATTTCACTGGAAATGGGTGTGAATCCCTAGGGCTTCAAACTTCCACTTTTACATTTTTGAATACACCTTTTCTAAAATCAATAACATTTCATTATCTAATACTCCGTAGAATTTAAAGGCAATAATTCATTAAATAAAAAAATACATTCAATAAAAATTACATTAATAAAATAAGATTTGAATAATAACAACATAAATAAAAAAATAAAAAATTATTTACATTACGAAGAAATTAGTGATTATTCGAGCGAATAAAAATATCTTCAATTAAATCCGTCGTTAGTGCATTGTGAATCTCTCGGTTTCGGATTTCTTAGTGGTTTCTTCATTTCTTTTCTTCATCGATTTCTTCGTACGTAGGCACCTCCTCGTTTGGGTTGTAATGACATATTGCAAACTCGTTATCCTCTATGATCATATTATGAAGAATAATATATGCGTACATGATATTCTTCATTTTCATTTGAATATAACATTTGGATGAACAATCTAGAATGTGTCACTTAACTTTCAACACCCCGAAGGCTCATTCGATATCTTTTCTTACCGCCTGATGAGCTTTTTTGTAGGCCTGACGTTTAAGACCTATTGGTTCAGAAAGGGACTTGACAATCGTGAAATAATGTAGATATATTCTATCCGCAAGATAATATCCACGCTTGTAAAGCGTCCCTCTAAGCTCAAAAGATGAGTTGGATGTGTCTCACTAATCAAATCGTCAAAAACAGACGATTGATCAAAAATATTGATGTCGTTGTTCGAGCCGCAACACCAAAAAAGCATGCCAAAACCATAAGTCATTAGAAGCCACATCTTCGAGCATAATAGTAGGCTTGGGATGATCACCCCGGGATGCCTAGCTTGTAATATAACTAGGGGTGGGCACGGGTCGGTCCGAGCCATGAAGTACGTATTGTAGTCGTTGAGTAGTGAATCGTGTGCAGCTGTCTGATCACGGTTTAAACGCCCACGTCAAGTCTGGCGTCACGACGATTCCGCTTGTTCTTGTTGGCTTTGTTGCCACCATTGATAACAACCATCGTGAAACAACGAAAAATGAGAGCTCTCTTTTCATTGTCAGATGATGATCCTATTTTTTGAATATTTTGTAGAGACAATTAAAAGAAATATAAAATATTTTGATGAAATTATGGAGAGAATGAGAATATGTTGTGTGTTTGTTGTGTTAAAAATTAGTGGTATTTATACTTTTGAAAATTAAAAAAATAATATAATGCCCAACTGCATTATAGACGTTTGGGCCACCAACGGCTCTCTCCCTCCTCTTTCTCAGCGTTAAACGTTTAACGTATGAGAAGTGACACCCGTATAACGCCTCGGCGGGGGGTGGGGGTGGGGGTGGGGGTGGGGGAGTGTTTAACGGCCCGACTACGTTAAATGTTCGATGACGCCCCCCAGCGTTAGGACCAATACAAGTGCTCTAAAGATCAAAATAGACTCGTAGAATAAAATCAAATGCATTATTGTAAAAACGATCTACCGATGTATTTATTCAGTTTAAAATTTTCGAATTAAATTGGATGAATTTTGAATTACAGTTATATAAAAACTATAATGTATATTAATGTAAAAATAATTTCATTAGATTAAATTTGTTTAGAATTTTTAAAATTTTATTTATAATATTAATATCAATATAAAATAAGAATAATTGATGATTTAGTTTAACTAGTTTGAGTAAAAAAATGAAAGTGAATGAGTACATTAAAACTAAGGGATTATGTATAAAAAAGAAAAATTCTTCATATGCCTAACTAGGATATAAACATTGTGTACTACTTACAAAGTACTTAAATATCAAAATAAGATTTTAAATATTTTTATACGAAAACAAAAAAATATAATGCCACAACATAATGGCAAAAAAGACTACAAATGCAATGGAGTAATAAAAAATGTGAAATTGCAAATGTTTTACTTCATTCGTTTATCCCATAAAAGTTTTTAAAGATAAGAAAATACACATCTTAATTAAAAATGTATAATTTTGAAAGTATTCTCTAATTTTCCAAGGAGGTAAGATAATTTTATTTTCTTCCTTCAAATTTTCATCTTCATTTTCTTTCCTATCTAAAAACTTTCCCATACACGGTTAGAGAGGGAAGGAATATTTTCTACGGAGTAAGCCACGACTCCGTTCAAAAATAGCAATACGGCGTGGTAATTAAGACTTTTGAAAACAATGCGTGTTTGAAAATTACTTGACAAGTAAACTTTACTTCATACGGAGTACTCCGTATTAAATACTCCTTCCATTCCAAATTATATTAATTACGGAGTATTTACTATTCACAGAGTTAAACTTTATTAACTATTTTCTCTATTTTCGTTAATCATTTGATAAAATAATATAGTCATATCATCACTACTTTTGTAGATCTTTTGATGTAGTTTTTAAATATATAATTTTTATTTTTTAATTATACACCATTTTCATATAAAATAATTCAATCAAATATTATAAACCAAAACAGACGATTTAAATCGAGACGAAGAGATTAATTTGATCGTGTCAAACCATTAAAACAATTTTTCTTCTCTTTCTCCGAGAAAAATGCTAGAATCACCAAGAAGAAAATAAAAATGCATAAATTTATGATTTACTCATTCTAAATTTTTAGTTATTATAAGAAATCCACATGAGTAATATTTGATAATAGATAACTAAATATGAAAAAGCTCCTGATATAAAGAACCAATAATAATTTACTCTTTTTTTAATGATGTTCATAAATAACGCATTTTTAAATTTTGTGAGTATTTTCTTTATGACTCAAACATTTCTCATTCTGCAAACACGAACTAAATAAAAGCACCCCTTGTTTATTGGAAGATTAATAGTGCATTAGCTTTAAGAAACACGAATGCATTTTGTTTGGTTCAAATGGATAGGGAATTGTATGTACTCCGTAACTTACTATTACACGGAGTACACATTTATGTGCAAAACCAATAGAATCATAGGTCAAAAACTCATAACTAAATCTAACCAATAGTATATTTAGGAGTTACGATACATTTTACGGAGTAAAACAGTAACAAATCTAACTTAAAAAGAGTAAAATATTGAAGTGTTGGAACGGTAAGTCCAAGATCTAGCAAAATATTGAAATGTTAGAATACACTCATAGAATCATCATGTAGCAAGTTCTAGCATTGTATCTGTCCCAGTCATAGAACATACTTTCTTGGAACTTGCTACATGATACAATGCTAGATCAATTTGCACATAGTTTCTTAAAATGAATTCTCATATAAAGTTTTTGCATGTTGCGTTGGGAATCTAAAGTTTTGGTAAAACTAACAATAGAATGTGCTTAAGCTAGTCTAAACTCCAATTTGTACAACCACATGTGTGGCATATAGCAGTAGCTTAATAAATGAGCAATAAGCTCTAAAATAGGCTATAACAATGATAGTATACGATTATACGCCTTTATGCCCTATGTTCGTGCTAAGAGGTTCTAAAAGTTAGAATCTTGTCATCCACAGACGGTTATGGGGAATAAGATCACAATTAGAGGACAGGTAGCAATTGAAGAAGACGATCCAAGGCCATTGTTGTTCGGATCCAAGGCCATTGTTGTTGTATTCCCTTCTATATTGCACCTATGATATACTATCGATTTAGGGGTTAATGACATCAACATATAGTTGCTTAAATTTGACCAAATTTGCTCCTGCTATACATGACCACCTAAATTAGCCAACCGTCTTCTCACTTCAAACACTCGTGTTACCCCAATCTAATTCTTAAAACCCTAATTTCACCCCCACTCTAATTCCGACAACCCTAGCTTCATCCCACAAACAAACCAAACACAGAAAGCCAAAAAATGTAAAGAAGTTAGAAATCTATACACCTAAAAACTGATACTTGATTCCAAGTTAATACCAGCAAGTGAACCCAACAGGCATTACTCAAATCACTCAGCTCAAACAGAAAAGAAAACAAGATCAAAAGCAAGTCAAATCATCAAAAATATAGGTCGAACTCAAATAGCAGTAGCATACAAGCAAAGTTTAATCAAATGGTCATAATGTTTTAGTAGCACAAAATAAAGATGTGTTCATATTTGTTTCAGTGGTTCTTCAAGTAGCACAATGAAATGCAGCAATACATAAATATTCAAGCTCAGCAAAAAAGAAAAACCTAATGTGGCTCCATATCACAGACAAGGATGAAGAGTCAAAGAGAAAGCATCCAAATACAAATCTTCCATTTCAAGCAGCTTGCCAGTACACATTCGAAGAATGTTTCATCGGATTCGAAATAAAAACATCAAAAGCGGCACAATTATTCATAATACCATGGCAAATCTATCCAGCTTACTTGGATACAACAGAAGAAATAGCTCATCTAGACAGGGACTTCTTGTACTTAGCTACCTCTCCTTCGTTAGGGAAGAATCCCATGAGCCTTCCCGCAGAGTTCTGGTAAGCGTACATGAACCCTCCCATCAGCCCAATCAGTCCTCCAGTCACCATTGATGGCCCCCTAATCCCAGGCTTTATTCCTAAACAACACCGATTAAACAGGGGAACTTGAACATCAAAGCTCCAGAAATGTGAATAATTTCATAATCGGAGCAGAAATCACGGGGATTACCTGAGAGATAGCCGACGGTGACTGAGATTCCGGTGATGGTGGTGAACCGGAGGTAATCGAGAGTGTTGAAATTGGAAACGACGGTCGTGAAGGGCGGATTCCGATCTATCACTGGATATCCTGGCTTCACAGAGGCCGTGATGTCGGTGTTCATCTTCGTCTTCTTCCTCGCTTCTCTGCCCTTTGAACAAAGACACTTCTCAGCACAGCTCGCCAAAGACACTTCTCAGCACAGCTCGCCTTTGTTTCTCTTTCTGGTTTTGGATCTTCGCTTCCTATCCCAATCCAATGATGGCCGGGCCCGCTAACTTGTTGGGCTCGACCCAAAACTTAAGTTATTCGTCGGACTTGTGAGATCAATGTATGTCCTTAATCAATAAGGGTCCAAAAAAATGCAATTTACAATTCAAAGCTTAAATTATTAATTTTAGAATAATAAAATCTTACACTATTAATTGTAAATGAACTATGGTAATTTTTCAATCTGATGTGTTCGTCCAATTTGATTATTTAGCAATAGTATTGCTAAATTCACTCATCTTTTTGTTAACTCTCTTCGTCTAGAAATGTTTTTCACGTGTTGACTTGACACGCTTATTAAGAAATAAGTAGTAAAAGAGTATCAAATTTCTAAAAATTCACGTACTATAAATATTTAGAGCTTCTTTTCTTATTAAAAAACAATAAAAAAGTAGACTAGTGGTAAAGTAAAATGATATTATTGAAATTTATACTTAAAAAGTAGACTAAAAAAAGAAATAAAAAAATATGTCCGAACGGACCAAAAAGAAAAAATTGGAAGAACATTTTCGGACGGAGTGGGTACTCTAATATTATTATTGATTATTAAATTAATGAGTGTAAAATTCAAATGACATCTAAGTCAAATACAGTGAGTACTCTAATATTATTATTACTGATTATTAAATTAATGAGTGTAAAATTCAAATGACATTTAAGTCAAATACACTTTGATATTATAACAACGAATTAACCAACCAAATCTTCAAAGTTATAATTGAGAGACATAAAAAAATTTAATCCAAATGTGGATGGGCCTAAAAAGAGAAATTGACTATAGGCCTTTATTTGTGCCACGTATTTACTTTTGCACTATGATTGCAAGGGTGTGTGATTTTTACCCACGCAGTAAAAAAAATAGTAATGTCTCACATGGAAAGGGAGATTTGGGTGATAATGAGAGTGATGAATCAACAATAAAGCGACATCTTCCAAAACCCAAATTGATAATTACTCCCAGTCAATCTTATAATATCAAAAAATAATACGGAGTAATAATTAGAACTAAAACATTTTTCATATGCTAAAATATGAGTGAATTATTATTATATTGACGTAGTGTTAAATATAGAACCTTTGTCACGCCTATATGAGTTGTTTAAATTTCATCAACATACGGTATCGAAGCATTGACCACTTAAATGTTACGTGTCCAAATTTCATTGCCACTTAATTTTAAAAGAATTACACCGTGGTATATGTTCGCATGCCACATTTGAGCGAAAACAAATATTGCACGTGACCACTCAATAAGTAATGTGGTTTACAGAGAAGTATTCTAAAAAATTTTATTTTTGTTATATATTTTCAGTGAAGAACATTTTGTCTTGTATAAATTCAAACAATTTTTTTGACGTGAATTGTTTTTATTATACTTTGTATACAAATGTGGAACACTAATCAAATCATTGAGCAACATTTATGCAAATATTTCGATATTTTTTATTTCTATTTTTTTAAAAAATAGACGTACATTACACGAGTACAAATCTAGTTAACAAAATACTCCGTAATATATAAAGCTTAAATAACATTATTTTATTTACATGTATTTAAAAAAATGAAATGGGAATTGAGATTATATTTGGATTCATTTTCACTCATGATCTAAGTCCATTTGATAAGACCTTAAATGATTGAATGAAGTGGCTGGTTTTTTAGATTACCACTCCAATAATTGAATGGACCGATAATTGGTGACATTTTTTTTTTATAGATATTACGATTTCGGAGAAATACAAAGTAAATTTTTTGTATTAGCGTAAAATACAGATTACAAGTACTTAATGACTAAAATTTACTCTCTCCGTCTCTCTGAGTACTTGTTCAGTTTTGAATTTTTTCGGTTAAATGCTGTCAACCTTTGACCTATAATTAAATAAAATATATATTGTATATTAATTATATAAAATAATATTTTGAAAATATTTGATATAATAAATCTAATAAAACTATTTTGTGTCAATATCTAATACGAGTATCATTTTTATTTAATTTGAGATCAAAATTTACCAATTTTAATAAAAAAAAATCAAAAGTGGATAAATATCCGAGAACGAAAGTAAGAAAAGTCAAACTCGTGAAAATGGCAAAAATATCATATAAACAACCAAAGGAAATCTCACTCTATCTTTTTGCATTATCCGTAAATCATGCCCTTGTATTAATTAAGTATCATCACCTATAAATAGCAAGAAATTCATCTCGATCTTCTTCACGTACTACTCTCTCACTAGCTCCCAAAACATCATTGAGAAAAAAAACTCCACAATTAATGTCTTCAAGTTCAAAACCCATGAAGAAAGTGACCAAAATATTAGTTTCTGTGTCTCTTTTCTCCATCATAGTTTCTTGCAGCAAGCCATGGCGTTTGCAACCCACCCTTTTCTCACTCCCCATAACCCTTGACAAGAACTACATATTCCTCATCTTCAACGGGATCCTCGTACTCCTCGCCCGAACTTCCGTGGGCACTATCGGAACCTCGTACGTGAAATTGCTCGACTCCTTGTCGCGCAATGAATTCGATCGTTGCGATCATCTCGATGGTTCCACGAGTTTGATCATGATGGTGATGGGAGAAAATGATCATGAAGAGTTGTTGGTCATGGGAGAATGTTGTAGGAGCAATAGTAATTACATTGTGGAAGGAGTGGCTGAAAATACTCCGGTCTTAAAAGAGTTGTCGAGAGATCAGAATTGCGCGGGTGGTGATGACGACGGGGAGCCTGAAAGCGATGACGTGATTTTCATCGAAGAAAGAGAAGTGGCTGAAGAACGAGAGAGGTTAAACAAGTTAAGCGCGGATGAGTTGAACAAGAAGTTTGAGGAATTCATTTGGAAGATGAAGGAAGACATTAGGATTGGAGCACAATCACAATGCTTGACATTGGTCACTTGTTGAGAACAAAAAATGTGTGCAAGAACAAAAAAAAAGTACCCATAAATATATTGTTTGTGTAAGATATACTTTGTATAATGTACTCCCTCCGTTCCACAAAACACCTCCGTTTTAATTTTTTGCGCAGCCCATAAAATACTTCTATCCCACCTAAAATGTCTAAAATACCCCTAAAACAACTTCTACCTGCAATAAACTACTACATAGTGGGGTATATTTTAGATATTTTAGGTGGGAGTAAAAGCATTTAATGAGGTGCACAAAAATTTAGGGCGGAAGGGTTTTAAGGAACGGAGAGAGTATAAGGTAATGTACAACACTTGGTGTTTTTGTTATACATGGTGTGTACATGTAGTCTCTGTTTTTTGAAAGCAGATCCTCTTTCTTTCGTTTTTGTTTTTCTTTTCAAAATACTCCACTAATATATCCAAATATATGGTGTACTTGTACATGTACTTAGCTTCTTCCATTTTAAAAAAGAGTCCATCTTTTATTTTTTTCATTTTCTTCAAAATACTTCGAGTAATATATCACAATAAAGTCATTGCAATATATTATATTTATTTTGCAGTGATATAATGAATTATTCAAGTGATTTATTTTGTTATTTTCTTCAACACTAAAGATATAGTTAAAAAGCAAATTATGAAAATAAATATGTCAAAAGTCAAAATATTTTCCTCATATCTATCAAAGCATGTAACGAATAGTTAGGTTCAAATCTTCAATAGTTCAATCCACGCACAAAAATGCTTCTCAAGTGAATCTTGTTGGAGTTTTTGACATTTTTAACGGCCAATAAATGGATCAATTTGAGTATACTTATCAATACGTCTACTAATGATTTTAACCATTAATTAATGGGCGTATATTCTTTTAAATAAGATAAAAATCATTTCAAGATCGAAAAAATTATACTCCCTCCGTCCCTTAAACTCTTTGTCAGTTCTTTTTTTCTTGTCCCACAAATCCCTTCTCTTATCTATTAATAAAGAGTAAATTGCATAAAAGGTCCTCAGTTATAGGTTCTTTTACATATTTAATCCCTACATATCAAATATTACTAATTTAGTCCCCAATTATTATATTCATTTCCACGAATGGTCCTTTGTTAACATTTCTGTTAAGAACGTGGAAAAAATTGTAAATTCACACTCCTTTCTCTCATCAATTAAGCTTCCTCCCTCTTCTCGCACTTCTTTCCCAAACCCGTAGGTGAGTTTGAAGCTTTGAACCCAAAACTGAAATCATCACTCTTCTCTCAATTGTTTGTCTAACTGGTGGAACCCAAATTCGAAACCAGTAACCTTCATGGATGAGTTTTAATGTTTATTTTCTTTGCAATTTCTTGAGACTAACTGATAAAACTTATCCATAAAGCTTATTGGTTTTGATTTTAGGTTCCACTAGGAAGACTAATAATTGAGAGCGAAATGATCATTTCAGTTTTGGGTTTAGAGCTTCAAACTGAGTGACGAGTTTGGGAAAGAGTATGAGAGGAGGGAGGAAGCTTAATTGAGACATGTTCTTAACAAAAACGTTAACAAAGGACCATTCGTGAAAAATGATATAATAATTGGGGACTAAATTAGTAATATTTGATATGTAGGGACTAAATAAGTAAAACGACTAATAACTAGGGACCTTTTATAAAATTTACTCATTAATAAACTACATTTACCACTACTAATTCTTTTTCTTACCTATCACATCATACCTTTTAATTAATAAGCTATCCATCACATCCTACTTTTACCTATCACATCAAGGGCATTTTTGGAAAATCAACACAAAAATATCTTTTTCTTAATTTCTAATAAAGTCAATAAGGAAAATTAAACAACCCATAACATAGGCGTCTTAAGTACATCCAATGTTACAATATTACATTAAAATTTAATGTTAAAAGAACAGTGATGATGTACTTATACTACTAAACAATATACAAAGAGCATGTTGTTTACAACAAGTTCAAATTATGTACTGTATCCAGATCTTAAACCTTAGTTACCAAACTCTAGATTTTAGACACTAGTACCAAACTTCATAAAGTTTTACTCCAAGTCATTTTTATCCCTACTCATTCTTAACCTACGTATCACATCATTTCTATTCACTTTTAATCTATCCATCAAATCTTAGTTTTACTCATCACATCAAAAAATATTTTTGAAAACTCAAAATCAAAATACACTCCTCTTAAAAATCAAAATCTCTCATATTTTCAGAGACGAAGGGGGTATGTTTTGTACTCATCGAAAATGATGTGTTATTGACTTTTCTTCTAGAGTTAAAACGGACAAATTATTACATACATCTAAGATCCATGGTGGACCCTCATATATACTAAATAAGCATTTTCAAGTGTTAAAATAAGAATTTTTAAAAATTTAAAAAAAAAATATGTGACAAGGTCCATATAGACCTTAGGTAGTGCACCATAGAATCACTGGTTAAAACAAGGCTCATCCACTTGATTTAGACAAAATGGTACGTACAAGTAACATTTTTCAATTATACTTTTGGCCTTATTTCAACATCATTTTCAATTAACATTAGTGTTTTAAATAAAATATCAATTGTATAAATTGATTTTTTGGAAACGCTAAATAACCTTAATTTAAATGTTGATGTAAGATATTTTTTTAAAAAATACTAATTCTAACCTATAATCTTGTTGCCAAACGAATCCTTTATCATTTCCCTAATATAAACTCATCCAATGATCTAGCCTATTTTAAGTTATATTTATTTCATGATCAAAGAGTGTCAGAATTTGGACAAAAAAGTTAATTTGTGGTAAGCTTTTAGTGACGAGGGGGTACTTTCAAGTTTGTGCTCCCTTCACTCTACATTAATTTTGTACTACCTTTTATTTCATTTTTGCTTTTTCTATTTTCTTTTTAAGAAATAAATATGCAGATAATTTATTTAGATATCTTTCCAAGAAATTCTAATCTTGCATTTTTTTATTTTTTAAACAAATATTTACTTTTATTTCTTATTTTTATTTCGTGAAGTAAAAATATCAAATTGATTTGGAGCGAGAGAGATAAAATAGGCTAAGGTCGTCATTATTGGATTAGTTTTTCAAAGTTGATAAGCTTGTAGTTATTTCTCTAAATTAAATTCCAAACCTTATAGTTATAGCTTGTAATTAATAACATAGGTTTGGAAACTAAGGACCATAATATTATCTACTAAAGTTTTCAAAGTTCATAATTTGGTACATGCAAGAAAAGACAAAGCATCTATAGCTTGTAGCCCTAGAAAAAAGGGTCTCGGTAAATTGGTCTCAATCAGTAATCTTTTGGGTAATTTACCTAAATAAGATTAAAACATAATTACTTTCTCAATATAGGACCATATGTTTTTATTTCCCAATGTAGGACTATTGGTCATTATCTATTAGTCATTATTCAACTAAATGTCCAGCATCACCTGGATATTATTCTTCTCAGTAGTCATTATTAAGTCTTATTTAGGGAATAAAAAAGTTTAAGTTCTACATTAGGAAACGATTTATGTTTTAATCATATTCACTGCAAATTTCACTAATCTTTTTACTTGGTTTCAAAAAATGTAAATTTATTGTTAAGACTTACGGAGTACATAGAAGAAACATTAAATAATACGAATTATATACAATATTTTTATTCGGGGTATTAAAAAAAGTTACTCTCTTCATCTCCAAAAGAATGTCACATTACGCAAATAGAAGTGAAATTTCAAATTCGTTAAATTAGTTTTATTTAAAGATTAGTATATGAGTAAAAAAATTAAATATTTAAAAATTACAAGAAAATTTTACAAAAAAAAGTGGCAAAAATATTTTATTTTATCAAACAAATTGACCTTGGTATTCGAACTTTATTTTTGTTTCCACATACGAAAAGATTTCTTAGAAATACTATTTCTATTTTAGGATAATTAAGTTTTCTCTATAATTTACTTTAATGAGATTTACTAGATTACTGTATTTTGTTATTGCAAATATTATAGTTATGTCATGTCTTTAAAAATACAGATGGTTCTCATGATTTTACCCAGCAATATCATGGAATGACTCGGGAATGTCCTGGTGCCCCGTTCGTAAAATTAAGGATTCATATCACACCTTAGCCCCCAGTAACCCCCCTCCCACCCCCTTCAATTGCATCCCCAAGTTAATTTTAATTTTGGAGCTAAAATTTTACTCTAAAATCAAAATTAACTTGCGGAGTGTAATTGAAGGGGGTATATGGTGTGTGTTCAGGTGGCCGGAGTGGAGGATTTATCGCAGAGATTAGGAAATATAGGAATCATTAATTTTATAAACAGAGCACCGGAGTGTACCATTCAAAACAAGATGACATTAAAATAGGTTTGAGAAACGCCAAATAATAGCATATTTAGGACTTGTTTGGGAATAGCGTTAGAGATTAGCATTAGCGTTTTGGATAAAATTTTAACGGTGCGGATTAATTTGAAAACGCGAACGTTAAACGCTGCCCATAGATAGCCTTTTCAAAACGCTAACGCTAATCTCTAACGTTGTTCCCAAACATACCCTTGAAAAAAGAACAAAATTGGAGTCACTTTTCACCGACCCCAAGCGAATTACTCCGTAATTATTTTGGTCGTGCGGCGTTGTGGGATTCGGACACATGGAATACTCCGGACTCATAAAAAATTTAATTAAAGTTAACTCAAAACAAAACTAGTGCTTCCTAGTCCCTACTTTGTTTTCGTTTGATAAAGATTTTTTGACTTTTTTTCAAAAACGAAAACACATGTGTCTTAAATTATGTAATTTTGATATTAATTTTTAAAAAAAACTTCTTTATATAAAAATAAAAAGTTTGAAAATACTTCTTTCGTCCTAAAATGTAAGCAACATTTTAAACAACGTATAAAATATTATCTCTTTTAAAATCATTTGTTTATAAATTGGTAGAGAAATAAAAAGTAAAAATACAACATTCAATAATAGATTAAAAATTCTACAAAACAAGATGTGATAAGAATATTTTATTTGATCAAATGATCAACCAAAACTATACTAGTAAAAAAAATTATCGAGTGACCGAAATAGCAACCGTTGCTTATATTTTGGGACGGAAGAAGTATCAAAATTTGAATCCTGAGTCTTTTAAGATCAAAATATGTGTATAATAGCAGTGTGATGTAATGTTATAATGTTGGTAGTGTGATAGAAAAATGATGACGTGTAATATGGTAGTATGATCAGTCAACTGCTAATAGACCACCGATCAATATCGGTGATTGGTGGCGATACTATGGTGGCTGAAGATGATAGATGATGGTATGACAGTGATAATGTGGCAATTATAGTGTGACAATGTGGTAAATGTGACAATCTAACGATGACAACGTAAACTTTTATTTTGATCATAAAAGATTTAGAACTCCTATTTTGGTATTTTTATATTTTTTTACTCTTATCTATGGAGTTCTCTCAATTATTTTCTAGTTATGAGTTATCTATTCTACGCATACATCAAATCTAGCTTACCTTATTCTAAAATAAGGGCAAAATCAGAAAATAATATCAACATTATACTCCCTCTGTCCCATAAAACCTTTCTTCTTTCTTTTTTCATCCGTCCCAAAAAACACTTCTCATTTCTATTAAAAAATCACTTTTACCCCTTACTTTTTCCTACTCTAGTTATCACATCATACCTTTTTACTAATAATTTATCCATCAAATCATACTTTTACCCATCACATCAAAGGACATTTTTAGAAATTCAATACCAAAATACACTCCCCTTAAATCCCCCTTCAAAATCAAAACTCCCATGTTTTCCGGGAAGGAGGGAGTACATTTTTAGGATGTGCCTTTTTTAAGTTAATTGATTTATAAATAAAAAAAATTAGCAAATCTTAGGTTGTCTTGCCCACTTATTTTAAGCCTGTTTTTTTATTTCTCTTGATCAAATCATTTACAAAACTATTTATATTCCATAATTTTTTTTAAATATTCTGATCGACTCATCTCTAATTTAAATAACTTTATAAAAATAGTTTAATAAACAAGTTATATGTTAAAAGTTACTCCCTCCATTTTTTAAAAATCTTTCTATGTTTGACTTCTAACAATTTTAAGAAATAAATATTTTTGTGTTGACTTTTCAAAAATTTCCTTAATGAGTTGATGTTATGTGATGTGTAAAAGTAAATTTGGATGAATAGATTATTAGTGAATAGATTATATATATGATGTGAAAGGTAGAATAAGAATTAATAGAAATAAAAATATTTTTTTATAAAAAGGTTAAAATGTTTTTTGAAATAGATAAAAATGTGGGAAAAAAAAAGAAGATTTTAAAGGAGAGATGTAGTATTTATGAGCAATAAAGTCAATAACTCAATAAGTAAAAAGAGTACTCATCAAAGATAAGTTGAAACCAGATCAAATGAATATAATAATTAATAATACTAAATGGAAAAAGGGTTTTTTTAAGTGATGCAAAGACTAGTGGGATACATTATGATTTAACTTAAGATAAGACCTTGATGAAAGTACATGTCGTTATATAGATAATAAAAACTTTTTTTGTAGTTAATCCAAAAGACCTTAATTATAGAGCTATTTAGATGCATGATATAGGGCAATCAAATTGGGTAGGTACCCTAGAATTAGTGGGCGGTGTACGTGGCGGAACAAATGGGATACAATTATTAATTACTGGGTGGCAAACTATTTAAACCTCAATTATTCTAAATAATTGTTTGCCTGGTTGGGGTCAATCAACAACCAAATAGGGAAAGAAGTTGAAGTGATGATTCTAGCTAGGCTAAAGCATAGGGGCACCTAGTACAAATGTTCGAAACAATTTCAGTTATTATCGTATAAATTTTATAATTATAACAAAAAGTTTTTCATACGGAGTATTTAAATTTCTATAATCAAATAAATATCACACTTGTAGCTCTTTTTTTATACGGAGTAAGTACCTTTCAATGGATAATCATTTTTAACATGTTACTCCCTCTGTTCCAAAACGTTCTTCCCACTTCCCCTTTTTCTCCGTCCCAAAACTATCTTCCCATTAGAAAAAAAAAAAATGACAAATGACATTAATACCCTCATGTATTTACACCAATTATCTTCTAACTCTATATTTTGAATGATTGCAAAAAAAATTTCAAAAAATCTTTTTTAAGGAGGGTAAAATTTGAAGTCAAAGCCAAAAATTAAAAATAGGGAAAAGTCAAACTGAGAAGACGTTTTGGGATGAAGGGAGTATCATGTTGACATTAATTTGATGACTAAATGTGAAATTTTTCGATAATCATATATCAATCTTTACATACTCAATGTCAGAAGCCGATGTTGATACGTACATCATATGTCTACTAGAGTCACTGTCTACAACCATAATCTACAAATGTTACGTTGTCTCTGATCGAACTCTTAATCTATAGTCATAGTCATTATTATTGTATTGTTCGTCAAGTGAATATCAAAATGTGTCACTAGACATAATAAGTTCGATATGAAACTACACTTTAAACCCTTAAAATTAACATTAGCTTGATAGAAAGTATAAAAAAGACTATCCGTTGAAAGTAGCTATAAAAGAAAAACCACATATGTAATATTTGATAATAGAGTACTAAATATAGAAAATCTCTAGTTATAAGAGACTAATTGTGGAATTTATTCTTTACTTTATTACCATTCTGAAAATGATTTTATATGAAAAATGATTTAAATTTAAAAAATAAACTTCACATATTTAAAAACTTTTCTTTCCATCTAAAAACCATCCTCCCGATGCGTGTTGATATAATTTGATAATAATTGGTCTTATTCAATAATGAAGGATACCTCCCTATATATAGGCATTACAAGAGAGAGTTTTAATCTAAGTAAGAGAAGAATTATAGTAACAATAAAATAAAGAAGTAATAAGAAAGATAATAAAAAATAATATTCTCTTTCCTAATACTATACATCTATTATTTCTAATACATGTTATGATGTTTAACTTAAATTATTTTCAAACCCTTTAGTTTGAAAAATGGTGTGTAATAATGAAAAAAAGAAATTATTCTAAATAAGAGTAAAATATAGAGAACGTACCAAAATAGGGTCTCCTTGTTTTTATCTCCAAAATAGAAGTTTACATTGTGATGATGTGACACCGTATATAGACATTTAACAATACATTTTGGTACTATTGTACATGATTGACATTGTATTTTCATTGTAATTTCTATATTAGGAATAAAAATATGAAATTCTTTTCGGTATATTTTCTGTGTTTTACTTCTAATCTAGTTTTTTTCTCTTTTTAGTTTTTTATAAGAACTAACTTTATCTATGACGTTTATATACTAATATTCATAAAATGAATGTGCATGTTTGGTTTTTGGCATTTGGGATGGCTTTTGGTTGTTTTTACCCATTTTAGCGGATTTGATTGGTCAAACCGCCAAAAAATGTGTTTGGTAGTTGGCTGCAAGGGTTGGCTCTTTGAGCCCAAAAAGCCAAAATTTAAAAAGCTACGGGGAGTAGCATTTCGGTTTGGCGGTTGGAAAATAGATTTTTTTTAATTTGTTATTGTATGTAATTTTTATGAATAAATAAAAAATTATTATTCATTGCATAATTAAATAAAAAATTGGTATTCAAATAAGTATATAAATAAAAAATCAATAAATAAATAAGTAAATAAAATAATAACTAAGAAAATAAATACGTAAATAATATGTATATAAATAAAGAAATAAATAATAAATAGTCTTTCCCATGTAAATTTCATGAAGCAATTTGCGAGAAAAAAATTGACTTTTTTTAAAGACTTTGGTGTAGAAATAAACAAATTATAAATTTAAGAACTACATCAAAAGTTTTTTGAAACAAAATATGAAACTCCGTATAATTATATTATTCTATCAATTGATTGATAAAAACACATAAATAAATAAAATCATAATGACTTTAGAACAGTATATAGCTTAAAATTTTATTTGAGGAAAGAAAGAATATATATTTTCCAAAACATGTTATACCATATAATTATATAGGTGAAAATTTCATTAAACTAAATTCAATTTATAAAAGCTATTTTGAAGAAGCTAAGTTTGCCAAACATTTTTTATCAACAGCCAACATAATCGATTGGTCAAAGCAGCCAACTCAACCGGCCGTTCAAACCAGCCAACACGAACAGCTATCAGCCAACCGCCAACAGCTAAATTCCAAACAATGCCAATATAGAACTTAACCGAAAAATTACATCATGAAAGCTATATGAACTTGAGGCGTGACGTTACGGGAAAACAAAAAAAATCAATATATGATGATGATAATTATTATTATTATTATTATTATTATTATTATTATTATTATTATCACAAAGAAGCAACTCAATCAAAATGTTTGAATGGATGGTTATAAATCCAATAGAATAGAGGTACACAAAGAAGTGCATTCTAAACATACACCACACAATTTCTACCACACAATCTTAAGTATAGATTAAAAAATAGAAAGAAGATAAAAATTACTAATTAGCATTGATAAAAATTGATTATTTACAAATGAATTAATCTTTGATGTATCCTTACCATGGCTCAATCAAATAAGTTTTATGCTCAATCTCATACCTTGTGAGCTTGTCTAGTCTAGACAATGAAGTCCATTCTTGTACTCCCTCTATTCCATATTGAAAAACATGTTTCGGTTTATGTTATGATGTTTGATTAAGGTTGTTTTTCAAAATAATTTATTTGAGAATTGAGGTGGAATTAAAAAATATAATTTATATGTTTAAAAAGTATATAAACAATTCTACGAAATAAGAGGTGACATGACTATATTCTTTGGAAAAATTATTCAGAATGATCCCAACTTTACTCGATCTTTCACAAACAATCTCACCTTTTACTATGATGCAAAATAATTTTAACTTTACTGAAATTTGTGAATTTTGGGTCGCCGTTAAGTTGCTGACGGCGGGTTACTGAAAACGATCTGGTTTGCGCAACAAAATGAAAGTTGAGATTATTTTTGATGAATTTTCATTTTTAAAATTTTTTGAAATTTTCATTTAAATTTTTAATATTATTCTCTACTTCTATCATTTCATTTTCTTTTTTAAAGATTAGTCTTACATTTAAAAAAAATAATAGATATAAAAAATAAAGAAAATGAAAAAAGTAACTAAAACGATACAGAATTAATAAAATAAATAAGGTAATCAATAGAGGCTTACTTGAAATTTGTGAGAAATTAAATTAAAAATATAAGGAGTGGTGGGTTTTAATATTTTAGACACTATACAAAGCATTAATGTACCACTCCTTTTTAAAAAAATTATCTCGAATAGTTCTAATTTTATCGGCTGGCTAGTTCTTTCAAAAAAATGAGTAGTATATAAAGATTCTGTATATTGCTTAAAATAATAAAAACCACCACTCCATATATATTTATTTTATTTATTACCAGTTTCAGTTTAATTTCTATTGATTATCTTATTTATTTCATTAATTTTGTATGATTTCAGTTATATTTCTCATTTTCTTTACTTTTTATGTCTTTTTTTATTTTTTCTAAGGTAAGACTAATCTTTAAAAATAAAAAGGAATGGAGGTAGAAAGTAATTCTAGAAACTTAAATAAAAAATTCAAGAAAAAAATTAATAATAAAACTTCTTCAAAAAATAATCCAAATTTTCATTTTGTTGCGCAAAACAGGTATTTCTGTTGACCCGTCGTTTGTAACTTAATGGCGACCCAAAACTCGCTAATTTTAGTAAAATTGGATTATTATATATGTATCACAGTGAAATGTGAGATTATTTTTGAAAGATCAGGTAAAGTTGAGATTATTTTTAATAATTTTTCAATATTCTTTTATCAAATGATTAGCAAAAACAAAAAAATAAATTAAAGTGAATAAAGTTTGACTCTGTAAATAGTAAATATGCAACTTAATTTGGGACAGAAAGAGTATTTTATATTTCCTTCATTTTGATGAAACTAATTCATTGAAAAATGCACCTTATGTTTTGTTGAACTTTTGATGCTTTCTTTGCTCCTACTAGATTCTAACCCGTGCGATGCACGGTGAGAATTTTATTTTGTAAACAAACGGTATGACCCGTAAAAACAATGTTGTATTATAAATACGACAATTTGTAAACTACCCAATGTATACTAAAATTTGTTATAATGTAGCATATGTACCAATAAATACTGAATGATACTATTAGTTAAACACATATATAATCATAAATATATGTTGCTGCATTCATCAACACATGTGAAACGTGATTCAATGACACTTGGTGATTGTTTATGACAAACACCACGCTCATTTTCTGAATTGAGATATGTTAAATTATAAATGTTAAACAATGTATACCATTTAATTTGTAATTCTAACTTTGAAGTAATATTAATTTCTCCGTCATATTTTTAGTTACATGTAAATATTTACACCGTCAAATTTTAATAAATTTCTTTACTAATTTACATTTTTTTTATAACTCTTGTTTTAAAAATTTTATAAACTCCCTCCGTTCGTGTGTATTTGTCTAATTTTGACTTTTTTCAGTCAAAATTAGTAAACTTTGATCTCAAATTTAAAAAATATATTATATATTAATACAAATATAATTTTTATTAGATTTATTATATCAAATATATTCAAAATATTATTTTATTTTATTAATTAATATTATATTTTTAATTTAAATTTAAATCAAATGTTAAAAATAGTTGATTAAAAAAACTCAAAACAAAACAAACACTAAGATACGGAGTAGTATAAATTATAAAAATTTAAAAGAAGCCCAGAAATCACCTAACCTTCCATACCATGGTAAACCGGCCCACATTTTTGTACCCACCCCATCCAAAATAATAGGCCCAGTCCAATCTCACCCCCTTCATTTTTCCTTCATTTTACAGCCTTCCCTAACCCTCAGCCCCTTCATTTTTCATGCGCCTCTCTCTCTCTCTCTCTCTCTTAGAATGATTTCTTGAATCCAGATTTTATTTTTTTTGTTTCGTTTTTTCCACTACAATCCCATTCAAGTCGTTTGAATTTGGATTTTGCTTTCATTCCTTTTAGAATGAATTTTTCAATTCTTTTTGGATTTTTCTATGTTTATATGTCCTCGGCGTAGACGGATTCTCTTAGAAAATGAGGTCTGCTATCCAGTCTCGAGATCGACATTTGTTTATTCACGATTATATGGCTTTTCATGTATATATTAATATTTTTTGGTATTTTTTCAAGTATTTATATTATTTTTACATTTTTTTGTTTCCGTAGATAGATCTTTATTTTATCTATCAGATCTAAGAACACCCATTACATATAAATATATTTTCAATATATTTTTCGAGTAATCTATATTATTATTTCTGTTTTATATCTTGTTGTATATTTTATTTAATACAACTAAGAAACCCTCATATATGCATGTAACATTTCAGTCTATTTTCAAGTATTTATATTAGTTTTAAATTTTTTGTGTGTCGGTGGATAGATCTTTATTTTATCTATCAGATCTGAGTACATCCATTACAATATAAATCTATTTTCAATATATGTTTCGAGTAATGTTTATTATTATTTACGTATTATACTGCATGTATATTTTTTTTATTACAATTAAAAGTACCCTCATACAAACGTATACATATGTATGTATGTATGTATGTATGTATATGTTGAGGGGTGTTTTTTATTGTTTATGTGTTGTCGAAGTATATACTTTTTTTAAATGGTAAATCTAAGAGTATAATATGTGTTGAGGGGTTTTTTCTGTGAATGAATTTTAGAGACTGAAATCATACGGAAAGAACATATACTTACATATAAATACTTGTTTCTGCAAATACTATTTTTACATATCACACAATGTTTCTGCATTCCAGTTTCCCTTTGTTTTCATTTGTTGGTTTTTTTCTGTGAAGGAACTTAATTGTTTCCGCAGAAAAAAATCAACAAAGGAAAACTGGACTGCAGAAAAAATCCAACAAAGGGGAACTGGACTGCAGAAAAACATCTATATATACAACATATGTAAATGAATTCAGACTTTGTTTCTGCAAATACTTCTCATTCACTCAACACGAAAGTCTCCCCACAGTAAGATGGATGAAATGAAAACTGGACTGTGATTTGGATATTGTGATCTATTTATAACCTAGAAATGAGTGGGAAGTTATTAAGGGGATATTGGGTTGTAGTGGAATATTGCCAATTTAAAAAACTGCTCTCCATTTCACAACGTGGGAAGTTGATGGAGCCTTACCTTTGGGACGTGGGTTATTAATATAAAAATGTTAATATATTATTATTATTGGTATTCTTTTTATTATTTTAATTTATTCGGAAATGTAAAACTGGAAAAACTTTTTTTCAATTTATTCAGTTAAGCCAATTTGTGTAATTGATAAGTTAAAAAAAGCTTTAAAAATTTGTTTTCAAATGGACCTGTAAAATTTTTTTTATTATAAAACTAAATAAATTAAAAAATCGTTTTATCTAAGAATTCAGCATTGTGGAGAATCTTGGAAAGTTAAATATATTTTTCTAATATAAGTAGGCCCATTTCCATAAATGAAATTTAGTTTTACTGTTTCTGGCCCATTTCCGTGAATAAGCCCATATACATAGGCGGGAAAAAAATCCTGCTGCTTTTGTATAGAGAAAGATATCTCTTTCCTATTTTGAAGATAGAGAAATATTTTTGTGTTGAATTTTTAAAAATATTGTTGATGTAATGTGTAAAAATAGAATGTGATAAATAAATCATTAATGAATAAATATAGTGTGATAGATATAATAAGATTAATAGAGAAAAAAGTAATTTTGAGACAAAAAAACGGAGAAAGACTTTTGCCCATTAGTTGGTTGGTGAGAAATAAATAAGTGAGAATAGAAAAAACTATGTTTTGATGAGAAATAAATAAGTGAGAAAATGAAAAACTTATGTGTCAACTACCTAAATTTTTCTCATCACTAATGATGAAAAAATCCTTTTTTCATATCTTTTCATCTTTTACTTCTCTTTTTACACCATTGTTTTTATTAAACTTTTTCTCAAATAATCACTTTCTTTTCTCGCTTTTTAATATACTCCAGTATTTCTTTCTGGATACAGTTTTTTATTGGTTCCAAAATAATCAATTGTTTCCAAATTGAAGCTAACCATTTAATGATGTACTTGATGCTCCCCATATATAAACTTCAAAACGTTTGATTTTTTAGATATAACATCTCACATAAGCAAATATATACATCGTTTGACATCAGCATTAGAGATTAGCGTTAGCGTTTCGAAAATGCTATCTGACAGTAACCTTTAGTGTTGGCGTTTTCAGAATAATCTACTTACACCATTAAATTTTTTATCTAAAACGATAACGCTAATCAAAAATGTTAATTTCAAACAAGACCAAAGTCTATAAAGCTATTTTTTAGTTTTAAAAAAAAAGGATATTTTTTTAATGAATGCACACACACTTTGTTATGCGGAGTATGTAATTAGATCCCAAATAAAAAATTTGTAATATGGAGTACCATTAACTACTCCCTAATAAAACTATAATTTCTCATTTGATTTTTCTTTGTCAAAATTTAACTTCAAATACGCAGCAAAAACACATTATATTTTGATATAAATGTAATATCAATAATATTTTTAGACGAAGTAAAATTTTATAAAAACCTTTTCATACTTAAAAAAGTTATTCCTTTATTTTTTTATAAAATATATTTTTATAAAATTATGCATATTAATTTTGAAAATGTTACACTAGAGACAGCAAAAATTTTAATAAAAAAGAATTAATCTCGAAGGAGAAGTAACATTTATTTGCACTAAAGAAACAATTATTTGATACCGTAAATTTTTAGGGTCGCAAAATAAACACTTCATCTTTTTACTATTGAATGCATGGGGTTGATCCGTACGTTGAACCGTGGCCATCACTGGCGGCGGCGCGTGAACACAACCTTCAAATCGTGCTTCATTTCAAGAAGAATCGAGTCGGAAATCTCAACCGGGCGGTGGGGTTCAACCAGCTCATACCGATAGTGAAGTACCACGGTGGCGGCCACCATCTTCACCACCGTGAGAGCCATCTCCCGGCCGATGCAGGTCCTTGGGCCGGCGTTGAACGCCGGGAACTTGAAAGACGGCTGGTGCTTGATCCCTCCGGCGGGGGAAATCCACCGCTCCGGCTTGAACTCCGAGCAGTCCGAGCCCCACACCGAAGCCATCCTCCCCGTGGAATAAAACGGGATTATTATCTTGGTGTTGGGCTCGACCACGTGGCCGCTCGGGAGCGTATCCCGGGCGACGGGGACTTTGTGGTTCAAGGGTGCGGGCGGGAACAGCCGCAGGGACTCGCAGACGGCGGCGTGGAGGTAAACCAGCTTCTGGCAATCTTCGGAGGTGATAATGACCTTTTTGCCCTCGTCATCTCTTGGAGGGTTAATTTGTTGAAGGATTTCTTGGAGGATCTTTTCTTCGACGGAAGGGTTTTTTGCGAGGAGCCAGAAGAGCCATGTGAGGGTGGAACCTGTTCGCAGTCAATTTGTTAATCTCATTTTCAAAAATACCCTTGGATATGATACGTAAAACTGACTTTTTAATAGGAAATGAGAAAATTTTTTGGGACGGATGAAAAAAGAGAGGACAAAAATTTCGTGGAAGGGAGGGAGAATGTTTATTCCATTGTAATACTTAAATTTTTTTATTTTCTAAATAGTACTTGAATAATATAATGACCAATAATGGTGGACATTTAGTTTGAACAATATCCAATGGTGGTGAATATTTATTTGAATAATGAGCATTAGACATTGAGCAATAGTACTACATTTGAAAATAAAAACATACGGTACTATATATATCTATGTTGTAATACTATTTAAGTAAATTCTGCACATTCTGATACCGCATACCCGGAAATTAAAAATTGCAACATCTTTTGCTTCATTAAAAAGGGAAAGTGTGGCAATGGGATTAAACAAGGAACTGAATATAGCCGTAGTATCAGACCCTGCAATTATCAAGGTGACGAAAGTGTCCCTCAAGAACTTGACACTCTTCCCTTTGTGTGCATTGATGTGAGAAACCAACATGCTGAAGTTGGATTCGTCTTCATCATTTTGCTCAATTTGTTGTTTCCTTTCCATAATAATGGGGTTTAGGAATTGATCTAAGCCCTCCCAAGCTTCACTCAGCCTCTTCTCTCTGTCAACCCCAAACACCCATTTTTGCATCTTCCAACCCCACTCTGGGAGCACGTGTCGGTAGAGTACCGCATTCACAGCTCCCCTTATCGACTCAAGAACCGGGTGGCCCTCGTTGATGAGTTCGAGGCTGCCCGGGTCCTTGTCTAGAAGCTGCATGGACCCGATGTCAAAACTCAACCTTTGAAAAACTTGCTTTAGTCCGAAGGGGGTTCCTAGCTCGACGTGCTTGTCTAGAAGTAGGAAAAGCCCTCGCTCCAGCTTCTCGGAGACGGTTCTCTCTAGGAGAGAGCGAAAGCCGGGATGGCTCATCAGGGGCATCGTCGTCTTTCGGTGAAGCTCCCACAGCTCAGAGTCGGCGTTGATCATCCCTTCCCCGAGAATGTCAAAGATTCTCTGGAAGTGGGGCCCCTTCGGGTAGTTCTTGAAGTTCTTGCAGAGTATGTGGTTGATGTTAGCAGGGTCGCAGGTGACCAACATGTGCATGTTGACAACCCACGGCCCTCTAAACTCAAATGTGCCCCCGTTGTGTACGAGGAGGTCGGTCACGTAGTCGTGGACGCGATCGACGTTTTGAAATAACGCCGGCATCATTCCGATGACCGGCCAGTTTGTGGGAATACGAACACTACTCTTGTTCACGTGGCTCATTTGAGCACTCCATTTCATCCTCCGAAAATAAACCACAAACAAAGTAGCAATGCATATGAGAAGTGCACTCAAAACAAGCACTAATAATGCACCTTCTTGCTCTCTCAGATTAGCCATAATATACTATTATTATTATTATTATTATAATTATTATTACTGATATATATAGCTATTCGTCAATTCCTATATATATGGTCATGTGTATATATATACTCCCCTCTTCCCGAATAAATCCTCTCGCTCTGTTACACACATGTCATAATTTTCATTTTTTACGGAGTAAATTATTTTCATTATTTATTTATTAAAATAACATAGCTAGTGATCCATGTCGATCACCTCTTATTTGATACGTACCCGGACCCGATAACCCGAACCGAAAAATCTGAAACCGAACCCGAACTGACCCGAAAAGTGAAGAACCGAAATAGAATCGAACACCCAAAATAATCCGAACTGAACCGAAACCGAACCGAATGTATTCAGACCCGATTCAGATCCAAATCCGACTTAACCCGAACTAATTAAACCCGAACCGATTAAACCCGAAACCGATTAAACCCGGAACCGGTTAGACCCGAAACCGATTATACCCGAAATTGATCAAATTTATTAATATTTCATTTATCAAATGAACTTGAATTGGAGAAAAAAGAATTACCGATATATTTTTACATATGTTGATGTGTTTCTAAAAAAACATATTTAAATTATAGGTGCAAATCATGCAACTACTTTCATGTACAAATCTTTTACTCCGTATTTTATAACTTAAGTTAAAGTATTTTTGTATTTTATCGTCTTCGAACTTAAAGTTTGATTGACATCGTCTCTTCAAATATATTAGCAAAAAATATTTAAAATAATACATTTGAAGTGTTTTTTTAATACCAACAATTTGGTGATAACTTTTACTTTGTATATTTTAATTTATTATATATTTTTATACTCCCTCCGTTCCTTAAAATCATTCCCATTTTGACTTTGGGCAAAAATAAGGAAAGTGTAATTTTGGTTGACTTTCCAATTTTGCCCTGATGTAATGGGTAAAAATAAGATGTGATAGTTTGGTTATTAGTGAAAAAGTATGATGTGATAAGTAGGGTATGATAAAGTATGGGTAAAAGTGGGTTTTTAATAGAAAGTGGAAGTGTTTTAGGGAATTGAAAAAACGAAAGGGGAAGAGTTTTATGGAACGGATGGAGTATATAGTTATTCAAATACTTGACACAAAAAGCGAAATTGATAGTTAAATAGAAATAGAGGAACTACGAAGTAGAATGTTAACTTAAAATGTCGCGCTGAAAACTTTAGGAGGGAAAACTTTAGAATGGAGTAACAATTAGTCAATTATGTAAGTGTTATTTTTTATGTATGTCCGTGTTAAATAATAAAATAACTACGAAGTATATCATAAATTGACTAAATTTATTATGCGATACTATTGATTTATTAGTATTTAAAATATACATGAAATAATATAAACCTAAACTGATACAAACCTAAATCGATATAAACCCGAACCAATACAAACCCGAACCGGTACAAACCTGAACCGATATAAATCCGATCCGATATAAACCCGACCCGATACAAACCCAAACCAGAATCGAAACCAAACCAGTCAAAATGAAATAAACCCGGAACCGAACTGACCCGAACCGAACCGATCCGAACTGATTATAACATATATCCGAAAGAGACCCGAACCGAAAAGACCCGAACTGGAACCAAACCGATTGACCCAATTGCCAGGTCATTCAAGAGTATTTGACAATTAAAGTTGATTAACTTTGACAATTAATTAATTAAAGTTTATATTACAAGTTAATACAAAAATTATTTTGTTAAATTTATTTTACAAAATATTTTCAAAATAATTTTTATCTAATTAATATACGTTGTAATTTTTATTTAATTAACATGTTTATGTCCTCTCTTATTTTATGAAGAATTTGATGTAGTTTTTTAATTAGTAGATAAATTTATTTTGAAATTTACTATAATTATTTTAAAGTGAAATTTGCACTGAATAGGACTAAAACATAAATCATTTCCCACTGTAGGACTTAAACTTTTTTGTTCCCTAAATAGGAGTTAATAATGACTAGTGAGAAGAATAATGTCCAAATGATGCTGAACATTTAGTTGAATAATGACTAATAAATTATGAACAATGGTCCTACATTGGGAAATAAAAATATATAGTTTTATATTGAGAAAATCATTATGTTATAGTCCTATTTAGATAAATTACCGTTATTAAAATGAATAGGATTGAACATAAATTCAGATAGACACTGAAGTACTTCTTCATTTCAAAATATTTATCTACACGTGGTTTAGGAGTAAGACATGTGTGTGGCAATGGATAAACCACGTATGGCATTTGTATTGATCCCTATAGTACTACGTAGTAGTACGTACGTGCTCAGCTAACCCTAGCTAAGGAAAATTAAATTTTTAATTGTAGATCCCACGTATGGCATTTGTATTTATGCTTTGTACCTATTGTTATTAAAATCAGATCCGATCAAATCAAACCAAATCAGATCATTTTCAATCAGATCAGATCAGATCTAATCAGAACAGATCAGACCAGATCAGACTAAATCTAAACATTATTATTATTATTACTATTATTGCCACTATTATTAGTATTATTATTACTATTACTATTAATATTATGATTATTATTAGTATTTCACTTTTTAGAACATACAATCCCTCTCTAAAAAAAATTCTTCTTTCATTTTCCACTTGTTCCAAAAACCTTTTTTCTTTAAATTAATTGGATCTAACATAACGTATCTCTAACGTATCCTATCAGTAGTCGTCATTATCCTCGAAAAGCAAAAACATGGAATGTTTTTAGGTACAAAGAAAATACTCCATATAGTTATATGTAAACAATGATATTAATGATTAAAGTATTACATTGAAAACTATAAAAAATCAAATGAAAAGAAAGATATAGTTAGAAGTCGTATGCTGGGTTCCATCCCACAACGAAAGAATCAATTAATTAAATTCTATCTCATACAAAGAAAGTTGAAACACTATCCATTGACTTAATTTTTTTGTTTGGAAATGAATCTGAATTTTATATTAGTAAAAAATAGACACACAGTTGAAAGGAAGGTTTAAGGGTGATAGAAACCACAAATTTTACAACGGAGTACAAAAAGTGTTTCAAAAATCGAGTGGCACCTAACTATCACCGTACTAGAACGTTATCGGAACCTTGCCCTAATGCAAAAAGAAACAATGATTAGGCCAAGCACCAATGGACATACTCCGTAATTGGGATAAATCTGCACCAAACCCTAATCCGCCGGGAACGGCATTCCACCTTTGGTGTTAAGCATATTTTAATCATTCCCCATATTGTATTTTGTTTTGTGTTGAAATAAAACGTGGATTAAATTAAGATCTTGAAGGTAAAATAATGTGATGCGAGGCACGGGTGTAAAATTAACTTCGAGGTGCAATTGAAGGGTGTGTGGGTGTGTTCGAGTGGAGCCGGAGTGGAGGATTTACCAGGGATAGAAACCGTAAATTTAATGGGGCACCGGAGCACTCCTGGGTCATTCCATGACATTGATTTTCAAAGTCACGGGAACCGAAGGGTTTAAATAATTACAAAATAAAAATTGAAATGCACAAATGATAAATTTATGTAATTTGTGTCTAAATTGTTAGTATTACTCATCTTATTGCAAGAGAAGTTCTTGGTGTGATAAGGGGAAAGCCAAACGTTAGTATTAAGGCCACCCGCATCAGGCGGAGAACTAAGCTGGAGAAGAAGAAGTCCTCCAGGAGGACTAATTACATCAGATGGAGGAGAGGAGGAGGAGAACTCCTCCGGCGTGATAGCACTACTTCAATTTTAACAATTATTTGGGTACTCCGTAATTTTTACATATAGGATGGATTCAAACTTAATATAAATAATTTAATTTAATTTTTAGCATAATTAAATTAAATTATATATTTTAATTTAATTTTAATCTATAAATAATTTTTAAATATTTTAGCATAATTAAATTAAATATTTTTTGTTGAAATAAATTTAATTAACTTTTTTAATTTTATTAATGAATTACAATTTTATTATCAAAACCATAAAAAATGAAGTACAATTATATTTTTCATTAATTTGTAAATTCATATAATTGTACATAGTATAAATATTTAATAAAAAATCATTTAAGGAGTATAATGAATAATATTTTAGTAATCTTTTTAATGTAAGAGATAAGGAGGAGTAAATGGAGAAGAGAAAGAGGAGTAGTCCCTTCCTTTACTCCACCACCCAATGTGGGTGCTCTAATGGAAAGGGGCCAACGAAATTTAATTGAAGTACCAGGGTTAGTGGTTGTATTTATACTATTTAAGGTGGATTAGGTGCATCGTACATGTGAGAATGTGACTATATTAAACTTTTTTTCTTTTTTGAGTTGTTATAAAGGATATGTGACATGTCTCCATGAATAACAATATAGATAATTTTATATGGGTAATATGCAAATTTCACATCTTATATTTGTAGAATTGTAGAAATATTAATTATTTATATAAAATCATATATATGAAACCATCTGTATTATTTTCACATCTTAAATTTCACATCTTATTCACGATTCATTATCCTCTGTATATATATGAAACCATCCGTATTATTTTCTGTATAGATATAAAATCATATCTCACACTAATAACAATAATACTTTATTTGAGGATGAGAAGAGTATTTCTTTATTATATATACAATAAAATACTATATGTATAAGTTATTTTTTATATTTTCTTACATCCCTTGTATAGTCGCTTTGGAATTACAAATATTTGAATACTCATTTCACACATTTCTTACTTTAGTATTTAGGGCTAATAGCGCTGGTACTCCTCGTGGTTTGCAAAACATGCACCAATACCCCCTCTATTTTCAAAACTCATTTCTAAAGTCCCTGTGGTTTTAAAAAGCTGCACCCTGATCAATTTCCGGCCATTTTTCCGGCGAAGAAGGGGGGCATCGGTGCATATTTTTTAAACCATAGGGAGTATCAGTGCTGATTTTTATTTCTCGCAATTTTTTTTCCATTTTTTCCTTTTTTGTTTCATTTATTAATAAAGGATTTTTAAAAATATTTTTATAATGTTCTTAAAATTTAAATTTATTTTTGTTTGAAAAAATTAACATATAATGCATATGTATGTCTCAAATTAACAAATTTTGTTTTTTCTGAATAAAAAGTAATTTTTTTGAGAACTTCAAAAAAATGAGGAATAAAATAAGAAACAAAATAATACAAAAATAAAAATGAATATCCTTTTCGGACATCTCAATTCTAAGGACTTTTTTAGGCATGTCCAAATTTTTTTTGTATAAGACTTTTTTTCCGTATTTTAATTTTTTCTTTTCGATTTTCCATATTTTATTTTTTTATTCTGGGTTTTTTTTTTTGAAATTTCCAAAAAATTATTCTAAGTAACAAAAAGTGAAAATGTTTAATTTGAAATATATGTAGTAATGTATGTTAATTTTTTATTTCTATTTTTATTTCAAACACAAAGATATAGAAAATATTAAAAAAAGGGAAGAATAATAAACGAAAATAAGAAATGAGCACGAATGCCCCATATGGTTTAGAAATTATGTGTCAATGCCCCCTCTTCGCCGGAAAATGACCGGAAAATGATCAAAGGGGGTGTGGGTGCAACGTTTTGAAACCACGGGGACTTTAGAAATAAGTTTTGAAAACAGAGGGTGTATTTGTGCCAATTTTCCAAACCACGGGGGGCGTCATAGCTATTTGGCCTTAGTATTTATTCAAAGCATTTCATTAATAAAATAATTAATTATATTTAGAGGAATAGTTTTACAAAAACTTTATATATATATATATATATATATATATGTATGTATGTATGTATGTATGTATGTATATTCCGTATAACAAATCTCATAAGATTCATATTTTTTGAAGTGATTTTTTTCAAAATGCAACGTAAAATTGAAAGTTACTTACACATGGATACATATCCTAAAATTTCATTTAAAAAATAGGAAGAAGGACTAAGAGAGGTGCACTACTACAAAAACGACCAAATAAAATAAAATAAAATATTCATGTTTTTATTCTCATAATAAAACCTATATGTAATGCTAATACTTTCCACTAATAGTACTCCCTCCATCCCAAATTAAATTGCATGTTTACTATTCACAAGTTCAAACTTTTGTCACTTTTTTTCTATTTTTGTTAGTTATTTGATAAAATAATCTTTTCATATCACCACTAATTTTATAGATCTTTTGATGTAGTTTTTAAATATATAATTTTTATTTTTTAATTCTACACCATATTTTATACTCCCTCCGTTTGGAAAAACCCTTCCCATTTGATTTGGGGGCAAAAATAAGGAAGTGTTAAATTATTGTTAATTTCCAATTTTGCCCCTGATGTGATGAGTAAAAGTAAGATGTGATGGATAGATTAGTAGAGAAAAAGTATGATGTGATAGGTAGGGTATGAAAAAACAAGGGTAAAAGTGGTTTTTTAATAGAAAGGGGAAGTGTTTTGTTGGAAGTGAAAAAAATGAAAGAGGAAGTGTTTTTGAGAACGGAGGGAGTATAAAACAATTTAAAAATAACTTCAATCAAAAATCATAAACTAAAACAGACGATTTAAATTGGGACGGAGGGAGTACCAAATAAAAGTGTTCAAGAGTACAAGCGTACAACCAAATAAAAGTTTGCACGTTGAATCTTCATATGTCTATCAATTTATGTATTAAATGAGTATTATGTTATTGGTAAATATACATATGCTATAAATATAGTTCGAGTAATGAGCATATACATATAATGAAATTTGTATTAAATAGGACTAAAAACATATAATGTCCAGTGATGGTAGACATTTACTTGAATAATGACTAATGGATAATGAGCAGTGTTCTACATTGAGAAATAAAAACATATGATCCTATATTAAGAAAGTCAGTATGTTTTAGTCCATTTTAGGTAAATTCACCATACATATATTGTACTCCGTGTATTATACTCTATCATATCAAAGATATTTTAGAAAGTCAACACAAAAATAACTCTCCCTTACATTCTCAAAAAGTTAATAAAGGAAGAATTTTAAGAGACGGAAGAGTACATAATTTGAATAGATACTACTCCCTCCGTCCACAAATAAACTTCCCGTTGCGCGTTACGATATTTGACTAAAGTTATTTTTAAATTATTTTATATGAAAAATGGTGTGAAATTTTAAAATAAAAATTACATATTAAAAAATTATATCAAAAGATCTACAAAACTAGAAGTGACATGACTATATTATTTTATCAAATGGGTAACGAAAATAGGCCAACAAAGTTAATATAGTTTGACTCTGTAAATAGTGAACGAGAAATTTATTTGTGGACGGAAGGAGTAAAAAAGATAAATATACGAAATGAGTAACTTCACTTTGAAACTTAGAAATGGGTAGGGAGAAATACGAATATAGCACTTTAATAGGCTTATAATACGCAAAATAGCAGTGCTATAAGTTTTTGAGATGAATTCCCAATATTACCCTTAGTTAAACAAATTTGTATTATATATACACTGCCACAATATATACACTGCCACAATATATCTACACTGCCACAATATATACACTGCCATAATGTTAGCCACAATATGTACTACCAAAAATTTAATGTCTGAAATACACTGCCACAATATATGCACTACAAAAAATTCAATGTCTGAAATACAATGCCACAATATATACACTGCCATAATATATCTACACTGCCACAATTCGGGCAATCACAGAGCATACTTCTCATAGTTTCTAAGAAAATATTTTAGTTTGTTTATGAAGAAAATTAAATAAATATACCTTCTAAAAAGAACAAGGATTCTGAGATTTTTGAGCAAATTCATGCTGATAACGTGTTGTAAAATGAGAGAAAAACTACTCAGAGATTAAGAGAATAGATATAATATAATACACTGCCACAATATATACACTGCCACAATATATCTACACTGCCACAATATATACATTGCCATAATGTTAGCCACAATATGTACTTCCAAAAATTCAATGTCTGAAATACACTGCCACAATATATGCACCGCCAAAAATTCAATATCTGAAATATAATGCCACAATATATACACTGCCACAATATATTTACACTGCCACAATATATCTACACTGCCACAATATAAAGCTTCCATGCGTATCAATATCCCATTAACACGTAGCAATATCGTCAAATTTGGACCCATCTGTGATGCTTCTTTTAAATAATAAAAGAGAAAATATTCAATTAAATTAAATAAAGGAATGAATTCAAAGAATAGACGAATAACCTAATATGCGATGAAAATGCTGGATTTAATGGATGTGGTGAATACAAAAACACATCGTATATATATACATGATAGGCGTTTTAGTCACATTGCAAACTTCAGAATATTAAACAAATACATATTAATCTCACCTTTCTGCATGTGTGCAAGTTTTGGGCCGCCGTTAAAAAACTAACGATCACTAAATAGGATTTTTTTGAAAATACATATTTTTGGAAAATAAATGAAAGGTGGGATTATTTTAGGTAAATTTATTTTTTTAATTTTTTGACATGCAAAATTTTTTTAAGGATAAGAACCAAATTCAGATATTAAGGATTAAGGAAATAAATAAAACTAAAAATGCAGGACAACATTTAGGCATTTAATCTTCACACTGCCTACACCATAGCACATAATCTTAACACTGCCAAAATCACAATGCCTTTCAAAAGACCTAATTTTTCAAAAGGAACAAATACTAGGTATTTCAAAATTGATTTCACACCACCTAATCTTCATGAGTACGAATAAAACACAATAATTAAAACTAAAAATACATGGAAATCCGAATAAAGGGTTGAAGGAATGAAAATTAAAAATTGAAGGAGAAGAGAAAATGATTAGCCACATCGATGAAGGAAGCGGAGATAACCTGATGATTGCCGCTGCTGATCGGCCCAGGAATCGTGGGAGAAGGCCTGAGGACGCATGATGGCGGGCGACTGAAGGAGAACGTGCGGCCGAGCGCAAGAAGAGTACGTGCGGCCTAGGGAGTGCCGTAATTTTTAATGAGAAAAAGAAAAAAAGGTTAAAGGGCATGGTAGGAAAGGATTGACCCCAAAAAAGTGCTAAATTTGTTAAAAACAATGAGTAATGTTAGATGCGTAATTTAGGGTGAGTTAGAGTGATATATAGGGTAATTTCTAAAATGGGTATTGTATGGGAGGAGCTCAGGTGCCACTACCCATAGACTTTTCTATTGCGGAATTACGTGTCTATCAAAAACTCCAACGATACATTATTATTATTATTATTATTATTATTATTATTATTATTATTATTATTATTATTATTATTATTATTATTATTATTATTACTACTACTATTATTATTATTACTATTACTATTATTATTGCATAGATTTGAAACCCTTTGGTTTTTTGGACATGTACTCTTCAAGTTATTCTTGTTACTCATTACATATTCTTATTCGAATCAAATATAAAAACCAAGATCAAATTAAAAAATTAGATCAAATTGGATGAAAAAATCCACACAAGTTTAAGTAAAATTAGAAGAGACCATAGCTAAAATTAGATCAGACTAATAATATGAGATAAAAAGGGATAATATCACAAGATGGTACAATGAAGAAGAGGTTGGGGATGGGTGGGATCACGAAACATGTGGAGTATTAACTACTAAGGGATGAGAGGGTAAAGTAGTAATCTTACCTTTTTTCTCAACAAAAAATAGAAAGAGAAACATAATGTGGGTTTAACCCCGCCGCCCATCACTGGCGGCGCGTGAACACGACCTTCAAGTCGTGCTTCATTTCAAGAAGAATGGAGTCGGAAATCTCAACGGACCGATGGGGTTCGGTCAGCACATACCGGTAGTGAAGTATCACGGTGGCGGCCACCATCTTCACCACCGTGAGAGCCATCTCCCGGCCGATGCAGCTCCTGGGGCCGGCATTGAACGCCGGGAACTTGAAAGACGGCTGGTGCTTGATCCCTCCGGCGGGGGAAATCCACCGCTCCGGCTTGAACACCGAGCAGTCGGAGCCCCACACCGAAGCCATCCTCCCCGTGGAGTAGAATGGAATGATTATCTTGGTGTTTGGCTCGACCACGTGGCCGCTCGGGAGCGTATCCCGGGCCACGGATACTTTGTGGTTCAAGGGTACGGTCGGAAATAGTCTCAGGGATTCGTAGACGGCGGCGAGGAGGTATATCAGTTTCTGGCAATCTTTTGCGGCGACAATGACCTTTTTGCCCTCGTCGTCTCTTGGAGGGTTAATTTGTTGGAGTAGCTCTTGGAGGATCTTTTCTTGGACGATCGGGTTCTTTGTGAGGAGCCAAAAGAGCCATGTGAGTGTTGAACCTGAAATTTGCACAAAATAGTAGTACTCCACTCATCCTTATAAGATTACCACATTTTGACTTTTTTTGGTCAAACTGTAATATCCGCTGACCACGAATTAAATATAGTTTAAATTAATTAAAGGAGAATTTACTTAAATAGCACTAAAACATACTCCGTAATACATTTCTCTAAATAGCATCATATGTAATTTTTCCCAATGTAGCACTTTTAGTCATTATTCAAGAAAATGTTCATCATCACTGGACATTTTTTATCCTTCTGGACATTATTAAGTGCTATTTAGGGAATAAAACAATTTAAGTGCTATTTATGGAACGTAGGTAACATACTGGTAGTATCTGAGCCTGCAACCATGAAGGTCAAGAAAGTGTCTCTCAAGAACTTGTCACTCTTTCCTTTGTGTGCATTCAGGTGAGAACCCAACATGCTGAAGCTGGATTCATCTTCATCATTATCCACACCAAATTGTTCTTCTTCTTGTTGTTGTTTCTTTTGCATAATAATGGGGTTTAGGAATTGATCAAAACATTCCCAAGCTTCACTCAGCCTCTTCTCTCTATCAACCCCAAGCACCCATTTTTGGAACTTCCAACACCACTCTGGGAGCACATGTCTGTATAGAATCGCATTTAAACCAGCCTTTAACGCCTCGCAAACCGGGTGGCTTTCGTTCTCGTCGAGTTCGAGGCTACCCGGGTCCTTGTCTAGAAACTGCATGCACCCGATGTCAAAACCGAACCTTCGGAAAATCTCCTTCAGCCCGAAGGGAGTTCCCAGCTCAATGTGCTTGTCCAGATCAGAACGGGGAAAAGTCCCCGCTCCAGCTTCTCGGAGACCGTTTTCACCAGGAGAGGGGAAAACTCGGGATGGCTCATCAGGGGCATTGTTGTCTTTCGGTGAAGCTCCCACAGCTCGGAGTCGACGTTGATTATTCCGTCCCCTAGAATGTCGAAGATTCTCTGGAAGTGGGGCCCCTTCGGGTAGTTCTTGAAGTTCTTGCAGAGTATGTGGTTGATGTTAGCAGGGTCGCAGGTGACCAACATGTGCATGTTGACAACCCACGGCCCTCTAAACTCAAATGTGCCCCCGTTGTGTACGAGGAGGTCGGTCACGTAGTCGTGGACGCGATCGACGTTTTGAAATAACGCCGGCATCATTCCGATGACCGGCCAGTTTGTGGGAATACGAACACTACTCTTGTTCACGTGGCTCATTTGAGCACTCCATTTCATCCTCCGAAAATAAACCACAAACAAAGTAGCAATGCATATGAGAAGTGCACTCAAAACAAGCACCAATGCACTTTCTTTGATAAGAATAGCCATAATATTTTATTGTGTATTGCTATTCGTATACAATTCCTATATATATGGTCATGTGTGTGTGTATATATATATACTCCTTTCCAGTCGAATTAATTAATGTGAAATTTGCACTAAATAGGATTAAAACATAAGTCATTTCCCAATGTAGGACTTAAACTTTTTTATTCTCTAAATAGGACTTAGTAATGACTAGTGAGAAGAATAATGTCCAAGTGATGCTAGACATCTAGTTGAATAATGACTAATAGATAAGGACCAATGGTCCTACATTGGGAAATAAAAACATATGGTCATATATTGAGAAAGTCATTATGTTTTAGTCTTATTTAGATAAATTATCCTTTTTTATTCTCTTTACTTATTTTCATTATTTATTTGTTAAAATAACATACTCATCAATACTTTAGAATTGAAAATAAATTTAGTCAAAATCCTCTCTTTTCTATACTTTAAAATTGAAAATAAATTTATACCATTATTCAAATAAGTAAGATTGAAAATAAATTTAGTCAAAATCTTCTCTTTTCTATTAAAAACCCTCACATCATACAATTTTACAAATACTTTAAACATCAGATCCTACTTTTACCGTAGTTAACTCAATGTTGTCTTTTATTATTAAAAAACAATATGCCACATGGCAGTCACATAAGAATAAACTTAGAAGTACACCAAAACAAGGTACTCCATTTGTACACCAGGCAAACACAGACAAACACAGACTACTGAATATTTGTCTTCAATTTGGTGGACAAAGTGCAATGCAATTTAAAAAACGGCCTTTTACGGTAGGTGACTGTCTTGTATGGATGATAATAATAGCGGTGCAAAATGATTGGTTTGGGGGTTTAATCAAATGGTGTTGTTCTTCAATTTTCGAAACGTGGGAGTGAAAATGTGAAATGCAAACGTACGTCAGTATTAATGGAAAAGGGCCTCCGGAATATAATTACGCCTCGTAAAGTATGGGTACAAGTTTAGAAGAAAGACCAAAGTAAGATTAATACATTGAATATATATTAAAATAGAATTTACATGTTTTTAATCCCGAAATAGGACTTATATTACCAGAAATGGTCATGTACATTACCAGAAAAGTATAGTAATGTGCACATGTACAGTGCCACATTATCACAATGCAAAGTCCTATTTTTGGAAAAAAACATGAAAGTCTTATTTTGGTACAAGTCTCTATGTTTTAGTCTCATTTAGAGTGATTTCTATACAAGGGTTAGGGGTTGTATTTATCGAGTCGGTCGCATATACTCTCTCCGTCCCTAAATATTTGTCACACTTGTATTCCCGAGATAAAATAACAAGTTTTTTCAATTTATTTTTTACATATTGGTATAGAAATAAAAAAATAAAATTTACATATCAAAAAACTACATGAAAAGTTCTACACTGAAAAAATATTTTATTTTATCAAATAACCAATGAAAACGTAGAATTAAACAAAAGTTCCCGCGACTACTGAAAAAGTAAGTATGGCAAATATTTTGGGACGGAGGGAGTATTTCTTTGCACTTAACTATTTATATCTAAATATTTCCTCCGTTCCAAAACAATTATCACAATTTGAATTTTTTAGTCAAATTGTGACACTATCTGACCATGAATTAAATATAGTTTAAAATAATTAAATATTTTAAAAATTTGATATTTCAAAACTATGTTTTAAAATAAATTTAAATGTACTAAATTTACATTATAACCAAATATATTTTATCCATAATTTGTTGTCAAAGTATTGCACAGTTTGACTGAACAAGTCAAATTGTTACAATCTTTTTGAAACGGAGAGAATATAGAATATAAAATTATGATATTGTAAAATTATGTTTTAAAATTAATTTATCAATATTGAATTTATATTACAATTTGGTAGAATTTTCTGTATTTAATGCTCAAAGTTTTAAAATATTGACTATAAAAATTTAATTAAGAAGAAAGATATGAAAGTATTATTATGTTTGATAAGATACTTCCCCACCTGTCTTAATTTTAATTAATTATTTCAGTTTACGATGTTTGACTGAATTTATTTTTAAATTATTTTATACGAAAAACAGTGTAGAATTTAAAAATAAAAGTTATATATTTAAAAACTACATAAAAGGATCTATAAAACTAGTGATGACATAACTATATAATTTTATTAAATGATTAATAAAAATAAGAAAATAAAAATGAATAAAATTTAACTCTGAGAATAATAAAAATGCAATTTAATTTAAGACGGGTGAAGTATATGTGAGAGTGTAACTAATCTACTCCTACCGTCCTACTTCATATGGGGGGGGCTCACTTGGCCTCACAAGTTGCACAATATCAATATGGAACACGTTGTAATGGTAGGGATACAAATAAATAGGTTGTACCTTAGAATTCATTTAACCATACAATTTTAACTAACATTTCAATCTTATTATTTAAATAAAAATTGTGGTGAAGATGAGTTTGGAGTACAAATAAGGATACATCTTGCCACCTTGGTGTACCGTAAGCATTTTTCATTTCACATTAACTTAAGAATTAAAAGAAATTGAATGCTCATTTTATCTATACTTTTATAATACCATACAATGAAATATATATGTTGTTTTCCATTTTTCATACATCTGTCATATACTCATTTACAAATTACGAATATATGAATATTCATTTCAAAAATTGTTTTATTATAGTATTATTCAAAACATGCATATTACTATATATGAGAAAATTAAATGATTTTACAAAGAATTTTCATACAACTCCCTTCTCAAATTAAGTTTGTTTACTACTCACTAGGTCGAATTCATCCACTTTCTCTCTTTATTTTCATTATTCATTTGATAAAACAATAGTCGTGTCACATATTATTTCGCATAGAATTTTTATGTAGTTTTTTAATAAGTATATTTTATTTTTTAATTTCACTTCAATTCTCAAATAAATTATATTGAAAATAATTTCAGTTAAATATCGTAAATCAAAACAAGTGTTTTAAATTAGGACGGAGGGAGTATAACAAATCTTACAAAATTCAAATCTTTTAAGTAAATTCTTTCTTTTTACAAAATCCAACGTAATATTGAAAATTATTATCACATATATCGTCATCCTAAAATGACAAAATGTCATAAAAATCTAAGGTCTTTCGTTATGATCTTCAAGCCAGTTTCATTTTAAAATGTTTAAACCAATATATTACCTTAATTGTTGTTTAATTGGTGAAATTTTAGAGCATGGGCAGCGGCGGGTAATACCTCAGCCACGCCTGCCACCTCAGCATGTATACTCCTTCAGCGTGGCGAGGCAAAGGCGAGGCAGCTCTTTTTTTTTGCTGATTTTTTTTTGTGCAAGAAAGAATTTTTGTTAAAAAGAGTATATCTATTTTTATGAAAAAAAGATAAGTAAAATAATTTTTAATAATTAATATTTATCAAAAAAGTGTAAAAACAATAACTTACCATTGCATGACATGTCGCTCCTCTTATTTGCCACACGCTGACTAGGTTATATTTGATTAGATGAAATGTACCACAATGAGTGGCATTCAAGCTTTTTACTTGTCATTGTTGATGCTATTAAGATGATTATCTATGCATTAATTGCTTTCTATTATACATTAACCATCAATCAGGTCAGTGGAAGACGACCATCCCAATTCCCATAGTAAACGTTTGAAAAAGTGTCCCAAAATTAAAATCAACGAAAGAATTTTGGACAACAATGCGTCGATGTTTGGGGACCCTCACTCATCTTTGCCTTGGATTTCAGTCACTTCATCACCATCATCGCCATTATTTTTAGATTCACACTCTTCAACCTCCCAAACGCTTTCAAACTTACGTTTTAGGTCTACGTATGGATCATCCCAGACGTCGAGATCCATGCTGGATCTAAACATCAAAGATCTTGCGTGTTTGGAGGAAGAGGGTGAGGGCTAATTAAGAACAAATGAGAGATGGGAATGAGAATAGACAATGAAGACAAGGTTGGGGATAGTTGGGATCATAAAGCATGTGGAGTTAAAAGGATGGAAGGGTAAAGTAGTAATTTTACCTTTTTAAACTAAAAATAGAAAGAGGAATATAATTTAGGGATGACCCGAATAATAATCAACGAAAATAATTTTGGAACATACGGAATAGCACCCTAATACGGAGTAGATTAATACTTCGGTTAATCCAATTAAGAGAAAAACATTAGAAATACAGTAAAGTCAGGGTAACCCCAAATGAGTGACCCCATGCTTTGCATAGACTCGCTTATCGTCTATGCAGTGCACATGATTATTGGTCTAGGTAAAGCACGGGGTCACCCATGTGGAGTTACCTAGCATGGTCCTTAGAAATATACATACCTTATAAGATTTAATTTATCTCAAACCAGGTCATGGTTACTTCACCAATAAGTTTAAAAAGCTATAAATGAATCACCAAAAGAGTTTCACAGTGATCCGCCATATATAGGTAAAAAAATGTACACTTGTCATACAACAACAACTAAAGCCGAATAGAATCCCACGAGCATATAATGTGGAGAGAGTGTGTGTACACAAACTTTACCCCTACTCGAAAGTAGAGAAGCTGTTTCAAGCTACCCATGTCATACATGAATATCAATAGAGCAATAGGTATTTAACTCACTAGTTGAACATAGACAAATTGGTCAAAACATTGGTTTCTAGCCCATTTGGTACAAGTTACTGAAAATGTGAGTGAAATCATTGAACTTGCTTAAGGCTAAATTATCAAAAATTTTCTTGGTAAAATAAACAAAGTTAATGTATAAAATAAAGGTAAGAATTTCTATTTTTATTCACTTCAGCAAACTCCCAACAAGAAGTGTTTTCTACACTAGTTTTCTACATTACCAACTAATGAATTGAGTGTTTGCAAAATGTTTGAAAACTACTCACATTCAAACACAGTAGGAATCTGTTTTTCAACTAATTTTCAGTTCAATTAAATTAGAGATAGTCTGGTTCAACACTCTTGAGTTTATTTATCACTAAGGTCAGTTGAACTCAGATTCAGTTTAGTTCAATAAATTGGTTATCAAAAGAACATACTCTAAGACTATATGTTTGGTTCAAGGGATTTGCTAGGGAAAATGAAAGAAAATGATTTGAAAAACAATTTTTTTTGTTTGGTTTGTAAGAAAAAGAAACTTTAGTCTATGCAACTAATCCGTCGCTCAATTTGTCTCACTCGCTTCTCTCCATTCAATCCCTCTCACTCAACTTCTCCCTCTTATCAACCATTTCTTCTCGCCAAACCTCTTTTCCTTTCCTACACATTTTCCTTTGTTTTCATATTCCTCAAACCAAACATAGTGTAACTATTTAAACAATGAAACAAAAAACCAGTTAGAGGACATAATCCATTTAGTGAACAGGTGATTTTAGTGTCTGTGATTGGGATTACTTGGATCAGACAAGAACCTGAAAAGATGTTGTCAAACAAGTTAGGAGGTGCGGAGTGCGCAGCTGTTCAATGATATTACAAATTCATAGCAGGGTCCGGGGGCATCTGCCCCCTGCCCCGGTAGCGAGGTCCAAGGTGCGGCAGCCCCCAGTGGGGTCCAAGGAGCAAAGGCCCTGACCGGAGGTCCGGTGACTGGAAATCCTTTAGATTTTCGTCAACAGAGTCCATAACCTTACAGATTCAGACATATGGATAAAACGTCAAATTTGACCCTAAAACCGCAGAAAACCATTCGCGCGAACACTCCTAGAATTTTCGTGTCTATCTCTACGCGCGGATGTTCATATTTGATCTCCTATTTTCGACTCTATAAAAAAAGTCTCTCGCTGGTATGGTTAAGTAACGAATTTGAAGTGCTTGTACTTCATTAACGTCTTATCCAATTAAAATATTTTGGTGTATCGCGAAATAACTTTAATTTGAAAGTCTTTACACGATTCGTTAGACTATCTAGTTGTTATTAATGTGTTTCTTTGTTTATCTTTTGTCAATGCTACTTTGCAGTGTTTATCCTCCGAATCAGTTCAACACTTTTGAGCAAAATTAAATGGAGTAACTAACTTCCAACTCAATTAAATTCCTTTTTAGTTAAAGTTCAATTCTGTTCAATAAATTCAAGTCGGAAGAACAGTTCAATTGATCCAAGTGTGTAACCATGGAAGAAGAAGCTCATGAGTAGAGTCAAGGAAAATTACCAAAAAGCTCACAGCACTTGCCTATCAGCAGCATCTGCAACAAGGGGCAATCTGGGAAGTTGGCCCATCAAGCAAGAAGACGACCCGTAGATCAAGCAGACCAAGAGGAAGAAGAAAACAGTGCTGTCGAAGCTCATCATCAGACCCGACCCGAACCCGTCTCCCGGGTCAAAGCTCCGATCCAAAAGATCCGGGACAATCAAGAGCACATCGAGCACAATAGCCTGCATCGTGTTGAACCTCACATACCTGCTGAAGTTCCGGTTACGGACGACGACGAAGTAGAGGGTGAAGAACACAAGAATCCCGTTTATCGGGGTGCTCTTGAACACCCGGATCGCCGGAACCAGAGGCTGAATCAGAGCTTGAACCGCCGGGAACTGGGCCACCACGTGCCTCCCGTACTGGACGCCGTCGAAGAAAGGGTAGAAGTAAGTGATGGCGGAGATCAAACGGTCGGGACCATCCGCCGTGTCGCTGCCCTTGGATTGGGTCCGCGCCGGAACTCCGGCCGGTTTCCTGATCAGTGATATGTACGGGTGGTGTTGCCGGCGAGAAATAACGGTGGGTCTGGGCCAGAACGGTTGGGTTGCGAAGGATGATGATATGAAAAGATCGGATATGGCCATTTCGTTGATTTCTGAAGGAAAGCAAAAATCTTTCCAGACGTGTTTGACAGAGAAGAGGCGAGTATTAGTGGGCCGGGTTGCAAGCAAAACGTTCTTTGTTCCGGTCCGCGTAAGCATGGCCCAAATGATTTGAAACGAATGCTGGACTTGGAATTTTATAGTTTACTCCGTACGAGATAAATAGCCCATTCACTGTCCTAAAAGGTTGTCGAAAGTAAAACTTGGTCGATTTGAAACTATTTTCAATTCATTTGACATGAAAATTAATGTTTAAATCAAATGTAAAAGTTATACTCCCTCCGTCCCGGAGTATTCGTTCAGTTTTGACTTTTGGAACTATTTATCTAAGCACTTTGACTCATCAAATTTTCTCAATGTGTAAGCCTAAATATAGTCATGTGTGATCATGTTTGATATGTCTTAACATATAGATTATTAATATATAATTTCTATAATTTTTAATATACAAATTACAAGATAAAATGGATTAAAGAAGTGTATTGGATGTTGTGTAAAAATGAAAGTGAATAAATACTCTGGAACGGAGGTAGTATATTTCAAAACTATATCTAAAGATATAATAATAAGACGTGACATGATTATATTATTAAATCAAATGAGTACCAAAAATAAGAAATGGAATTGATTATAATTTGACATTGTAAATAGTGAATTATAAAATTTAAGTTGGGGTGTAATTCAATTTATAGCGCTAATATGGAGTAGATGGAGTGCATTTTAATGTTCTAACACTTCACAAAATATGTTTGGAGAAGTGGGAGTGGATGGAGTTAGAATTGTCAAGTGGATGCTATTGTACTTTCAGATTGCTTGTAGGAGTTCAGACTTCATCTTAGTCTAGTTTTATTATTTTGGAGTGCAAATCAATAATGTTATATTTTAGTTCTGTGTGAATTTCTTGTATTTCTCCTAATGGCATTCTTATTGCTCATTCACTCACTAGGTGGGGAGTGACTCCACCTGGTGTTTGGGGATGGGTGGGTTCTTTTTTGGACTTTGTTATTTAAAACTAGTTTTCTCATATATTTATTTGAGTGATAGTTTAATTGAGTAATTTTTATGTTTTAAGTTTTCCAACATGTTTTTAAACATCTTTCAGCTGTTTTCAATTTCTTCCAATATCCAATTTCAGAATTCCAACAAAAAACAACATTCCATTGAACTCGATGACATTGAGTATAGAACATACAGTTCCAAACTCAAATCTATCCAAACTTGTTAAATCAGAACCTTAATAGATGAACTCGAACTAAACTTGACCGACTGATTTATCGGCTTTCCAAATGACACATCAATTTTCAAGATTCAAAAAGGTGGAATGCCTACCCCGGGCACCCCCACACCCCGCCCGACAATATTGTGAAGAGAGTAAATCATGGGATAATATCAATCTGATCGTTAGAGATGTCGCTCTGTGTCCAATGCGCACAAGGAACTATTACAAATAATAAAACTCCCACACTCCAACCTTCATGGGTAATAGCACGGGTGCCCGTGGTTTACAAAAGAGACGTCAAAACCCCTTATATTTTCAAAAAGTTATTAGTAAAATCCAGTGGTTTTTAAATTATGCATAAACGCCTCCTCTTGCATATTTTTAGAAATAAAATGACAATTATGCCCTTTGTTTTTATGTATCTTCAAGTTTTACTCTCTTATTTACATTTTTTATCATACAAATAAATAAAATAAGATATATGCCCTCTTTCACAAATTAAAAATTTTCATTTATTTATTTTTCAAAAAAAATATTTTGTTTAGAAAATGTTACAAAAGAAAATTAAAAATTAAAATTAAAAGAAAATACACTTTTTTACTATAAGTAAAAGTAAAATAAAAAAAGATAACATATACTCACTAAATCTCTAATTAAAAATTCCAACTTATTTGTTTTTTACAAGTAAAATAATTTTTTAAAGACTTTAAAAAATGAAGAATAGAAACATGAAATAAGATATGGAGTACTCCGTAAAAGAAAAAGACTATATTTTATATTTTTCTTTCTTTTCATTAGTTTTTTCAATTATTTTTTTACTTCGTACATAATATTTTATTTTTCATGACTATTTTTATATTTTTTAATTTTTTTAATTAATGTTTTCAATTATTTTTTTTGCTTCGTACATAATAATTTCATTTTTCATTTTCTTTTGTAACATTCTCCAAAAAAAATTTGTTTTCAAAAATACACAATTGAAAATTTTTAATTCGTGATGGGAAGCATATATTTTATTACATATATTTGTATAATAAAGAAAAATAAAACAATGAAAATTCAAGATAGAAGAAAAGAAAGGACATAAATATTATTTTTACTTTAAAAATATGTAAGAAGGGCATTTGTGCTTAATTTACAAACCAAAGAAACTTTATAAATGAATTTTAAAAGTAGAAGGGGTTTTGATGCCTATGATATTAACTAGCCCCCACTTTTCAAGATTCAAAATAGGATCAAACTATTTGTATCCCAATTTGTACATAGAAGATGTGTACCTTCGTTTTGTGTTAGTGTAATGTTAAGATGATAATTTACACTGATGTAAAATATTAGTACAAATTTATTTTAACGCACTAACATTTTGTGTTTATATAAACAATCAAAATATTAGTGTATAACTTTGACACTTAAATATAACTTTGATAACACTTTTTGCATAAGTGTAGCATGATTTTCAAAAGCGGGTCATGCTAGAGTGCCACCACTAGGGGTGGACACGGTACGGTTCCGGTACGGTTCCAGTTTCGGAACCGTCGGTTCCGGAACCGGACCGGTATCGTCGGTGTCGGTACCGAAAATTGGGTACCCGAACCGGTACCGAAGTGGGCGGTACCGGTACCGGTTCCTGGAACCGGAGAGACGGGGCAAGACGGCGTGACGGTGGCGGGTACCGGCGGTATCGTTGCCGGTCACAGTACCGAACCGGTACCGTGTCCACCCCTAGCCACCACATGGGTGCACCCATGCTTCACACAGAAAAACACAGACGATAATTATCTGTGCAACACAGATAGTTATCGTCTGTATTTGTCTATGTGAAGCATTGGTGTACAATAGTACGATGTAACTTAAATACCAGCACTAACCCCTACTGTTTCAAATAAAAGTCCTTGGGCCCCCTTTTCATTAGATTTTAGTCCTGACGTTTATCTTCCACTTTTTATGATTATCATGATAATCATAAATAATACATACGGAGTATATATATATATATATGATAATCACATGTAAACATTAACATAAAATTATCTGTAAATGTCATTCATGAGAATATTTAATTTATGGTAGAGTTTTAGCACTTTTCATTTACTTCCTCCGTCCCACAAAAAATCTCATTTTAACCATAAATTGGTCAAACAATTACACGTTTTGACCATAAATTAAAAATAATCTAAGTAAAGAAATGTTATAAAAATTTGAGATTTCAAAACTAGATCTAAGATGAATCCAATTATATTAAAATTATTTTATAATTCAATATATATTTTTCACAATTTGTAGTGAAAGTATAGAAATGTTTAACTAAATACTATTCAAAATGGGAACTTTTTTGTGGTACGGAGAAAGTACGGAGTATTTGTTAAACAACACTCGTTCTCTTTATGGTATAACTAGTTTGTCGGTGACAAGAAGTATAACCACTTCGGTACTTCCTACTAGTGTTACGTAGACAACTTCATTAATTCTAATCTCATACTTCCTCTGTTCTCAAAAATTTTTCTTTTATTTTTTCTATTTCAAACAAAATATTACACTTTCTATTAAAAAATCATTTTTACTCTACTTTTTCGTATTCCACCAATCACATCATATTTTTTCTAATAATCTAATCATCATATCTTATTTTTATTCATCACATCAAGGGTAAAATACGTAGTCAATTACAATTTAACGCTTCCTTATTTTTACACTTAATCAAACTAGAAATTCTTTTTTAGAACCGAGGGAGTATATCAAAAGTACTTCTTTAAAATTACTTAAAATATCATGCGTTTCTAAAAGATTGTCACGATTTGATAGTTTTGGTTAAATTATGGTAGTTTTTGACCACGGATTAAATATAATTTAAAATAATTAAATATTATAAAAGTTTGATATTTTAAAACTATATTTTAAAATAAATCAAATTTTACTAAATTTATATTATAATTAAATATATTTTTTCCATAATTTGTAGTAAAAGAGTGTCACAATTTAACAAAAAAAATCAATCTATATTAATCTTTCAGGGACAAAGGGAGTATATCCTTTTTGAAACACTAAAACACGTATATTACTCGTATTAAAAGTGAAATAAAAAATCATACTCATATTTTTCAAAACTAACACAAAATATTTCCAAAACAAGAGTTGTCAAATATAAAAAGTGAACAGTATCCTGATTTTTATCACACTCCTATCTCTAAAAAGTTGTCTTAATTTCACTTTTATGTTAATTTTTATTAAAAAATAAATATAATTATAAATAAATAAATAGAAGTAAAAATTTAATATATCAATAGTACATCATAAAACGAACATAATTATATAAAATTTATATTATAATTAATTTTTTTTACAATTTATGATAAGAGTTAGCATAAAAATCAAATTNGACTCCCTACTACCGTATATAAATTGATGAACAGCAAGCTAAGCAATAGAGCAATACACACTAATAAAACATTATGGCTATTCTCAACAAAGAAGAAGAAGGTGCATTATTAGTGCTTGTTTTGAGTGCGCTTCTCATATGCGTTGGTACTTGGTTTTTGGTGTACATTTGGAGGATGAAATGGAGTGCTGCCCAAAGGAGCCAAAACAAGAGTAGTGTTCGTAACCCCATAGACTGGCCGGTCATCGGAATGCTTCCGGCAATAGTTCAAAACGCCGATCGCATCCACAACTACGTGACCGACCTCCTCGTACACAACGGAGGCACGTTTGAGGTCAGAGGGCCGTGGTTTGCCAACATGCACATGTTGGTCACGTGCGACCCGGCAAATATCAACCACATACTCTCCAAGAACTTCAAGAACTACCCGAAGGGGCCCCACTTCCAGAGAATCTTCGAAGTCCTCGGGGAAGGGATGATCAACGCCGACTTCGAGGTTTGGGAGCTCCACAGAAAGACGACAATGCCCCTGATGAGCCATCCTGGTTTTCGCTCTCTCCTGGAGAAAACTGTTTCCCGCGCCCTGGACCAAGGGCTTTTCCCCATTCTAGACAAGCACGTCGAACTGGGAACGCCCTTTGGGCTAAAGGAAGTTTTCCGGAAGTTGGGTTTCGACATTGGGTGCATGCAGCTTCTGGACAAGGACCCGGGCAGCCTCAGGCTCGGCGAGGACGAGGGCCACCCGGCTCTTGAGGCAATACGGGTCGGGTTGAACTCGATTCTCTACAGACATGTGCTCCCAGAGTGGTGTTGGAAAATGCAAAAATGGGTGTTTGGGGTTGATAGAGAGAGGAGGCTCAGTCATGCTTGGGAGACACTTGATAAGTTCATAAACCCCATCATTATGGAAAGGAAACAACAATTTAGTGTGAATAAAGATGAAGATGAATCCAACTTCAGCATGTTGGTTTCTCACATCAATGCGCACAAAGGGAAGAGTGTCAAGTTCTTGAGGGACACTTTCGTCACCTTGATAATTGCAGGGTCTGATACTACAGGTATGTTCTAACTTCTAACAAAAAATGAACTCAATCAAAAACTCAAGTTTGAGACTGTGATGCTAGAATATTTTTTTATATTCTAACATGTTTTTACAAAATTTCAATCTAACATCAAAAGTTCCACATTAACACTCATATAGTCAAATTATATTTTCTTTAATCATATATTTTCATTGATCATTTAACAAAAAATAAAATAAACAGGTTCAACACTGACGTGGCTCTTCTGGCTCCTCGCGAAGAACCCTAGCGTAGAAGAAAGGATACTCCAAGAGATCCGGCAACAGATTAACCCTCAAGGCGACGGTGAGGGCAAAAAGGTCATTGTCGGCGCCGAAGATTGTCAGAAGCTGATTTACCTCCACGCCGCCGTCTGCGAGTCCCTGCGGCTGTTTCCGTCCGTACCCTTGAACCACAAAGTATCCGCCGGTCGAGATACGCTCCCGAGCGGCCACGTGGTCGAGCCTAACACCAAGATAATAATGCCGTTTTATTCCACGGGGAGGATGGCTTCGGTGTGGGGCCAGGACTGCTCGGAGTTCAAGCCGGAGCGGTGGATTTCCCCCGCCGGAGGGATCAAGCACCAGCCGTCTTTCAAGTTCCCGGCGTTCAACGCCGGCCCCAGGAGCTGCATCGGCCGGGAGATGGCCCTCACGGTGGTAAAGATGGTGGCCGCCACCGTGATACTTCACTACCGGTATGTGCTGGCAGAACCGCATCGCCCCGTCGAGATTTCCGACTCGATTCTACTTGAAATGAAGCACGATTTGAAGGTCGCATTCACGCGCCGCCGGTGATGGCCGCGGTTCAACTACCTACGTACGGATCGTCCCCATGCATTAAGTAATGCCGTAAGAACTTTGTACCTCAAATAAAATTTGTACTTTCCTTTGGATCTCATAGCTACAGTACTTAGGGGTGTTCAATCGGATCGATCCGATCCGAATCGATCAAAAAATTCGGATATTCGAAAATTTTGGATCATGTAAAACTCATTCCATATCCGTTCCAAAGGTATTCGGATATACAAAATTCGGATATCCAAATTTTTGGATTGAATCACTAAATTATCTGGAAAGTTGACTTTTTAGCTAAAATTTACAAAAAAGGGTAATATAGCAAAATCAACCCACAATATCAAATTCAATATAGATTTACCGAAAGCAAAAATCCTCCACTAAGTAATGGCCTAGTAAAAAATGAAATCAAATTCAATTTAGGTGTAACTTTGGTAATTTTGCCTAAACAAACCAAAAAAAGCACTACTAAAACAAAAAGTTTCAAAATGCTAATGCAAAAAGTCCAAAATGCTTGAGTTTCAAAATAACATAAAATTGCATTAAACATATAGCCATAATATATATCCATAAAATTCCATTAATCATATATAAAAAAAAATCGGATATCCGATTATCCAAAAAATTCAAGAAATTGAATCCATATCCGATCCGATTTTTCTCGAGTATCCGATCTGAAATATCCGAAAGCTAAAATATCAGATCGGATATCCGTTTTTTGGATCGGATCTGCCCGGAGCATGGACAGATATTTCGGATTTGATATTTTTGAACACCCCTAGCTACAGTGATTACCAATAGACGTAAAAAACATTACTCCCTCAAATTCTTAAATTAATTCCCATTTGATTATTTATGGTTTCCGATTATATAAACATATACTCGGGTATTATAAAAATAAAAATTTTTAAAACTATATTTTAAAATAAATCTATTGATATTAAATTTATATGCAAATTCAAAGTGCTTTTTCGTAATATACTGTCAAAGTTTAAAAAAGTTGACCATAAAAATCAAATTGGAAAGTTAATTTTAGCACGGATAGAGTAACCAAATTTGACTCTGGGCAAAGGTAATATCCGAGTAGACTTTTTATGGGGGAAAAACCTAAAATATGAGTAAAACATTCTACGATAGAAAACATACAAAACAAGGATTTCTGTGTTTTGCATTACTAAAGTATTAGTAAAAATGTATATAAATTCCAATCATGCCTATATGTACTAATATCAAAAAATATTATGAAATGACCATATGCATATGCAGTGTCACATTATATCATGTAAATTTATATATATATTTTCTATATATTTTACTCAAATTTAGGGTGACTTCTTAATTAATATACTCAATGCTTATTTCACTTTTCTTGCAATCTTCGACCTCAATAAACAAAATAAAATGACATTCTGTTTCGACATTTGCAAGCCTGTGATCGCTTGGGATGACATTTGGAAGCCCAAAGCGAACGGGTCTTAGAGCATTGGAATTACCCGTGACGCTGACGCCCCCCTTTGTTATGTGACGTTTAACACCATCGGGCATCGGGGCGTCAAACACCGCCCGCCTTCGTCGTCAAATGACTGTCACGCACACTGTGTTAAACATTATTTGACGCAGCAACGAACGTTGGCAGGCAACGGCTCTCTGCATTTGACCGGCTACAAGATAATCGATCAGCCCAGATCGCCGGGTTTTACAAATTAGAGATTTCGGGTTTCCGGTCCGGTCCGGCTTTGAACTGGAATTTTCCGGTTTAGATTGGAATATATTATATGAATTGTATCCATTATTAATTTCAAGCCCAAAAGCATTAGATCCAGTCCATATGGTTTTAGATTCATGAATTTCTTTTTTCCAATATTTAGTTTTAGAATATTTTATTTCAGTTTATTTTTTTTAAGGTAGTTTATAAATTTGAATAAGTTAGAAATAAAGTTTTGATGAATTTGTTACAAGTACTATTTTTATTAAATACTTTGAACAATAGAAGCTTCTTATTTCAATTTTTCCCAGATTCATTTAATAACTTAATTCATTTATAAGATTGCAAAAAAGGTATTAAAAAATTCAGGTCTAGAGTACGGTAAAACTGGACCGGACCGGAAAAACAGGTTCGGATCGATCTAGACCGGAAATAAACAGGTTCGGTGTTCGGTCCTAGAAAAATTGTAATTCCGGTTCCAGTCCGGTTTTGGACCGGTACACACCCCTACACTACACTATTGATTTAGAAAATATTTGACTTTATGAAGGTGTGGAATGCCGATAGATATTCCTCTAAAGGAAGACCAATAGAGTTGGTTATGTACTTTGATTGTCTTTCTTTTGATTTATGTAACATTGTTGCTAAGGTACACGGGTTGATGTATAAAATTTGGGCCTTTTTATGTATGAATTCAATCTCCATAACCCATTCTTTTCTGATACTGAGGACTAATTACTCTATTTACGAGTTACCAAAAAAGCTTTAGACGTTCAAATGGGATTATTTTGACGTTAACTAACGTTAATATTCCAAGAGCCAGCTCAGATGACAGCATATCCCCACTAAATGGCACTCTCCGTAAATTCATTGCAACTTTCGGTCAACTTCGACCCCACCTCACACTTCTTCTATCCGGGCCAAATACTCTCCGTAAATCTTTTACCCCTCCTCCCCCTCACTTCCACATTAGCCGCCGTCTAAAATGCAGCGCTTCCCGGCGACCGCCGCAATCGCGGCGCTACTCTGTATTGCGCTCTCGGGCTTCCCGGAGGTATCCGCCGGCACCCACAATATCACCCACATTCTGGGCGGCCACCCAGAGTTCAGCACCTTCAATTCCTACTTGACCCAGACTCGTCTCGCCGCCGAGATCAACCGTCGTCAGACCATAACCGTCTGCGTCGTCGACAATGCCGGAATGTCAGATCTGGGTTCCAAGCACCTCACCACCGGCGCCGTCAAGAACGTCCTCTCGTTACACGTTCTTCTGGACTACTTCGGCGCCGACAAGCTCCACCGGATCACCAACGGCACGGTGATGATCACTTCTTTGCTCCAGGCAACCGGATCTGCCAGCGGCATGTCCGGCTTCGTCAACATCACAGATCTGAAAGGCGGAAAAGTCGGGTTCTGGCCGATGGACAACACTAAATCCCCACCTGCCACATTCGTCAAGTCCGTAATTGAGCATCCATACAACATTTCAGTGATTCAGATTAGTCGAGTCTTGACTTCGCCGGAGGCGGAAGCTCCGGCGCCTGGTCCTGCCGAGCTGAATCTGACTTCTCTGCTGGAAAGTCAAGGCTGCGGATTGTTCGCCCATAGTTTGTAGGCCTCCCCGGATGCTGCAAAGACGTTTGCGGACAACGTCGACGGCGGATTAACGATCTTCTGCCCCTCCGACGACGCGATGAAGAAATTCGGGCCGAAGTTCAAGAATATGACCGGAGAAGAGAAAGAGTTGCTGCTGGAGTACCATGGTGTCCCGGTCCACTATTCTATTTCGGATCTGAAGTCACATAACGGAGAAATGAACACTTTGGCCACCGGCGATGGTAAGAAATACAGTTTCACGGTCCAAAACGACGGAGACGACGTGAAAGTGGAGACGGGGGTTGTGAATGCGACAATCAAGGATGAAATGCCTAAAGATTCGTTGGGAATTCTCACGATTGATAAAGTGTTGGAGCCCAAGGAACTGTTCAAGGCAGTTGCATCGCCGACGCCGGCTCCGGCTCCGGCGCCGGAAGCGGACGCAGCGCCTCCGAAGTCCGGGAAGAAAAAGAAGAAGTCCCCTGCGCCTGCGGCGGCTGATGCTCCCTCCCCGGCTGATTCTCCGTCGGACTCCCCAGCTGATGCCCCCAACGGCGACGATGAGACGGCAGATGACAACGGCGCAGCTGAGTTCAACGGTGGAAGATTTGTTGCTTTGATGATCAGTCTTTGTGTTGCCTTTTTCATTTGAGCAAGTTTTTTCTTTTTATGTGTATGTTGTCCATTGACATGTTCAGAATCATATTCATTTTCAGGGTAAATTTCAGTAATGGTACCTGAACTTTAGTTGGAATTTCGAAGTGGTACCTCAACTTCAAATTCTTTCACAAAAATCTCTGAACTTACACAATCCTTTCACTAATGAGCCATTAGCCCGTTTCTAGGTTAACTTCCGGTCATTAGGGCCAAATTCGAATTTTATATATTTTAAAATTTTCAATTTGACCCCATTTTTTCTTTTCTTTTCATCTAGGCCCCGCCGCCGCCGCCCGTCGGTCAAAGTCGCCGGAAAATGAACTTTTTTCGATTCCGGCGGGACCAATGTCATTCTCTTCGTCTTGAGACGAGGATCAATAATATCCAAACCATTTTGTCTAATTTGGCATGTAACTTCACGAATCTGAATTTTTCTACTCGAAAAACCCTAAAATTCGAAATTGGGTCCAAAATTGGAGGTTTTGCAAATCGTCATCAAATCTTGCAATTGAGGTGTCCTTGGAGGTCGCAAGGATGCCACGAACGCATTGGAGTGGATGCCCGCCGTCAATTTCGCCGGAGTTTTCCTATTTCTAAGATACAATGTGACATGAAATTAATTTTTAAAAGAAAGTGTGACATGAAATTAATGAAAAATGTGTCCATAAGAATTTGGTTGGTGCAGATCTCTATTGTTGAGAATGAAACAATTTACCTATCACCTCACAAGGCATATGTCTTTCACTTACTTGAAGAAAAATGTGCTCTAGAGATATGGTTTTGTTGCATATTCTTCTAATGGCATCCATAACCAAAAGATGGAACGTTTACTTCGGGCGCCTTCACACTTAAAAACACTTGTAGATACTAGATTGACACTCCAAAAGAAGATGCATCAGTTTCCACCATCACTAGAAATGTTGTTCATCGTATGAAGCCACTTAGATGAAATGCGACAAGAGCAACATCGTACAACGATTAATTATAAGGCTAATCAGTGGCGGAGCCAGAAGCTAGCGAGCGGGGAGCACACTACAAGGGTCGGGGCGTGGATTTTTTTAAAAAATAGTACATCCTCCTTTCCTAAAAACATTTCCAAATTTGAATTTTTTGGTCAAATACAACAAATCAAACATAAAAAAAGTTTAAACAAAAAAAATTTTAAGACCGGAGAGAAATCATATAACATAAAATGCAATAGATTCTATCTCAAATCATTCCAGATATAACAATAAAATAATATTATTATTACTGAGTATATGTTTTTTTCAAATTCACAAAAAATTACTCCATACATTCAGAAATGATTTTTCCATTTGACTTTTATTGGTCAAATTTGTAAACTTTAACTCCGATATGTAGAAAAAAATACATTGTATAATAATATAAAATTAATATCAATATATTCTTATTCTAATGTAGTTTTGATATATCAAATTTTTATAAAATATATACATGTATAAATATGGATATTTCGAGACCGTAAAGAGTCAAACGGAAAGAATATTTTTAGATGGAAGGAGTAATTCTTTTGGACAACATAATACACTCTAATAAACACCAAATGAAGTTAAATAGAAAAACAGAACTCCAAATTTTTAAAAAACAATTAAAATATGAATTTTTATTCAAACTTCAAATTACATTTGGGCTTAAAGGGGGTTTTGTTTAAAAAAGGCCTAGTCCAGCAGTCGTAGTAAAAAACTACGGAGTAGTTATGACCTATTGAAGCCGCATTGTGTTTCTAAAGAGGGTGAGGTTGGTATACGGCGCCGTTTTGTTTTTGCTTTAAAAAGTCATCTACTCTTATTTTAAAGATCGGAAAACTCAGAGCAAGGTAAAGAGGAAGCGACTCTACCGCTGGGGGGCACTGCAACCGCCGTTGACTGAAATCGCAGGCCACACCTCATCGCCGGATCTTCGCCGGGGGGGCACGTGCCCCGGCAGCCCCCCCCCTCCCTCCGCCCCTGAGGCTAATTATATTATTTGTATAAGAGAGGAGTAAAACACATTCACAAGTTCAAAGTGGTAGAGATATAGATGCTATACGAGTTTGGGTAAGGTCCTAAACAAAAATATTTGGGGAAGATGTTTGGAGTATAAACTGTGAAAATAACAACTCAGATATATTCTACGAGAGTAGGGTATGGGAAGGATATATGTACACAGACCTTGTTCCCACTCAAAAGTAGAGAGACTGTTACCAAAACACATCTAGTTCAAGCTGCACAAGAAAAAATATCACAAGAAGTACATAAAGCAAAAAAAAACATAGATAAAATACAAGACACACAGAAAAAACAAATTAGGGAGCGAATAACAAGTTCAAAGAATCAAGAAAGAGTACATGAGACTAATAATCATAGTCCAAGAAACTTACCCAACTATTCTAATCTTATCTCTTCAAATGCTTCTATCTAAGGTCATATCTTTAGAAAAGGTAAGAAATCCTAAGTCTTGTCTAATCACTTCATTCCAATACTTCTTAAGTCTACCCCTTCCATTGCTCCCACCCACCAACGTAAGTCTCTCGCATCTTTGCACTGAGGCTTTTGCATTACGCCTCTTCACGTGCCAAAATCACTTAAATCTTGTTTTTCGCAACTTATCTTAAACTGAAATTGTTAGGATATGTATAAAGAAGATGCATGAATAATCTACCGAGGAAGTGCAAGAGCCTCGTGGTAGGGGACGTGATATTATTAGGCCTGGTCTATAATGAAGGCCTGTGATACAAAATCTAACCCTTGATTAATTTGATTTTTATTTAACTATAAAATGAGATCACACAATCTATGCTAGGTTGAAGTGACACATCTACTCATTTTCTTCAACACTTAAAAAATCTTTTTTTGAGCGATCTTCAGCTCGTGTTATCATTGAGGGAATATAGAGAGTTTTTTCATAAATGAATCTCTAGCTTCCTAAATTACGATGTCTCATGTTCAAATGTGCGGAAGCTTGGATCTATTGGAACAAGGAGGTAGGTTTACAAAAAACTTGAGATGACTTATAACATGATGCTACAAAATCAATCAGATATTGATCAATCCATATGTCGTATTGTGTGTAAAAAGTGTAGATGCTACCTAGGAAGCTTAGAAACAAAAGTGTCTAAATTTATTGTTGGGGTGAGGTTAAAAAATTTGTCCAAGACAAAATTTAATATGAGATACCGAGTATAAATTTATGAAAAAAAAGTTCACAAAAATTTAGTAAACCACTCAAACATATCAAAGGGACAGGGCCGAGTGGCTGAGGGCCCCCATTTGGCAAGACTTCCAAATAAGTCTGTCTATATTACCGTTATTGGCATTGTTTCCCCACTATGCCCACATTTCTTTTCTCTCTCTCCTTTTTTTTCGTCTTCTTCAAACGCGCCCATTTTCTAACCGTTTGTGTGCCCCCATTTTTCCCACCACTTCCAATCATCTGAACCACCCCCAAATTATTCCAGTATCATCTCCGATCCTCCATCGCCGCCATTTTCGGTTCTGCAAGAATGCTTCCAAGAAAGCTCCTCACTTTCTCTCTTTTCATTTTCTTCTTCTTCTTCTTCTCCATCTCCCACTGCTTCATCTTCGATTTCCCGTCTTTCAGCCTCAGAAATCTCACCCTTCTTGGGGACTCGTACCTCAGAAACGGCGTCGTCGGGCTCACCAGAGAGCTCGGAGTTCCGGCGTCAAGCTCCGGCTCTGTGATCTACAACAACCCGGTCCGGTTCTTGGACCAAGAATCCAATGTGACCGCCTCTTTCTCAACAAGATTCTCCTTTTCGATCGGGAACGTCAATCCGGCGTCGTTTGGGGACGGGCTGGCCTTCTTCCTCTCCGGAGACAACCAGACGTTGGGGAGTCCCGGCGGGTATCTGGGCCTGGTCAACTCGTCGCAGTTGACCAAGAACAGGTTTGTGGCGGTGGAGTTTGACACGCGGCAGGATTTGCACTTCGCTGATCCGGACGGGAACCATGTCGGGTTGGATCTCGACAGCCTTGTCTCCGTCAAGACGGCGAACGCCGGTCTGGCCGGCGTCAATCTGAAGTGCGGGAACGTGATTACGGCGTGGGTCGATTACAGGCACGAGGAGAAGAAGCTGGAGGTTTTCTTGAGTTACTCCAGCTTCAAGCCGGAAACCGCTTTATTGGCGGTCGGAATCGATCTCTCGGAGTTCTTGCAGGAGTTTATGTTCGTGGGCTTCTCCGGCTCCACCGAGGGAAGCACGGAGTTGCATTGCATCGAGAGTTGGAGCTTCCAGACGTTCGGGTTCAGGGATTCGAGGCCAAGAATCCGGCCACACAACGTCAACTCCGTTTACTCTGTTCCCTTCAAACCTCCGATCCCGGCCGCCGGCTCCGGCGACAACCGCCACCGCAGCAAGAATCTCCGTCTGGGTCTGGGCATCGCAATCCCCTCATTCTTCTGCGCCCTTCTTGCCCTTTTAGGTCTGTTTGCGGCCAAGAAACTGAAGAGGGGAAACAAGAAACAGAGGGTTCCGAAAACAGACGTGAAGGCGGCGGGTCCCAGACAGTTCACATACAAAGAGCTGAGAATCGCCACCAAGGGCTTCAACGCCGGGAGGATCATAGGCAACGGCGCGTTTGGGACGGTTTACAAGGCCGTTTTCCCGAATTCCGGGAACATAGCAGCCGTGAAGAGATCCAAACACGAAGGGAAAACGGAATTCGTTGCAGAACTGTCCATCATAGCAGGGCTAAGGCACAAGAATCTGGTTCAGCTCCAAGGCTGGTGCGTGGATAAGGACGAATTGCTTCTAGTCTACGAGTTCATGGCCAATGGGAGCCTGGACAAGGTCCTATACAAAGAATCCGAGCAGAAAAACCCGCTGAAATGGTGTCACAGATACAATATAGCTCTGGGTTTGGCCTCAGTTCTCACATACCTGCACCAAGAATGTGAGCAGCAGGTGATCCACAGAGACATCAAAACCAGCAACATAATGTTGGACTCGGGCTACAACCCGAGGCTCGGGGATTTTGGGCTTGCGAGGCTAATGGACCACGACAAAAGCCCGGTGTCCACCTTAACGGCGGGGACAATGGGGTACCTTGCCCCAGAGTATCTGCAGTATGGGACAGCAACTGAGAAGACTGATGTGTTCAGCTATGGAGTGGTGATACTGGAGGTGGCTTGTGGGAGGAGGCCCATTGAGAAGGAAGGGGTAAATTTGGTAGATTGGGTTTGGAGGCTCTATTCTCTTGGGAGGATTATTGATGCAGCAGACAGAAGGTTGCGTGGGGAGTTTAAGGAGGAAGAGATGAAGAAACTTTTGGTTGTGGGGCTGAGCTGTGCTAATCCAGATGGCCATGAGAGGCCTTCAATGAGGAGAGTTCTGCAAATACTCAACAATGAAGCTGAGGCTTTGGATGTCCCAAGGGTGAAGCCTACTTTGACATTCTCCAACAGTTTGCCACTCAGCATTGATGACATCTTTTCAGATGTTGAAGAAGAAGAAGGAGGAGGAGGACAAGAAGTTCAGAAACAAGAGGATTGCTTAGAGATCAAACTTGAAGATTCATCTTTTTCATCCTCAATATCTTCAAACATGCCTAATCTGCAACTCAGTGCTGGTGGGATCTTCTCAGATGATGAAGACTGCAGGAGCCCATTGGAGATCAAACTTGATTCCTTTGAGCAACACTCTTTCCCCAGATATGATGATGAGTGAAGTAAATTCTTGTTTTTCTGCAACTGCTAATATGGTGTTTTTGGTCATTCTTTGATTCCAACAGTTTGTTAGATGACATATAAAGGTGTGAGAGAGCTTTAGGTGCTGAGTTCAAAGTCATTCCATTGAACTCTTGTTTGTTGGTACTTTTTACACTATCTTTTATGGAGATTTAGTAAAGATTTCATTTTTTTTTCTTTTCCTAAGATGCACAAATTGTACTTTAACAGGCTACTACAACTTGAGATAATGTGATTGTAATAATGAGTAAAAGTTGCAACCAAGGAAGGAGTACAAATTTAAAAAGACTACTACAACTTGAGATTTTCATAGATTTCCAAACATACCCTTCAGTGTGCTATGTGTTTCTTGGCTTGAGGGAATAAGGGAAATTAAAGGTCATGACAGATAGCAGAGAGAGCACATTCCCATGAAAAGCAAAAACGCTTTGCCCTTACAAGGATTGTGCTCTCTCTCTTCTGTCAAAACCGCTCTCGTATTACACGTTCACATCCTCAAACGCTCCAAAGCAGCTTCCTTTCAACCTGCCAAAAACGAAAAGAAAAAAGAGAGACAAAACAGGAATCAAGTAAAACATCATGTGCATATTTCATCATTAAAACAGCAGAAGAAGTTTAAGAAATAATGAGGGATACATGGACTGTGCCTCCCAAATGTCTTCCATAACAGCAAGAACAGAAACTGTGAATGTAAGGAGATAGAGAGGAAGATGAAGATGATGAAGAAAGGGCTAAACCTGATGAAAGGCAATATATATAATAATGAAATCTTCTTTGTCCTAAAAAAAAATCTTTAGGAAATCAAAAGGAATTCATGGTGAAAGATGGAGTACACTTTGGTGCTTGGCTAATTGCAGTCACCTGATAATGACTCCCTAACCAGACATGTTTTTTGGTCACTCTCACATTGGTTAGTGTGGAGTATCAAACATTAATTGACCACTCTGATTTTTACTAATGAATATCTTTATAGGAAATTTACGTAAATAGCACTAAAGCATAATGACTTTTCCTAAATAGCATTACATGTGTTTTTTTCTAATGTAGCACTTTTAGTCATTATACATTAGTCATTATTCAAGTAAATGTTCGCCATCACTGAACATTATAGACATTATTAAGTGCTATTTTGGGAATAAAACATTTTAAGTACTCCGTACTATTTAGAGAAATGACTTAAGTTTTAGTGCTGTTTAGTGCAAATATTTCTATCTTTATTTTCATTAACACAATTATATGTCTCGTTTGGGAACACCATTTCAATTAGTATTTTGAATAAATTTTAAATGATATAGATTAACTTTAATACGGAGTATTAAACTAACGTTAATGATAGAGACTCATGCATTATCAATTAAAGTGAAGAGTCATGATTTGAAAGATTTATTTATTTGACATATAATTTTTTGAGACTTTTTAGAAAAATAAATAATTAAAAATCTAGACAGATAGAGAGGGACTAAAATTTAAGTATATGAATTTATTTTGTTGAAATCTTTTATAAAATTTAAATTGAAACATTAAATAACAAGATGGGTACATGTATGTAATCTTGGTATCACATCTCCTGGACTTGAGACAGCTAAGGCTGTAATGCAAAAGCATTATGGCTGCAATGAAAGGATTGTGAAGTTATCACACTGACTCCATATTTATGAACAATTTTTCGATGCTATAAATCGATAGTTACATCTTGGGCCTTTTTATTTATTTATTTATTTATTTATTTATAGATTTAATAGGTCAGGTTTGCATGAGAAATTAAACTTTCCACTCTAACATTATGTAGTGAAAATTCCAATCCATCTGGTAGGTCAATTGCATTTTTTTTGGTATTAATAGCTCTATTATAGTGCACTACTCTGTATTTATTATACCACGGAGTAATATATTTTTGCAACCTATTTAAGGATTTAAATAATTATAACAATGGTATTTTTGTCAAAAAAAATATTTCTGGGTGACACATGTTTTGTTGAAACAATTCACAAATCTCTATATTTTTAAAAAGACATCAAGAGTTCTTACATTTCGTTCACTATTTCGTTAATGACTGTGATAAATTTTTTTTCCCATTTTGTCCCTACTAAACTCATTTTAATTACATTTGTCTTTTATATCAGACAGACAAAGTGAAGAAAAAAAATAAAGAAACTAAAAAGTTAAAGTCATAAACTTTATTAATGGTCATTAATAAAATAATAAACAATATATCCCATTATAGTCTTTACAAAAAAAATATAAGGACCACTGATATTTTTTTTAATAATAGAAGGATAAGTTTCTATATTTTTGTTGAATCACCAAAACTTAGCTTGTGTTTTTTAATCACATAATGAATCATTTTTATTTTACTTTTTACTTAAAAATAATACCAACTAGTTTTTACCCCGTGCTTCGCACGGGCTCGCATATTTCTCTATAAAATATATTTATATGTTAACATAGATATTTTANATTTTAAGTTAACATTTTGGATGTTTGTTAAAAGTTTAATTCATATATGAACATAATATGAATTAAAATTTAATTTTATTTATTTTAATGTTTTAATAATAATATGATATGCATTAATAAAATAAATAATGTAATAAGATAATTTTTTTGAAACAAATCGATTAATTAATAAATATGCATATGTGATTAAATTTACATAATCATTTTTTAAAAAGTATTGAACTAAAATAAGTTGTGGATAGTATAAAAATAATATATATATATATATATATATATATATATATATATATATATATATTATAGAGTATATTTTACAAATACTCTATAATATACTTTATATATATATATATATATATATATATATATATATTATAGAGTATATTTTACAATGATGAAATATATAAATATAGAATTATTAAAAAATGAAAAAGTTTTATGCAAATGTATTCAAAGATCTTTTAAAAAAATTAAAATGGACCAATGAATTGAAATGCATAAATCCACATCATTAGTGAATGCACATGTGGATGCACATGTGGCATGCCACATGTCAACACTACAACAATTGAACTCTCTTTTACATATATATATAGGATACGATCATACCACGGAGTAATAAGATATCAAACAATAATATGTAAACTTGTAAAAAAGGTGTGTAATTTATTTAAATTAATTTTGAAATTTACTTTTTGAGAAAATGAAAATATTTAAAATCATACTCAAAACAAACACGGATTATACACATTTTTTTCCTCATGACCCAAAAGAAAACTCTTTGCACTAACAATTTCATCATAAAATTAAATATTTTCTAAGTAATTTTATTGATCACTCGACACAATAATAAAATTATGCTACATCTTGTTTAGTTGATATCTTTCAATGTATTTTATATATAATCTTTTACACTTTTTTTGGTGTCTGAAAAAAACATTTTCCTATTAACTCTCTTCATCTTGAAATAAACTTTAAACTTTTTTTTGGACGCTTAAAAAACAATTTTAAATTTCTTCATTTTTTTAAAGAAATGATTTTTGAATATCATTAGAGCAGTGGTAATGGGCATGACGTCCAGCCACGTTAAGCTCATTTAAATGCCTGAGAAGTGTTAAACACCGTACCGTCCCCCCTCCTTCGTTATGGCCCGTTAAAATTGTTGCGTCAAATCTTTGACGCGATTTGAAGGTGTTGGAACACCTTCTCCTTTCTTTTTTCTCGCTCCTTTTTCTTCTTTTTTTTCTTTATAAATTAAATAATTTTTTTAAAATTCAACACAAATAAAAATCTCTCTCTATCTATGATCTTCTTTTAAAAAAATTATTATTTAAGTATTTTATTTATCTTTTCATGAATATAATTTTTTATTCAATGAATGTAATTTTTATAATGAATGTAACTTTTTATAGTGAATGTAATTTTTAAATGAACTATTCTCGTTTCAATTCTTTTAAATTACTAAATAATTAAATTTTATTAATTTCATTTTAGTGTGATTCAACTGGGTTGTTGTTGTTTGTTTGTTTGTAATTTCATTTTAGAAGATGTATATTTAAAATGTAAAGAATGAAGATTTAAAGTTCTAGTTTAAAGTCTCGGGATTTCAAATCCATTTCCACATGAGGAGAGAACTATACACTTTGTACCCAAACAAAAAAACAAGATACACTAGATTTTTCAACTTTTTCATTTTCTAAAGCTTCATCAAATTAAACTGATAATATTAGCAACTAGATCTTGTTAATGGGCTTCATCGCCACCTCTCTTCAAAAGGTCTCTCCCTCAAAATCCACGAAGAAGAAGACGGTCATCGGAGGTGAATCTTCTCGCTGTCTCTCATGCTCTCCCATCTATCTTTCTTTGCCGAAGGACTATTATCGGTTTAAAAACACAAGCGCGTTTGGGTTTTTTTCATTATAACCCAATAGACTGTATGAAAAAGGAGGACGTGGAAAGAGTTAAAACATGACTACATGAGAAGCTCTATAGTCCATAGCCATGGCAACCAAGAGAATACCCAATTTATCACAACAAATTTCAAGAATTGAAGCATTCTCCAAAATGGGGTTCTTCAAGAATCCCCCAGAAACTCCCGCCGGAGCTAACCTCGCCACTTCATCAATCAAAAACAAGGCAGCCAGTACACCCACTGTACTCTCTTTCAATATCTTTCTCATGGATTCATAAAGCTAAGTTCTTTCTAGTAGCAGGCGAACATAGATATGCATATTTGTATATATGAACTAATAAAGATCTGTTCTTTGGCGAAGCAGACGAAGGAATTGAGAAGAGCATATATGCAATCTTGACCGTTGATCGCTGGGAATCATTAAATCTGATGGAGTATAAGACGGCTTCACTGAGGCCAGTTCATGGGAGGATGGCTTTGAAGTTCTTGAAATGGTTCATTAAACAGCCAGGTTCAGAGCTCGACCACATTGTTCACATGAACTGTATCACTGCACATATTCTTACAAGAGCTAGAATGTATGAATCTGCCAAGTCAATCTTTAGGGGTTTATCAGAAATGGGTATTGCCTCAAAATCTATTCTTGATGCCCTTATGGACACTTATTCCCTCTGCAATTCAACCCCTTCGGTTTATGATGTTTTCCTCAGGGTTTATGTGAGAAAAGGAATGGTTGAGGATGCTTTGAAGGCATTCTACTGGATTGGGTCTTGCGGAATTACTCCCTCGGTCCACACTTCTAACATGATTCTTGCTGCAATTGCCAACTTCCGTGACACAACGGAGTCTGTTTGGCCATTTTTCAAGGAGATGCTGGCAAAATGTATATGCCCTAATCTGCATACTTTTAACATACTATTACATGTCCTATGTATGTCGGGAAAGCTTGAGAGAGCGAATCACCTGATGAAAAGAATGGAGGAGAGCGGGTACATTCCGGATGTGGTGACTTACAATACGTTGTTAAATTGGTATTGCAAGAAGGGACGATACAAGTCAGCTTCTGAGCTGATTGATCGCATGGCTTGTAAAGGTCTCAAGGCCGATGTTTGTACATATAACATGTTTATAGATGATTTGTGTAAGAACGATAGGAGTGCGAAAGGGTATTTGGTTTTGAAAAAGATGAGGAAGAGATTGATAGTTCCAAATGAAATCACGTATAACACTCTAATAAATGGATTCATGAAAGAGGGTAAGGTGGGAGCTGCGATGAAGGTTTTTAACGAGATGGTGGGTTTTAATCTCTCGCCAAATTGCCTCACTTTTAATGCTTTGATCGATGGGCATTGTCGTGCAGGCATGTTTGAAGAAGCTTTTGAACTTTTGAAGGAAATGGAAGGAAGAGGATTACATCCCAACGAAGTTAGCTTTGGATCTGTCTTGAATGGGTTCTGCAGATATGGGAAGATAGGTTCTGCAAGATACATATTTGAGATGATGAGGAAGAATGGCATAGCTCTCAATAATGTATCCTACACAATGCTAATGAAAGGGTTATGCAAAAAGGGTAAGCTTAAAGAAAGCCTTCAGCTTTTCAATGAGATGATTCGCAGCAATATATGCCCTGATGGTGTCACATACTTGGTTCTTGTAAATGGGCTTTTCAGAGCTAGAAGGATCAAGAATGCAAAAGAGGTAATTTGCAGAATGTACAAAAGTGGAGCTTTACCAAATGAAAACATGAATCATACCTTAGTGTACAACTTCTGCAAGCAGAAGGATATCATCCAAGCTATGAAACTCTACCAAGTGATGCAGGAAAATGGCCATGGTGCTGACCTGTCTCTATGCAATTCACTTATTTCATGCCTTTGCAGATGTGGAAAGGTAAGGGAAGCTGAAGATTTCTTGAGTCACATGCTAAGGATCAATCTAGTTCCCGATTCTGCTTGCTTTGATTCTGTTATTTCTGGGTATGTAAGTATAGGTGATGGCTCCAAAGTGTTATCTTTGTTTGATGAAATGAACAAATTGGGAAACCCCCCTACCCATAACACATATGGAAGTACATTGAAAGGGCTGTGCAAAGGAGGAAACTTTACAGAGGCAATCAAGTTATTTGATGGACTTCGTCATTCTCCTCATTTTGTTCTTGATGTTAGCATCTACAATACATTGTTAGGTGAGCTTTGTAACTTGGGACATTTCAACATGGCTTTGACACTCTTTGACGATATGGTGCAGAATCATGTGATCCCTGATGGCTATACATACGCCACTCTCATCGCCGGGCTGTGCAGAAATGGTAAAATAACTTGCGCAATTCTTCTAATGGCAAGAGCATTAGAAAGAGGAACTTCATTTTCTAACAGGTTGATGTATACAAGTATAATAGATGGGCTTTTCAAGAACGGTTTGCCAGAAGTTGCACTGTGCTTCTACAAAGACATGATAATGCAAGGGTTGAGACCAGATACTGTGGCATTAAACACAATGATACACGGTTACTCCATGATTGGGGAAATGGCTCAAGCAAATAGATTTTTCTCAATCATGAAGGCCAAATCACTGACTCCTAATCTTGATACATATAACAGCTTATTACACGGCCACGCAACGCTGCGAAATATGTCAGAGTGCTTTGGATTATACCGTTCAATTTCAAGAAATGGTCTAAATCCAGACATGTCAACAATTAAAGCTTTGATCTTTGCCCTTTGTGAGTCGGGTTTGTTGGATATCGGGGTCAAATTTGCAAAAAAGATGATAATGGAAGGAGTTGAGATAGATAAAGTCTCATTCAACATGCTAATTGCCAAATATAGTGACAAAGGGGAGATGCAGAAGGCTTTTGGGGTGGTGAATATCATGAGCTCAATCGGCGGTTTTCCTCTGGATGGAGATACTTATGAATCCATGCTCAAGGGACTAAAGAGGAAATCTGATTTCCAAACTTATCGTATCGTCATGCACGAAATGATAAGGAGTGGTACAATGCCCACATATAGACAGTACAGTGGTTTGCTCAGTGGCATGTGCAGAGCAGGAGATGTGAAAGGAGCATTCAAGTTTAAGGATGACATGGAATCTCTCGGAGTTGGGTCCCGCGATATTGCTGACAGCGCCATTGTCAGAGGCCTCGCGCGCCGTGGGAAGCTGGAGGAAGCGACATTCGTGCTTGAATGTATGCTGAGAGTCCAACTCCTCCCAAACATTTCAACTTTCACGACACTAATCCATGGGTTTTGCAAAGAATCTAAACTTTCTGAGGCCTTGGATCTGAAAAACACAATGGAATTTCATGGGATCATGTCCGATGTTGTCCTTTACAATGTACTAATCTCAACCCTCTGTGCCAACAGGGGTTTAGATCGCGCGTTCGATCTGTACGAGGAGATGAAACAGAGAGATGTGTGGGCTAATGTCACCACATATGCTGCTCTTGTTGATGCGGTCCGTTCTGAGAATGATCCGTCCAAGGGTGAAAAACTTTTGATTGATCTTCTGGAGAGAGGGCTGATAGAGCAAGAAGAGATAAGTTCAGAAGTTCTTATGCATGAAAGATTAACACTTGTGATGCAGAGGCTTGATTTCTTGAGGAAGAAAAGGACACATAGGATTGCAAATAGGTGATGGGTTTTGATATTGAATGTAAAAAAGAGATATCTTTAATAGATATGCTGTTGTGCAGTTGTGAATTAAAACAAAATCTCACTCCTTATTTGTCACATTATTGCCTAATTTACCTTCTCTCAGGTAACTTCTATACAGTTCATCTTTATTTTTTTTGTAAGAAAAAGTGTTAAAACAGTTCACACTTTTTCATGTGAGTTTTAGTAAAAGAAAGGTTTCAGATTCATATAAAAATGTGCAATTGTACACTGAGTGATGGGATTGGTAGGCAAAATTTAGGTCTCCATAGTTTTTGCCACCTGACACTTTTGAGAACATCCATGTGAGCATGTTCTCTGTCTGTACTACCCTATGTCCCAACTCCCCCCCCCCCCACCTTCCAAAAAAAAAAGCCTCATCCGTTGGATTGAACGGACCGAGCTCGGATGATATTACTGCTGAGCTCGGACGGTTTGATCCAACTCTTTGGAGCTTTGCAAGAGGTACTTCTAGGGATTAAGACTGGTAATAAGAATATATTTATGGTAAATTGGGTTTATCTCATCCAAAAAGATGGTTTTGGTTCTCAGTTCAAATTGGGGTTAGACAAGTGAATGATTTGTTGGTGGGCATGTGGGGGGCATCTAATTTAGATTCTGCAGCTGTTTTTGGAGACACAATGGAGGGGAGGGCATGTACCAATGGTACTATTACCCATCATTCTTGCCTAACATTCTTTCACTTTATGTCAAAAACTTATTTTTGGGACATCTTCTAGAAGGATGTGTACCAATGGAGCTAGGTGAATACTTTCTATATTCCGTATTGATCTAAATTTCTCAAATTCTTCAGTCCATGTCGAACAAAAAGAGTTGCAAACAAAGATTATTTAGAAACTTTAGTGTGCATTTAGTTTGATTTTTTTTCACGTCAAATCAAATGCCTTTTAATAATCAATTAAATCAAAGTAAATTGAACATTAGAACAATAATGATTTTGGAAATAATTTTTTTTATATACTTCATGGTATAAATATGCGATGTTATAACAACTTAGTAGAATTTCAAATAAAGTTCGGAGAGAATGTGCGCACGCAGACCTTACTCCTATTTTAAGGTAGAGATGTTGTCTTATCAACAACAATACGTGATGTTATTTTTATGTAATTAATCATTAAAGTTTATCCAGATTAATTGAAAAATCAAAATGAATAAATATGAATATTTTGTTGGGACACTTATCAACCAATTGTGCTACACTTTGGACAAAGAGAAATGCCATTTTTAACCTCATGGATGACATAAAAATTTACACCACTAATAGAATAGAATGATACCCTCTATAAAAATTCACATTCTAAAAGAAAATGCTTTTGGACAAGAGGGGAATAACAAAGATATGAAAAGGTTGGGCTTTTTAGTTTTTAGGAACATCACATTTTTCATAGTGTTCACATGCTGGTGGTGGGGACATAAAACGCATGCCATTATTCCTCTCGCCGTTGCCCAAAAAAAGTCTAAAATTCTAAACCACCGCCGCCGCCCCCACGACGGCTCTCCGCTCTACATATATCCCTCCGCCTCTCTACACACCCTCTCACAAATTCTCTCTCCCTCTCTTAATCTTCATTTCTCCCGGCGTCACTTGTATACTCAGAGGATTCATGTCTGCACCGACGGTATGAATTTTGCTTCTTTTCTTCATTGCAGACTGGGTTCGATCCCGGCTACTCGATTTCATTTAGCTTTTTTCTCTAGTAACAAAGATCTTGAAATTCTATTAGGGTTTCTTCGATCTCTTTTAGTGAATCCATTAATTTCTGCTTTCGGATGTGTTGACTTTGGAGCTTATAATTGCATCAATTAGCTGGATTAAGCAGTGATTGAGGTCGCTGGGTTATTGGTTTTTATTCTGTAATTTCTAATTGAATGATGAGTTAAGGCTGAAGATTATTTCAGAATTGAAAGTTGTGTTCTTTACAAGAAAAAAAGGTATTGGTAGGTGGGCAGACTTTGAACAAAGGAAGAATGTGGTTTGGAGATGCTAAGAAGAAAAAGGCATATTCTTTGTATGATTCTTTTTTTTAAACAAAGCAAGAATGTGATTTTAAGATGCTAAGAAAATGGCATCTTGTACCCTGCAAATTCAAATATGGTTATTTGAGTTCAACTACAGCAACAGAACCAGTGAAATTTTGCAAAAAGTAGGGTTTGGGGGAGAGGGTGTTCACGGACCTTACCCCTACTGATATAGTGATATCCATATAGTAAAAATGAACTTTTTTTTACAATAAAATGGTTCTTTCTTCTTTTCTCTTTTTATTTCGAACTCCATGCTTCTTATTGGAGATAAGATTTGCCCCCTTAGGAAGTGTGACAGTGTAAATATTGATAAGATAATAAGAGAAGAAATGGAATCCTTAAGTTAGACTAGCGGCACTTGCACAGAAGTATATAATCGGGGGTTAGTCTCAAAAACTAGACAGACTCAATTTACCTTCTCATGGGATTAGGGAGTATGTCATGAGGTCATCAAAGTTGTCAATGGAAAGAGCTCATTGGTACTGGTAACTGATACTAAACTAGTTGTAGCTGACCCCAACTTGGATGGGGTTTAGTTTTGTAAATTCTAAGCTTCTAACCATGTTTATTACCACATTATGGAAGAGCTTAACAAATTCACTAGGGCAATTTTCTTTGTTTTCCATGGTGTTTACCAAGGGCCAAATTCAGAGGCAAACTTTATCAGTGCAGTGTCTGTTCGCAGTTGCACGACAAGTTTTACCAGTGAATTTGTCCTTTGGTGTACACGAAGCGTCGCCCAATTCATAATGTTGCACTATTGGGGCATACTCTAATCTTCAACCTATTGTGTACTTTTTTTGTTTATATATGTTTCTTCCATTGCTTATCTAATTCTCAGGAGAATGGAAAACCTTTACCAAAGTTCGGTGATTGGGATGTTAATAACCCCTCATCAGCAGAGGGATTTACTGTGATTTTTAACAAGGCCCGCGATGAAAAGAAAACAGGCGGTACGACCGAAGCACCAGGAAAGGATGTTGTCACCAATACTAATAGACATGCACCTAATCCATCAAAACCCCGAGCTGTAAGTTTCCTTTGCATTGCCATGAGAATTTGTTTGTTCTTTAATGGCATTATAGGACTGAAAGGGTCTTTCCCAGCAATAAGGGAGCTCTTATTGATGGTCTATTTTTAGTGATATTAATAAGAAATAAAGAAAAGCGGAAGGAAAAGGAGATGAGAGGCAAAACAATTTTTTTCCCAATTCGGTGATGAAAAGGAGAAACATTTTTCCTTTCCTTTGTTTCTTAATCTCTTGAAGCAAAAATAGCATAAAGAACCAAACTGTAAGATTTATGTGATATCTCTCACATCTTCATACACAGTTTCTATTTTATTACTTTGTAAAAATGAGGCCAAGTCAATACCCGAAGAAAATTCGGGACAGAGGAACTGATTTGTGTCCCAAAATATAGCCTTATTTGAATGAAAGAAGCAAGCTTTCATCATAATTATTGTTTTTATAGTAATATTGAGCGAGTGAAATTTAGTTTTGAGAAGTAATAGGCATATTTGATTATTTCTATTAGGCGTATTTGTGGCCTTTTGGGGGTAGGGACTCTTTTGATGGAACAAATTGAGTATATCGCTTATATACGTTTGAACTTTTTTTGGTGCAGAGTAAATGGAAATGCTGGTAATGCTGAAAAAGGGATCTTGGAGTATCAAAATATGAATTAGGGATTTTCAATATGGAGAAGGGATCAAGAGAGATGGAGACTCTTGTGTTCTTCTGCTGCTCGTATCTATTTTTATCATGTAAAATTATGAAGAACTGAAGATATATATATGCAGACATGAAGATATATCTTTCTTTTTCTACTATATGTGCCTTATATGGAATTTTACATTCTTTTGTGATGCTTAAAGCTAAGCATTTTTCTTTTTGTCTGTAACTATGTGTACTGTATTTCTATGCCATGTTCACCTATGCACTTTGGAGAAGTGGATAGAAAAAATAAAGTGGCATAAATGTATTGCTTCCTTTTCAAAAAAGAAGTGTTGGTTGCAACTTGCAAAAGAGAGATTCTTTTTTTTTGTTGTTCACCCTATTATAAGGTAGTATCTGTTCATACTATTCTCGAGCAATGACACACAAAGAATCAATGTTTTGCCTTTGTTGGAGCTCGAAGCTGGGTGAACTTCTTCATGAATTATGGAAAGTGTGCTGCTTCCTACAACTCAAGCTAGAGAAATTCGAGATTCTTATATCCTAACTCCCTTTGTCCTGTTTGATTTTTTCAACTTATTCCATTTGCTTCTCCCTTTGTGTTGGATATGACTCCATTTGCTTCTCCCTTTGTGTTGGATATGACTCCCTTTGTACAATTTTACTGGGTTTGTCATGGCATTACATTGATGATGTTAGAAACGTAATACAGGGAGTACAAAGTACGGAGTATTAGATTACCTTGTTTGATTTGAGTTTTACACGAAAACCTCTTATTAACCGTTGTGTAGGAAAATAAAATAATGTTAGGGAGATGTGACTACTACATTGACCTTCTTGGCTATGGTATGAAGTGTGAACCAATGAATTGTCGACCATACACTACAAAAACGAATCGAAAACTAAGAGATAATAAAGAAGTTCATATAAGGAATAAGGAAATGCTACAATAAATCCATAAGGTTTGTAAAAACATATAGAATCCTCAGAAGGGAAAAAAATGTTCTTTTAATATCAGAAACAATTCCTTAAACCTGAAGTTTCTTCTTTCTGCAACTATGAACATCCCTGGCCAAGAGATTAAACTCGCGACTGGCCAAGCTTCCGTTCAAACAAACGCTTTAGGAGAAAAACTTGTAAAAAACTAGCGCCGATAAGAGCTGCAGACTCGTATAAAGCCTTGTGAAGTGCCCTCTTGCTCATGCCTTCATTCACTGCATTGTTAGATGTTGACAATGGTGGATCAGAGTTCATCCCAAACCATTCAAATATGCAGGTGAAAGGGAAGTTCACCTGAATGAAACACTTCTTAACATTTAAAGGGAAGTTCACCCTATCCTTAGAACGTTATTTGAATGAAACACTTCTTAACATTTAAAGCCAAATCATACAAAAACATTCCAAATTTGAAAGGGAAGTTTTCAATTGTGAAAAACAGTTAAGAAGCAGTAGGAGGGTAGGAAAACATACCTATAGCTTGTCGGTCGGTCTGAGCCTCTAGCCAATGCTGCTCAAACTGAATATTATATAAAGCTTCTTCTAGCTTGCCAATGTGTTCAAACAAAGGCTTGAAATGTTCTGCCAATGTGACCGTCTAATTAGGAAAAATGGCAGCAACTAAAAGAAGTCTAGACTAAAAGCAAAAGTAATATATGGAGGAATACCATCTTTCGCATGTTCATCGTGGAACATGAAATGACCAGAATGGACATCAAAGTCTATGGTTTCGTGATACGGGGACTTGTTAGTGAAACAGAAGCGGTGAACTCCTTCCTGGTGAGCCACAAACTCTGCCTTTTCGCTTATCTTTTCGCGCATATCGTGAATTTGCTCTCCCGTTGGTCCCTTCACCTGATCATTCAAAAAAAAAAAACATTTCCAACCATAATATATGCGGGTATCTTGCATAAAAATGAATGCAAAATAATTTCCACCTTATACATGTGATGGGTGGTATATTGGGAGTTGGCCCAATGTACCCAACCCATTTATTTATTTGTACAACGGCATAAGATGCCAAGCCCAGTCAATCTTAACGCCAAGAGCAAAACCTTCCTCAATCAAAGGCTTGGATGCCAAGCCCAACTACTCACATTCTGCCACATAACCCACCCCCATCTTCCCCCTATCCCACCACACTTCAGAGGTGGGCATAGAGGTAAGGGTGGGTAATGTGGCAGGATGCGAGTGGTGGGACAGGGAGGGGGAGACAGAGGATCCAAGCCCCCACCTAAGCAGCAAATTCTACACCAAGATTTAGTCCGAAAAGCCGAGAAAAAACAGCAATCAAAACTATGATGTCCTAAGTTCCAACAGACATTGAAGACTAACTGATATGTTCAAACAACAGCACAATTAATTGCACAGAGAGTTGAACAAATCTGCAAATCTATGAAACCTAAAAAAGAGGAAAAAGAAAAGAAATTTTTACCACAAGATCAACCCCATCTTCCACGTAATTCCAGGACTTCTCGGACTTGATCACAACAAAAGAAAAATGAACAGTGTCCCCCAACGCCACCTTGTGCGAGAAGCACTCCTCTCTGTCAATCACGAATCTGATCCCGTGGGCCCCTCCGGCGATCCACATCAGCACCACCGCCGCCGCCGCGATCCAGCCACACGACGGAAAAGCTCTCACCTGCAAAAAATTTCAAGAATCCATCCACTTTTTTCGTTTGGGCATGCCCCGAATGAAAAGAAGGAAATCTGAAGGGGAAGGGTTTTACCATGTCTGGGGGGAAATTGACGATCTTTGGTTGGACAGGAGAGAAAGAGGGATTGAAACCTTGGAGAACAATTGAACAAAGGTTACGATGTAATTTGTACAAGTGAAATGCGTGAAGTGTTGTTTCTACTGTCTATGGGATTGGGGGTCGGAAACGCAAGTTCCTGTTCTTGGGCTGTACTTGTCTCCAAGGTAGACCTGGCAAAATAGAACCGGAACCGATTACACGAACCGAAATATCTGAAACCGAAACCGAAATGACCCGAAAGATGAAGATCCGATCTATAACCAAAAACCCGAAATGATCCGAATCGAACCAAAACCGAATTAAATAATTCATATCCGATTTAAATCCGAAACCGATTAGATCCGAAACCGATAATATCCGAACCGATTAAACCCGAAACCGATTAGATCCGGACCCGATAATACCCGAAACCGATAAAATCCGAAACCGATTAGATCTGAAACCGATAATATCCGAATCCGATTAGAACTAAAATTGATAAATTCAGAACTATGTTTGCCTTTCAATAAGCATATTATATTTTGAAATTTTTACTTTTATTTTACCATTTGAACTAATTACATTACTTGCTCATTCCCTCATAAAATGAATTATCTTCTTGAAAAAAAGTACAAAATTTTATGCCTTAAATTTATTATATGTAGAGATTAAAGATAAGTTATACATATAAATGATAACACACAAACAAATAAAATTTCCGTAATTTTTAAACAGTGAAGTATGATATTCTTTTTGGGACGAAAGGAATTTATGCTGAATTGTATGGAATAACTAGATTTTATCCTGATTTCATCTCATTACAATAAATTTTATTGTTTTGAGAGTTAATTTGATTAGTTTCAAACCAATTCATTCAATATTAGTCAATAAAATTAGATGCTAGTGTTAGCATTTTGAAAACTCTCTATCGGCAGTCTTTACTGTTATCATTTTCAAATTTGATCTACACCATTACATTTAGGTGTAAAATTAATTATATTTGACTGTATTAAATTTAATTTTCTCTATTTTCAACCAAATATACTCAATAATTTACAAATTTTGCACTCAATTGAATAAAATTCACTTAATTTCACCCAATTTTACTCATTTTTTACCAAATTGTATTCAAATGGAACATAATACTATTTGAATTTATCTTTTATCCTTTCATTTATATACATAAGTATATTAGTAGATGTGAGAAAAAATTTATATTTCAAAACTAAATTTTAAAATCAATTTAAATATATTAAATTTATATCATAATTAAATATATATGTTTTCATAATTTGTAGTCTAAATTTGTAAAATATGACTAAAAAGTCATAAAGGGAAGATTATTTAGGGTAGAGATAATATAACTAGAAAAAATATAAAATAATATGAGGTATTGAATTAATGATAGATTGATAAATGTGATAAAACATAAAAAAAACACGGATAGTTAAATTTTAATTAGAAAATAATATATATCCAAAATATATTTGATCCGAAACCGAAATATATCCGAACCGAACTAGACCCGAAACCGAAATATATCCGACTCAAATTGTATCCGAACCAAAATCTATCCGAACCGATTTATAACCGAACCGTATCTGAACCGACTCGAAACCGAACCGAACCGAAAAATGTATAGAACCGAAATCAAATCCGAACCGAAATTTAACTGATCCGATCCGAACCAAACCGATTATAACATATAACCGAAAGATATCCGAACCGAAAAAATCCAACCCGAAACCGATCCGGTTGATCCGATTGCCACCTCTACTCCGAGGTATGAAACGACCCACGCTATCTGTCTTCTCTTTGTATCGATATTAGGGCACGTTTGGTTACACACTTTAAACTACCCGGATGTTTTTAGTCTTTCTAAAAAGTATTAGGAGTACAAAAATATTAAGGTCTCGTTTGGTACACGGAATTCAAACTATGGAATTGAAATTGAAGACTTCAATTCCAATTCTAGTGTTTGATAGCACAAAAATTATGTGGATTTGAATTGATAGTGTAAAAAATGAATTGGAATTGGTAGAATTTAATTCTATGGAATTAAATCTCATAGAATTTCAATTCCAATTCTGTCAATTCCGTATACCAAACGGACCCTAAGATTCATTGTTTGTTATTTTAATGTATCATTTAGTTTATATAATTATTTTTAGTTAGGGACTCTTTAGAAATAGCGGTATTGATTAGAGTTAGCATTTTAGATAAAATTTCAACGATTTAGATTACATTGAAAACGCTAATGTTAAACATTGTTCGTAGATGATAGTCTTTTCAAAATTCTAACACTATATATCCAAACAGGCTCTTAAAGTGGTTTGAAATTTTTTAAAATTTTTGTTAATAAAGTCAAAAGTGCAAGTACATGCTTGTTTAATATTTTTTTCAAATTTTAATGGGAAGATTCACGTTAAAACTAATAGAAATATGACATTTTACATTTATATTTTGAAATTTCATTATTCATGTCATTACTTCAATGAAGTAAATCAATTTACATGGTCACTGTGTGTTCTAACTCTGACCAGATATAATTTATGGTAAAAAATTTCATGAATCTCAGTTTCATTCTAATTCTATGAGCCTTATATTGATGTAAACTCATTAGTATTGGCATTGGGATTGGTATTGGAATTATGATTAAGATTAGGATTACACACATTAACATTAAACACATTAGCTTAGTGAAACTCCCACATTAACTTCTGATCTGAACTAATTTCAAAAAATAAAAAATACGTAGTAATAAGAATCACTTGAAGAGGGTATTACCTAAGTTGACCTTTATTACCTCTCTTTGGATAAAATCTTGGATAGGGGTGGACAACATTTTGAACTGATTGTATGTAAGTTAGGGCAATTCACGTTTAGGTCCAGATAAAAAAACTGATCGAATGGATATTAGGTCGGTCTTCGGTCTAGAAAATTTAGATGTTCGGATTTAAGTCCGGTCCTGTTTAAACCTGAAATGATTTAGGTCCGGACCGATTGTACCGAATGGACCTGACCTAATAATCCTACTGGATCTAAAAGACCTAAATACTAAAACTCTACCTTTTAAGTTTCGTATAACACTTTAATGTCCTATTTTAATAGATATCTTAATTTATTTAATTTAAAAGGTTTTTATTAAGTAATTTTAAAAAAAGTTAATAAAAATGTTTCACATTAGTTTTTATGATTATACATAGAGATCCATATTGTGTATCTATTTTTAGGTTGCCTATTGTTTTCTATTTGCACGGTACAAAGTAAAAAGCCTAAAACATATTTAATTGATCAAAATAATTTAAAAGTATGTATTTTTAACCGGTCCAATCAATCCGAACAAGTTCGGTCTTAAATAATCCGGTCCGATCCGGTTCAAACCCGAATAGATTTAAGTCCGATCTTCAATCCTTGATTTTATTCAATTCAGTCTTCGATTGGTTCTAGTCGGTCTGGTTCGGTATGGTCTTGGACCGGTGAAGAGCCCTATAACTAGTATAGGAGTGGACAACATTTTGATTTGGTATCGAGACCTTATATTCGGAAACCACTTAAGGATTCCAATTAGGGTTCTAATTTTTAGTAATTGGAATAGATGATCCTGGTTTCAATTTATTTGTTAGTTTTTTTAAGCTTAATTTTTCTTGGAAAACATTTTCCTTTGAAAAATATTCTTCATGCAAAATATTTTATACCCAATCAAACACAACTTTTTTTCTTAAACTAATAAACTCCGTTTAAATAAAACCAAAACACTTTATTTGATTTAATTGAATTTCAAAGAAAAAAAAAATACTCCCTACTCTGTAGTACCGGCCTCCGGCGCATATAGAGCTGAGTCAGCTGACATTTCATTTCAAACGGTTAAGTCGTTAACCAATAGCCAATACTCCCTCCAACAGCAAGTATCAAGAAAGATTTTCTGAACAGAACCCGCCCGTTCTCCTTTCATCAGCACCAAGAAACTCGACGCAGTAATGGACAATCCAATAATCGTGCCGGAAGGAACCGCCGGAAAAGTCATAAAATGCAAAGGTAACTACTTTATCCGATCAAAGATTACAGTCTTTTTCACGTTGACGAGAGCTCTGACGATTCAAGAAAACGGCATTCCGCAGCCGCGGTGGCATGGAGACCCTGGGAGCCGCTGACGATTCAAGAGGTGGAGGTGGCGCCGCCGCAGAAATTGGAGGTTCGGGTCAAGATTCTCTTCACTTCCCTTTGCTCCGGTGACGTTTTAGCCTGGGTTTCCGAGGTAATTCCATCATTTCCGTTTCTTCTAGGCTTAATTCCTCTGTAAATCTTTTCAAGAACAGAACTTTCTGGTTCGATACTGATCAGGGTTTCCCAAATCCCTTTCTTGATTTCTATCAGGGTCCATTGTTCCCCAGGATTCTTGGACATGAAGCAACTGGGTATTGCAATTTCGTTCTAATCATAAACCGTTATTTTTTATATCAAGAAAATAATCAAATTTACTGAGTATTCTGTGACTGATTAGGGTTGTGGAGAGCGTGGGAGAGGGAGTGACAGAAGTCGTCCCGGGGGACAAAGTAATGATGGTTTACACTGGGGAATGTGGAGAATGTGCCCACTGCAAATCTGAAGAGAGCAATTTGTGCAGTCTTCTCAGGCACAAGACTAACAAGGGAGTGATGATCCAGGACAATACATCTCGCTTTTCAACCGAAGGAACTCCGATTTATCATTTTGCAGGGGCGTCCACATTCGTCGAATACACCGTGGTTCATGCTGGTTGTGTTGTTAAACTCAATCCCCTTGCTCCTTTGGAAATGGTTTGTGCATTAAGCTGTGGGGTTGTTGCAGGCATGATATTTTCTGGCTCAAAGTTGTTTTTTTTAAATTATATTTTTTATGGCTTTGTTCTTGTTGTTTACCATCTTGGTGCATCATTGGCTTTTCTGCTTGTGTCAATGTAGGTTTGGGTTCTGTCCTTAATGTTGCCAAACCGAAAGAAGGCTCTTCCGTGGCCATTTTTGGCCTTGGAGTAACAGGACTTGCAGTATGTGCCTTTCTTTATAATAAAGTTTCCATTATAGTTATGTTTTGTAACTTTCCAAAATGGTTTTCCCTTGAAATATTCAGGCTGCAGAAGGAGCCAGAATAGCCGGGGCTGCAAGGATCATAGGCATTGATGAAGATCCTAACAGACGCGCAAGGGGTAATAAGATTAGTTCTAATAATCATCATGTGTTCTTTGTCCTTTGCAATCGATCCATAAACGATCTATAAATGCTTTCTTGATGTACTTTGATTGGATGCAGCGCCCGATTTTGGTGTCAACTGCACTCTCAACCCTTCGCTTTATACTGTGGCGATTAAAGATGTTTGTTTCTCTTGCTTGCTCCATGAAAACATGTTTCTACATCATATCGTATGTGCTTTGATTAGATAGCATGTTGAGAACTGTGTGCCTTTTGATCATGTATGTGTCTTTAGGTCATTGGTGGCATGACCGGTGGAGGGGTGGACCGAAGCATTGAGTGCAGTGGTGACCCAAGATACATTCTCTCTGCATTCGACTGCCTTCACACAGTAAGTATCACTCTGTCCCGAATTTCGAACCTCAAAAGTTTTAATTTTTTAAACGAGCAAAAACAATTGTGTTTGGTTGTAAACTTGTAATAATGAAACAGAGTTGTCTGCTAATAACTGTTGTAGGGATGGGGCGTTGCGGTTCTGAACGTTGTGTCGCGAACTGGGGATGAGTTTAGGACTGACCCAATGAATTTCATGGGGGAGAAGACACTTAAGGGCTGCTTCTTTGGGAACTACAAACCGCGGTCCCATCTTCCTTTGCTTGTGGACATGATCATGAACCAGGTTAGTCCTTGTCTCTCATCTCCTCTGGTTTCATGAAATTTGTGTTTTAGATGCTCAAGATGGCATGTTTTTTTTTCTCTTGTTTGGTTCAGGAACTTGATCTGGCCAAGTTTGTGACTTATAGGTTTGCTTTTGATGAGATTAAGGAGGCCTTCAAGCTGTACGAGGATGGAGAAGACGTGCTGATCTGCATCATCCGCATGGGAGAGTGACAAAATTCAAACTATTTGGCGTTTCTCTGGCACAGAAAACCATGTTTCGATTTGTTCCACGACGTAAACCAAAGTCTCTTGTTGTTGTTATTGTCTTCACGATATTCAATGCAATGTTCATAGCAAATAATAACCTCGGATTTATCATGAAGCATTGCATTTTGTGAATATACACACCTCAGTTTCATTGCTTGCTATTACTCTAGTTAAGTAATCTTTAGTTTGCTTAGTGCTTATGGAGCAACACACCACATCTGCAATTACAGGGCTTGTTTGGGAATAACGTTAGAGTTTAGCGTTATTTGGGTGATTATAGTATTGGAGAATAGGCCCCATGTTGCCTGGATTCACTATTACTTGCTGGCCACCCTGCTGTTGAAGGCACTGAACTTATACTGTGAAGCTCTGCAAAAATGGCACATAGACCGGTCCGGGTCACCCACAATGTGGCTGGATGCTTTGTTCTACGCATCCAGTCTGCTGAGGGCAATCTCTTTCTACACCGCGGTGCTTGTGATCGGATACACCCAGTGGCAGATTTTGAGGCCGCGATTCCGACTTCGGGCAAGGGACAAGGGTGTTTTGGCCATTTTGGTTTCGCTGCAACTGGTGGCGAATGCAGCCCGCGTGATGAGTGACAAGGCAGCTGGCTTGTATGGCGAAACCTGGTGGCTGCCCGTGTTTGCGTTTGTGAACTGTGTCTCTCTGTGGCTGTTGGTGTTCTCTCTTTGGTCTGCGCTGAGGAACCTGCTGAGAGTCCGGACCCATAAGAGGGCTACGGTTGTGTTGAAGAAGTATGAGCTCTTCCGTCACTACTTCACTGTGGTGGTGGTATACATTCTGTTCGGTCCCATATTGGAGTATTTGCTCCTGGTCTTTTCTTCTTCTCGCGAGTATTATTGGCTTATTTCCGTGGCTTTGGAGTCGGTCACACTTGCATTTTATGCCTATACTGGATACCTGTTCGCTCCCAGGAAAAGCAGTCCTCATCATCATCACCACCAGTGCTTGCTGAGGGAGGATGAAGAAGCCGCCGCGGCTATAAGGTTGGGTGAAGAAGAAGATGATTATGCCAGACTATTCTCTCTGGTGTGAAGCTAGCTTTGGCACTTCTGTTAATAATTTATGACTTACTTAGCTTGTTAGGACGGAGGCTCTGGCTGGCTGGCTCCCTTATAACTTACTTTGTTAGGCTCTGTCTCTGGCTCCCTTATTAGTCGCTCTAGCTTGTATGAACTCACTCTTCCACATCCGGGAATGACATAGTATATATTTATATTGGGTCACTTTTGTCTTAAATTTATTTTATTTTGGCTGGCCTTTTGGTGATAAATATCAGATTGTGCTACAATAGTATTTTGATTTTGCTAGAAAAACAAATCCAAAAGAACTAACAAAATTTGCACCAGGGAACATGGAGATTTTCTTTTAGTTGTGTTTCATCAAAAGTTGCACCATGGAGATTATGCATCCCTAGGAGTATATAACTAAAATTAATGTGCTTTCAAAAAAAATTAAAATTTCCCCAATTAAAGTCACCTAATTGAAAAAATTCATTATTAAAATTCCTTTTACATACTATTGAGAGAAGTAAATTGTGATTAAACAATGTAATGTAAATTACTTTTTCTGATTAAACAAAAGTATCATTATTTAAAAATGATAATAAAAATAAATAAACAACTAAATTCTTTAAGACAAAAAGTAACTGAATCAAAACTAAATTATTATAAAATTTATTGAATATGTAACTTTTTATTTTTGTACCGATTTTCGAATAAAATAATTTTAAAAAAATATTTTACCTTGTAAATTTTAAGTGAATTTCATTTGGGGAATGAGAAGCTAGCTATCATTTAGTCATTTATTTATTTATTTATTTTGAAATAGTCAAAAGCCATCTGAAAAGTCAATATCCAAACATGCCTTTGTGTTTTTTGGCCAAATAAATTCAAAAACGAATTTCTTAGGAAAAAATAAAATTTTTTAATTTGAGACAAATGATGTTGTCCGTGTATACGTTCTTCTTAATTTATTTCATTGGATTTTTATTTCAAACAAACAAAATTTTAATTTTTTTAAAATTAAAAGAAAGTTTTTAAAAAAACATTAAACATTTACGAAAAAAGAAAGCAAATGAGAGAGGCAATAAAGAAGAAAAAAAGAGGGGGGGGGGTGTCATTTTATATTTTTGAAACAACATGAGACACGAGAATTATTTATTAAAAATTTGAATGATATTTTAGTGGAAGAGACATTGGCTTAGAACTGTCAGAATGAGTATGGAGAAACGGGAGATACTAGGAGTACACTAATTTTTGTAGTCAAGGAGGAGGTGAGAGACATTTGGGGTACAACTTTGATGTACCCCTAACATTTTACGAGAATACCACATGTTTTGAATACATGTTTTAATGGTGCACATTTACGTAAAAATCAAATCACATGGGAAACATTGATTCAACAAATTCTTATATAATACTCCCTTCATTCTTATAAATTGATTTGAATTAGAAGAAGATTGAATGGGATGGAAGAAGATGATGCGCAATTAAACCTAAATCCTTCTTCATTAATGGAGATCAGAATTGCGTGCTTAGGTTATATACTACGGAGTATAAATACATACACGAGATGCCCGTTGCTTCGTCAGCGCCGCCGTCGATGGATACCCCAGCCGTCGTTGTGATTACGTTAGTCCTGTCCCTGACTATCACTCGCTCCCCTTTCGTCGCCGGAGAAATCAAGCACACTGAGATCCGGGCAGATGGCAGGTCGGTGATTAGTCTAAACGAGTTTTTCTTCACCAGGGGCGGCGGGCAATTGGAGCTCAACATCACCCGCCTCTCCTTCCTCCCTGCGCCGCCGCCCGACCCGGCCTCCCTCTCCAAAATCGGCTTCGTCCTCTTGCCGCCCCTCACATGGACAAAACTGTTCAACCCCCTCACCTGCGCCTTCGATTACCCCGACGCCCACAAGGTGCTAACCCTGGATCAGATCCCCACAGCCGCCTCTGCCGAATGGAATCTTCTTCTCCCCTCTCCCCCACCCAACTACCGCAAACTGGTGTTTGCAAATTGTCACTCTTCCGAAGTGAAGGTCTCCCTGAATGTCCGCGTGGAGAGCAGAGCTGGAAAGCCTCCCGCAATTAGTCATCTCATGGGTGGCCCAGCAGTACCCAAGATTCATTTCCAGTTCTCCAAGGTTTACGTTGCTTTGGGGGTCATTTGGATTGGGCATGTACTGCTCAACAAGAATAGGCAGCACAATGTTGGATGGATCCATTACCACATGCTGGCTACCTTGCTGTTGAAGGCCCTGAACCTGTTCTGCGAAGCTAAACAGAAGTTGTATATTGAGCGAACCGGATCGGCTACATGGTGGTTGGATTTCTGGTCCTGGACATCAAGTATCTTCGAGACATATTCTTTTCGCACTGCAATATATTTAATTGGATCACTTGGATGCACTCAATCGCAGCTAAGACTAGATGAATTTGAAAAGTTTGTCCTTTTCCCGCTTTTGGGTGTCTCACCATACCCTTGGTTCTTAGTGTTTGCACTGCAATCTTCTTTGTCTGCCAAGAAGAAACTACTGGTGGACCGAGCTAATCATAAGAGGGCTACCATTGTTCTGAAGAAGTATGAGGCTATCAGCCATTACATCAACCAGATGGAATGGTACTTTCTCATTGGTCTTCACTTGGAGTTCTCATTCACCCTTTCGAAACATTCATTTCCAACCCATTTGGCTCTTGTGGCTTGGGAGCTTAGAACACTTGCACTCTATGCATACACAGGGTACATGTTGGCTCCCAATGAAGACAATCCTGATCATCAACACCTTGTGATTAACGATGATGAGGAGAAGGCTGCAATTAGAAGGCTGAATGCCATAGATAAGGAGGAGTATGATCGTAGATTTATTTCTAATAGTATTCTATAAAGTTAGTGCAATTACAGATGTGTTGCAATTTTTTTTATAGATTTGATATTTTATATAAAAATTGAAATTAAAGATGGAAAAATAAGTTAAGTTGGAGTAGATATTAAAGTTGTCATGATAGATCATCGATATATGGTGGTGTCAATAAAATCTCATAGACTCGTGTACATAAGAATATAATACTCCTATATAGGAAAACTTCTTAAATTACTCCTAGGTCACTTACGTAAACCCTCGTTATTGAACTTTGGTGAGGTGAACTCATTTTAATATCCTCTATAACTCTTACTCTCTCCATCAGAATAGATTGTCATAGTTTGATTTCTTGAGTCAAACTATGACATACTTTGACCACAAATTCAAGAACCAACTCTGACAAACCCCAAGCCTTTCAGGCTAAGAACTGATGTAAGAAATTCTACACTTTGGCTTTAGATTCGTGCGTTACATTGTCAATATATTTGTTCTTTTTTGATAAGTTACCACGAGTATACTATGAATGTGCCAGATATTTTTTGTACTTTAGGTTCTGTTTGGGAAGACTGCATTGGCATATCTGTAATGGAGGTTTGAATTATGTTATTGAAGAATCTTGGATTTTATTATGGGACTGATGAATAATGTGTCCTCCAATTTTCAGGCTACAGAAGGTGCAAGAATTGCTTCTAATTTATAATAAATTGTGGCAAATATGGAACACAGGGAGGGTGGGGATTGACACGGCCATAGTTGTGGAGGCGAGGATAATTACTGGCTCTTTCTTTGGGAACTGTTAAATTTCCGGCGGGCCGATAACAACGGATAGAGTGTCGGGTAAAATTAACCACTTGCATTTAAAGTCAGGATCCACAATTCTAATCCAAAAGCTTAAGCTAATAGGTAGGGCTTCACCCTTCAATATATGCAAGTGATACTCATCTTTATTTTCCGATGTGGGAACTCCAACAGGAACTACAAAGCCCGGTCTCAGCTGCCTAAACTTGTGCAAATGTACATGAACAAGGTATGTATGATACTATAGCTCTGTTTCTGTCTTTTTGTTATGGATGAATGAATTGTTTATTTGGATGGTTTTGGAACAGAAATTGGAGCAGGACAAGTGTATAACAGAGGAAGTGGCATTTTCGGAGATCAGATAGGCTTTCGATGGGTTCGTGAGATGGGAGCAGGGCCTTCGTCCGGTGATTCGAATGCAGGAGTAATGACCGCAAAAGAGAAACACAGGAGTTCAATTGGTTTGGAAAACAAGTATAGTCTTTTAAGTCACGTTAACGACTTAGCGTTGCATGATTGGCTCTTCCATTAATTTTGTCATTAGTCTATGGATATTATTTTAAAAATATCACTTCGTCTTAAAACTTTTATCAAATTATGAATTTTTACTGTCAACAAGGTTGACTCTTTTTACCAAAATTTCAACTAAAATAAATTTACAAAAAATAGAACTCATTTTTATAAATTTACTGGGCACATGATCTATTCTAGGTTAAGACTTATCTTTGTTACTTTCCCTACAAAAGTCATGACCTTCCGTGTGGTGCCAACACGGTACTGAGTTCATTGGATCGATGCTCCGAAATAGCAGTTTCCATTAGAATGGTATTTCGGACCTTCATTGTTACTCTATGTATTGCCCTAAGAGTTGTTTTGCTGAAGTTATTGCCGCTTTATTTTTCTTTTCATTTTTAATTTTTAGTGTTGAGAATACATTTTTACATAAATATTTATGTATAAATGGAGACATTTCTGAAAAAGCATTAGTGTGATATAGTCCCTCCGTCCCGCTATATTCGTCCACTTTTGACTTTTGGAACTGTTCATCTAAACACTTTGACTCATCAAATTCTCTCAATTTGTAAGCCTAAATATAGTCATGTGTGATCTTGTTTGATTTGTTTTAACATATAGATTATTAATATATAATTTCTATAATTTTTTAATATACAAATTACAAGATAAAATGGATTAAAGAAGTGTATTGGATAATATTTAAAAATGAAAGTGGACAAATAGTCTAGGATGGAGGTAGTAAATAAGACTCTTGTTGGTTTTTTTTGTTTTATGCATATGGTTACTGTGGAGTTTCTCGAATTTGTGTGTTGTGCCGTGTGCGTATGATATAGGGGGTGAGGACTTGCACAGTTGCACTCATACGGTGTAAAGTGCAAGGGCATTTTTGGGAGTCAATGCCACTTCTTTCTTTTCTTAAATACGTAGTATGTACTAAAGTCAAAACGAGCGATATAAAATAAAACGGAGTGAGTAGTACTCCGTATCAAATACTACCTCCGTCCTGCTATATTCGTCCACTTTTGATTTTTGAAACTGTTCATCTAAGCACTTTGACTCATCAAATTCTCTCAATGTGTAAGCCTAAATATAGTCATGTGTGATCTTGTTTGATTTGTCTTAACATATAGATTATTAATATATAATTTCTATAATTTTTAAATATACAAATTACAAGATAAAATGGATTAAAGAAATGCATTGGATGGTATGCAAAAATGAAAGTGGACAAATATAGTGGGACGGAGGAAGTATATGTGTATTTTAAAGCATTTTAAAAAATCATACGGACATGTAAGTATGTCATATGCATATTATACATACAATACATGCATTATATGCGTATACATGCTATCTAGAGGTGCCAATCACATCAATGAGATCGATTCTAGTTTGGAATAATTTATTTCAAAAATCTTTCGGATATATGTTGTAATAGGTTTGGTTCGGATTGTTTCAATTTAATTTTGGTTCGGATTTAATTTGATTCCATACATTTTTCGGTTTCAGGTCGTTTCAGATTTGGTCTAAATGTTATTTTGATTCAGATATATTTCGGTTTAGTTATATATCAGGTTTGGATATATTTACGTATTATGGGGTACTTATTTTCGAATTAAAACTTAATTATTCATTAATTTTTGTCATATCGTATTTTTCAATCTATCTTCAATTCATTACACTATACTCCGTATTATTTTATACTCCCTTCATTCTAAATACGAGTATTTTATTTCTATCTTCTTAGTCATAATCTTTTATAAATTTTGATTGTGAATTATGAAAGAATGATATATTTAATTCAGATATAAAATTAATATAATTGGATTACCAAATTACATACAATTTGTTTGAAAGATGCTCAAATTGAGTGAATTTAAATGCAATTAGATTACATTTGAGTGCAATTAAATGCAATTTAAAGCATATGTTTGGCCAACTACACAATATTGCATGAGAAAATGTGAAAAAAATAGTTTTAATCGTGATTTAGTTTGTATAAATTTTAATTAACATGTTTTATGTAAGTTATAATGTTTTTTTATACCAATTTAAAAAAATTAAAATATACTCACTCCGTCCCGGAGTATTCGTCCAGTTTTGACTTTTTGAACTATTCATCTAAGCACTTTGACTAATCAAATTCTCTCAATGTGTAAGCCTAAATATAATCATGTGTGATCTTGTTTGATTTGTCTTAATATATACTCCCTCCGTTTTTTAAAACACTTCCTCTTTCATTTTTTTTACTTCCAACAAAACACTTCCACTTTCTATTAAAAAACCACTTTTACCCTTACTTTTTCATACCTTACCTATCACATCATACTTTATATCTAATAATCTATCCATCACATCTTACTTTTACCTATCACATCAAGGGCAAAATTGGAAGTCAACTACAATTTAATACTTTCTTATTTTTATACAAANGTTTGATTTGTCTTAATATATACTCCCTCCGTTTTTTAAAACACTTCCTCTTTCATTTTTTTTACTTCCAACAAAACACTTCCACTTTCTATTAAAAAACCACTTTTACCCTTACTTTTTCATACCTTACCTATCACATCATACTTTATATCTAATAATCTATCCATCACATCTTACTTTTACCTATCACATCAAGGGCAAAATTGGAAGTCAACTACAATTTAATACTTTCTTATTTTTATACAAAGTCAAAATAGGAACACTTTTTCCAAACGGAGGGAGTAGATTATTAAGAAATAATTTCTATAATTTTTTAATATACAAATTACAAGATAAAATAGATTAAAGAAGTGTATAGGATGGTGTGTAAAAATGAAAGTAGACAAATACTCTGAAACAGAGGTAGTATGAATTTTATGTTTTTATTTGCTATGGTAATTTATTTTGGATATATAGAGTAAATAATATAAGTAAGTAATTTATTTTAGATTTAATTCAAGAACTCGGTTATAAATCGGACTTTTCGAATTACTTGAATTTCAGTTTTGGATTATTGGGTAATATCACGGTTTGCCGCTTTGCCCATTGCTTCCGTCCCAAATCCCAATTGAATATCACGATTTGTATTTTCAATTTCTTCCGTTTCGCGATTTTGACCTGCCCTCTCAAATTCACAAGGTATGGTGATGCCAATAATGGCATTATATTAAATTTGTCTCCCCCCCCATTGTTCCATCTCTATTTCTCATCCCAGTTTTTCGATTCTTCGTCCCCCCTTTACATAATTCACGAAAAGGTGTTTGTTTTAGACTGGTAAAATCTTCAAGGTTCTAACTTTTCTCCTTTCTGAGTTTGGGATGTTCTTGAATTCCTTTTTTTTTTTTTTTGCAGAACTTCAAGAGCTTGGTGAACTTAGGGCTCTTTGTTGGGCTCTTTCCTAAAGGATAAATTTTGATTTTGGTCATTCTCACTCTTCTGTATGTGTTTTCTTTATGTTTCTAATTTTGTTTACGGTGCAGTTAATTATTGAAAGTCCAAATCTTTACGGGAAAAAACATGTGGGCATTGTTGAGTATTCACGATTCTTGTTATGTTAGGTTGCCTATGCTGTTATTAATACATACTTTATGTTTGTGCATTGCGTTTTTTTTTCCTTCTAAATTTGGCCCCAAAGGAAATACTTTTAAGCCCATTCCATTATGGTTTTCTTGTTTGGACTAGCTTTTACTAGGAGTAATTCAAGATAGAGTGTGCAAAAGTAGTAAAATTACTGAGTTTATAGTGTTAAATCTCTAGTAATCCAAGCTTATTCGTCGTCATTTGTGCTCTTCCAACATGTGACAACCCAGAAAAAACATAGCCAAACTCACACAATCTCCCACACACCCCAATATGGGCCATCCGTAGAAGATATCCAAAACCAATAACAGCACATTCCCCATGTGTGCTGCTACATCTGACTCACACATGTAAAATGCCCCAAAAATCTGCAGAACCTTGCAAACACCAAAATGAAAAGGCTTGTTGTTGTTTAGGTACCAATTAATCTCTAGAAGCTAAGATTAAAGTCCATTCAGTGTCAAATTTTAGAAGAAAAAAAAAGCACTTAGATTAACTAGTAATTCCATATGATATCACCCTTCATGGTCTTCTAGTTTGGGCAATAACATGTACTACCACATAGTTTGCTAGTGGTTCCTTATTCCGTCTTTTGTTCTGCTCTTGCAGTTCCTTCTTCCAGCCTTCGTGCTGCTCTTGCTGTTGCTAGGGCGTCTTCTTCAGCCGCTGCTCTGGCGGCCCTTATGGCGGTGGCTTTCTTGACATTCATGTAACCAGCCACTAGCAGTCTTGAAAGAAGCCCAACACATTCCACCGCGACGATTCTCAACATTTGGCCTTGGATTGGCATGACAGTTGCCGCAAAATATGTGACGCCGACGACGAAAACGTCTCGCGTGAGGAGGATCGACAGCAAGTTTGAAAAGCACATTTGGGAGGTCAGGTAAATGCAAGTGAGAGCAAAGGACCGCGGGTGCGCGGGGAACCGTCCGCACGCCCACGCGGCGCCCACAGCGCCCACGGTTGTCATAAAAAGCCCGAGACGCGCGAGCTAGTTTTTGATTCTTTCTCTGGCTCCTTGCTCCCCGTGGGCATTGATGCAGCGTGTGATGTGCACTCTCCAACCGTGCTGGGAAAGGATCCATAGTGCTGCGGAGAAGATGCCAAAAAGAATCCTTGCCACTTGTCCAGAAAATGTCCGCAGAATGGTGGGTAGAGCACACCCAAGTAGCACGCCCCATCGAATGATGAATTGACTGAATTCCTCCCAAAATTCGAAGATTGCCATTGTTTCTGCACCAAGACGGTAGAGAATTGATAAGAAGCTATTGTATGCGTTGACAAATGCCTTTTCTTTTTTCTTCTATATCAATTCATACAATTGAAATATTTGCACACTAAAACTTAAGTCATTTTCTTAAATAGCACTTAAATTGTTTTTTTCTCAGTGACGAACATTTACTTAAATAATGACTAAAAGTCCTACATTAAGGAAATAAATACATGTGATGCAATTCAGGGAAAGTCATTATGTTTTAGTGTTATTTAAGTATATTTCCCTTCATACAATAACATACTTGGGTAATGGTAAAGTTACATGAGAATTCTTTTCCATGAGGACTCTTTTTTCTTCTATATCAATGAAATGTGTAAATTATTTGGACACGAAAAAGGTACATGACATAGACTTAACCTCATGTAAAGTACACTAGAGATCTTGGAATCCTATAATCAAAATTGAAACACCTTATTAGTTCATATGTTGCTTTTCAAACAAGTGTCTTTTTTTTTTTTTACTTTTTTGTCATGTGTTGCTTCAAACTCTTAATGGTGATGTCTAATATTACTGTAGATGACCTATAATGTTCTCTTGGCATAATAATTCATGTTTTTTTTATTGAACTTTGGCTATTGTGCAATAAAAAGTTTTAAATTTATATTTTCAATAAAAGGAAATAAATAAACTAATGCATATTGCACTCGGTAAAAATGTTTTTTTTAAATATGACTGTGCATGCCAAGAAAACACTTTCTAATCATTTATAATAAAATTTGACATCATTACTGGCTAAGAGTTTAGAACATTAAGATAAAATTGAAGAGAAGTCTTGAATCTTGATTGAACAGGAAATAATGCAAGGATTAAATTTTTTTAAATTCAGAGTATAAGGACTAATTTGAATAAGTATAAATATGATAGGAACCTCTACAGTACTTTGTCGATAAAACCTCTCATAACTCTCGCGGTCAAAAGAAATTTGAAATTATGGCTTAGAAAGTGAATAAATTTAATTAAAAACTCAGTCACGATTTGAAAATCGGGGTTTCAAAGTGGGTAAATTCTTTGGTGGACATTCGGTCCACCTTGATTTTGTTGACCTTATTCTATACGAATGTGTTAGAAGTGATATACACCAAGTATGCAGACACATATACACAGATAATAATTTCCTGTGTGTCAGACAAATAATTAAAATTTTGTGTGTATCTCTAACACACTTGTTGTACAACAAACTTTATTGCATTCAATTTTTCAACTTTTTTAAAAGTTGATTCGTCTTTTCAAGTTTTTTTATCCACTAAATAAAAATTACGTGAGTAAAGTCACATTAGACCACAAAATCACTATTGTTGAAAGTGAAAAAATTCAATAAAAAACTCCAAAACATGTTAGAGCATACCCTTATTTGTCGAGATAAACAAAGATAACTCGGATGAATTTGAGAGTCGTGGAACACTTTCAGATTGATTATTTTGATTATTCAATCAAAAAATCAATCATAGAAAACTCAAGTTTTCTAGGACAAGTATGAATTAATTGGATTTTCGAACTGTACTTTGGCGATCAAGGATCAACAGATTTTATAGAGTCGCGAAAGGGAAAAAAGCCTGTGGTCATGTCTCTCATCCAAAACGCTTTTCCTTTTGCGTGATTTTGAGAAAAACGGTGCTTATCCTTTTTTTGAAAATTTTCTTGTAAGAAAATTTGAAAATTAAAAATTCAAATGATTTTTAAACATATCACGTTGTCCAACAACTCTGTCCCTTGGACCGCATAGAGGCTGTCGTCCCTTGAACCCTGCTCGGTGGTGCTGCCTCCGAACCTCCGCCAAGGGAGCGCTAGCCCCTTTAAACCCCAGTTAAGACAAGAGTTTTATCATAACAAACTCTACAAAGCGTGTACTACGCATCACCAAATTTTTTTGATGATTATTGTAATATCATTGGTCAAATAATTTTTTTCCCAATTGCACTAAAATATACGTAGTATAACATTATTTGTACTCAAATATTTTACTCCCTCCGTTTCTCAAAAGAGTTCCTCTTTTGACTTTGGGGGAAAATAAGGAAGTGTTAAATTGTAGTTAACTTTCCAATTTTGCCCTTGATGTGATGGGTAAAAGTAAGATGTGATAGTTTAGTTGTTAGTGAAAAAATATGATGTGATAGGTAAGGTATGAAAAAGTAGGGGTAAAAGTGATTTTTTAATAGAAAAGGGAAGTGTTTTAAAAAAACAAAAAAATGAAAGAGGATGAGTTTTAAGAGACGGGGGAGTATATTGGTAACCCAAAATGTACCTTACCTTCTTCTTTTCTTCTTATTCCGTCGATGGACCGTTGGGTTAATTATATGTGAATGCAAGGACGACATGGGCCGCTGGAGTACTTAAGCATGCAATTCTCCATTAATGATGTTTTTGGGTTTAACTCCAGAGGATATTCTTTGGTCCGATGGTAATTAAAGTAATTTATTGCTCCGCACGCGCGCAGCCGCCTCTTGAATTATTAGAGCATTTATCTTTTCCGTATCTTTTTAACTTCGGTATTTTTGAAGAATTATGCATGGTTCACAAACAAAATAGACACAAACTTCACAAACTTATTAATTGTGAATTTTAATAAATAAAATTGAATAGTCTAAAATAAATTTAAAATGAAAAATTAAACCATAAATAGTAAGTTTGTGAAGTTTGTGAGTATCATATTTGTGCATGTAGCATTGCTCATTTTTGAAACAACAATTTAAAGTACATATATTAAGCCCAATGTGTTAGCATAATACTTATCCGTCCCCCAATATTTGTCCAGTTTTGAATTTTGAAACTGTTCATCTAAGCACTTTGACTCATCAAATTCTCTCAATGTATAAGTCTAAATATAATCATGTGTGATCTTGTTTGATTTGTCTTAACATATACTCCCTCCGTCCCAAAAAGTTTGTTACGTTTAGAAAAAACTGTGTCCCGTAAAGTCCATTACATTTCTATTAAAAACCCACTTTTACCCCTTACTTTTTCATACCCTACCTATCACATCATATCTTTTTTCCTAATAATCTACCCATCACATCCTACTTTTACCCATCGCATCAAGGGTATTTTTGCAAAATCAATACCAAAGTATCCTTCCCTTAATTTTCCAAAAAGTCAAACTGTCTCATTCTTTTTGGGACGGAGGGAGTAGATTATTAATATATAATTTTTATAATTTTTTAATATACAAATAGAAATAATCCTAAATAGGACTAAAACATAGAGCAAAGTACCAAAATATGACTTTCATGTTTTTTTTCCGGAATAGGACTTTGCATTGTGGTAATGTGACTTTGCATTGTGGTAATGTGGCAGTGTACATGTGCAAATTACTATACTTTTTTGGTAATGTATATGACCATGTTTAGTAATGTAAGTCCTATTTCGGGAATAAAAACATAGAAGTCCTATTTTGGTATATTTTTAATGTTCTAGTCCTATTTTGGTCTTTCTCCCATATATAAATTACAAGATAAAATGGATTAAAGAAGTGTATTGAATGGTGTGTAAAAATAAAAGTGGATAAATATTTTGGAAGAGGGAGAGTATGAGTTACCACTAGTTTAGTTGTCACATGAGTAGTTTGAGTAGTTTTCCAGACAATTTGTATTAAACATAGATGAACATATTGTCTTACGAGGATATATTAGATTTGGAGTCTATGGAATATGTTTGTATTTTAAAAGTTTATATGTGTTTAATTATCATTATAGAAATTCATCAGAATTCTAGAAGTATTATATTAAGATTTTGTAAAAAGATTTTTTTTTAAATTAAGTGAGAAACACATCTCAATTATATAAAGAGTAATTAGAAAACATATCTCAATTATAAATGAGTATTTAGAGAACACATTTATCACGATAGTAATTTTCACTTATTAAAGATTATTTATGGAAGAGTTTTATTACAAAGGATCATTTTAAAAATTTATTCAAAATGTTTTGTCATAATTGGTGAAAAATACTATTTGGGGAATAGCTTTCAAAAAATTGAAAACTATTTATGAAATATCTTATAACTGGAGACTAAATATAGAAAACTGTTTATAATGGAGATCATTTATGAAATTTACTCTATGTTTTATTACTTAGTCTTTCTGTTCTAAATTACGGAGTAAATTGCATGTTTATTATTTATATAATCAATTTGTATTTATTCGTTTTCTTATTTTCGTCAGTCATTCGATAAAATAATATAATTATATTATTTCTTGTTACGTAGTAGTTTTGATGTGATATTTTTTTTATTTTACGCCAATATTAAAATAAAATATTGTGAAAATAATATCAGCCAAATATTATATATCAAAATAGACAATTTGAGTTAAGACGGAAGAGCTATAAAACCTGATAAAAAATGACATGATTTTTACTTACCTCATACCAATATATTTGGTTTTGAACAAAGAATTGGTTGACCGAACTCATAGTTAATTGAGCCCAAAATCATATACTTTAGGGAGATGCTAGGGTACACCAAAAGTGTATCCCAAATGTACACCATCTCATTCTTTACCATTCATTTTATTTTGTTTTTATTTTTTATTTTTTTTAATTTTACCAACCTTTTTATGTGGTTATGGGGGGAGTGAGAGACATTTGGGGTACACCTTTTGTTTACTCCTAGCATTTTCCTATATTTTAGTACCCGTATGAAATATGATATTTTAAAAATAAGATCATAGGTATATTTCTTTTCTTAGTACTCATTTTTAAATATAAATTTATATTTAAAATTTCAATGATAGTGTATAATTAGCTTATTATTTTCCAAATTTTATTTATATTTAAAATTTCAATGATAGTGTATAATTAGCTTATTATTTTCCAAATTTTTATATATTTAATTTTTTTTACATATTTGCTACTCCCTCCGTCCCAAATTATAATGTCTGTTCACTATTCACAGGGTCACACTTCATTCACTTTCTTTCTCTATTTTCGTTAGCAAATTGATAAAATAAAATATTGTTGTCACTACTAGTTTTGTAGATCTTTTTTTGATGTAGTATTTTGATATGTAATTTTTATTTTAAGGATCACTATTTTGATTCATGGCAATCTTCACCCGCGTCGCGATTTAGACCTGGCCGCCTTGTCGCCCTCTCCCCACCCTTTGATTATCACAAATTCACAAGCCGATGATGCCAATAATCGCAGTATGTTAAATTTGTCTCTCCCCCTCTGTTCAATCTCTATTTATCTTCCCAGTTTCTTGATTCTACGTCCCCATAACAAAATTAACAAAAAGGTGTTTGTTTTAGACTGGTGGAATCTTCAAGGTTGCAACTTTTCTCCTTTCTGAGCTTGGGATGTTTTTGAATTCCAAGAGCCTGAGTTTTCTTTTTTTGCAGATCTTCAAGAGCTTGCTGAATTTAGGGCTTTTTTCTTGGGCTCTTTCCTAAATCATAAGTTTTGATTTTGGTCACTCTCATTCTTGTGTATGTGTTTTCTTTACCTTTTCCTCTCCTTTTTGTCCTACTTAATCTTTTCAAGTGCTTAATTGAGGGATTATTTGCTTCGGGAAATCTGATGCAAGGATCTGTTTGTTTATGCTGCAGCTTATGTATTGAAAGTCCAAGTCTTTATGGAAAAAAGCATGTGGGCATTCTTGAATCTGCACAATTCTTGTCATGTTAGGTTTGCTACGCTCTTATTAAATACAGACTTTCTGTTTGTGTATTCCATTATGGTTTTCTGGTTTGGACTTTTAGCAGGAGTAATTCAAGATAGAGTGAGTTTAAATGTGTTTATAATTAGTGAGTTTACAGTGTTAATTTTTAATAATCCAAGGTTTTTTGTAGAGGGTGCTTGTACTGGCTGAAATAAACATAAACCACATCACATATGCAATCTTCCAATAACTAAGATTAAAGTCTATTAACACTATGTTGTTTGGTTCAAGGACTTTTGAAAGGGAAAAGAAAATAAAGTGAATTTCTTGTTTGGTTAGAGAGGAAAAGAAAGGAAAAGTGGAAGGAAACGAAAATGAGAAGGATAAATACACTAAGAGGAGCGAAAACCAAATTCTCCTCATTTTGGTGAGGAAATTGAGAGAAAATCACTTTCTTTTCTTTTTCTTCCAAATTTCTTGAACCAAACATAGTGTAACTTTCAAATTTTAGAACCTTGCAAACACCAAAAATGAAAAGGCTTGTTGTTGTTGTTTAGGACCCAAGTTATCTCTGGAAGCTAAGATTAAAGTCCATTCAGTGTCAAGTTTTAGGGGATAAAAGCACTTATATTAATTGGTAAATACATATCATATCACCTTCAAGGCCTTCTAGTTTGGGCAATAACATATTAACATGCACTATACTACCAAACACTGTCTATGTCAACATATTTCCATGTACTAAAAGGACTAGGCATATTAGCATTTTAGTTCTAATGTCAAGCTAAAAGAACAATAGACACATAGTTTAATGTTAAGCTAAAAGAAGAAGAATAGATACATCTTAAGACATTGCGTTGCATTATATTACGAGTAGCATTCTGCAGGGGTTGTGGGGCCTGCTACGGTTGGTTGCTGCTGCTGTCTTGGTGGCCATTTGTGGGGGGGCGTGCTTCGCGGCAATCTTTATAAATCGCCTTTGCCAATCTTACAGCTAATGTAATGCCTACGGATATTATTGGTTTCCATGTTTCGTATGGCATCAAGTTTCCAATTGCGAATGATGCAATGACGAGCAACCAATCACCAGCCAACATCATCTTTAACAAACGCAATCCCCACAAGCAAATGAGGTTCTTCAATTCTTCGAGCGACATTATTAATGACTGCATTAAATTGAACCAGATATGGTATTAGTTAATAGAACATGGTATCAAATAAAGTATTGAATGATAAATGCCCTAACACTATGTTTGGTTCAAGGAATTTCAGAGGGAAAGGAAAAGAAAATGTGAAGGAAAACATTTTTCTTGTTTGGCTAGAGAGGAAAAGAAAAGAAAAGTGGAAGGAAAAGAAAATGAGAAGTCAAAATGTACTAAGATGAGAGAAAACCAAATTCCTCACATTTTGGTGAGGAAATTGAGTGAAAACCGTTTTCTTTTCTTTTCCTTCCAATTTCCTTGAACCAAACATAGTGCAAGTGTTGTTCTTTTTTTCAAAAGTAATGAAATACAATAGTGTACTCCCTCCCTAGTGGTTTTGGCTACTAAATTTGAATACAGAGTATCATACATACTAAAGAGTTTGGGACAATATTTACTCGCAATCAAAGAGACCCTTGATGTAAAACACACAAGTAATAGTCGATGGAATACGATTTTAATCAGAAGACATTTGTTGATACTAACAATGTTCATATAATGATTTAAAGATACAAAGTATCACTTAGTTTATGCTTCTTTCATCTGCCCTCGAAAAAAACAGAACAAGGCAATTATGCATGTGATCAAATTATGTAATCTGTATTTCTTTAAAAATTTTACCACATAATAGTCTTTTATGCAATAAAATAAAATATTGTTGTCACTAATAGTTTTGTAGATCTTTTGATGTAGTATTTTGATATGTAATTTTTATTTTTTTTAACTCTATGTCATTTGTCATATAAAATGATTTGAAAATAATTTCAGTCAAATATCGTAAACCGAAATAGGAGTTATAAAATGGGACGGAGGAAGTATTTTTTTATACCAATATATTGATTTAAAAGTAAATTCATAGATTGAAGCGTCTTGTAATAAACAGGTTCATATAAAAGTAATGGTACGTGGGTTAAAAAATTAGTATCTGTCATATTATAGTTTAAACAATGGATCTATGTATCAATAACCATGTCCATATAATAACTTTAAAATATTTAAAATATATGGAAGACGATTATGTATATGATCAAAGTATATCTATCATATGAACAAAATAGAACATATTATAATATGAAAACATTATATGATGATATTATATACAAAATCAAATCATATGATCAAATTATATAATCTATCATGTGAGAATATCCACTGATCAAAACTAGTATAATAAGTGAGCAGTAATTAGCAAGTATTCATGGCTCCCAACTTGTTGGAAGCGAAGTAGACCGCATGAAAATGGTCAAATTCATAGTACATGAGACATAAAGGAGTATGATCGGATTAATTAAATTACTTAGGGAAGAAGAAATGGGTAAACAAAACAAATAAAGAAACAAAAACAGAAGTTTTGGGGTAAATTAATCAAAAGCTGCAAAGCTTTTCAGGAGATTATTTACCTTTGTTTTGCCAAATTATCTCTGCTTCAAAGCCCTTTTCTCTTCTCCTCTTTTTACAAAATTCCGAGGGTGCCCTCTGTTTATATAGAAGCACATGGTTCCTCCAGCTAATACATTAAACCGACTTTGCTAAATGTAATGGATTTGGGCCTTGTGTTTACATCAAATTGACTTGGCCAAAAGAACTGAAGTTGGGCCTCTTTGCTAAAACGTAAAAAGGTCTTTGTGGACCGAGCTGGTCCTTCATCAGATTCAAGTCCCCCAAAGCAATTTTTCCCAACAATATGTCATATACATAACCCTGATTGAGTATATATACACATTAAAACATATATAAGGAGAACACTTCCTATGCATCATCATTAAAGTCTTGGGATGGGAATTAACAAGAAGAGAATGTAATAATTGTAAAGAGTTTGTATGTTGTTTTTTGGGGACTTGAGCTTCTTCTTCTTCTTCTTCTTCAGGCTTGATTTCCTCCATTAGTCTCCTCCTCCACTGGAACATCTCCTGAGAACTGATGAGTATTTGCAGCAGCTTGAGATTCCTCTCGGGGGATTCCTTCTTCAAGCGCTCTTGCCGCTTCGCCCTCTTGTTGAGCCGCTGCCTCCGCCGCCCTTCTCAAGTAGGCCTTCTTGAAATCCTTATAGCAGGCCAGCAGCAGTCGTAGGAGGAGCGAAATGCACTCCACCGCCGTGCTCTTGCGCGTCGCGTCTTTGATTGGCAGAAGCACGCCGGCGGCAAAGGAGATGCCGGCGATGAGCGATTCCTCGGTGGCCAAGATGGTCAGCGAGTTCAAGAAGCAGAGTATGAAGGCCGTGTAGAAGACAGTGACGGCCAGCGAGCGGTGGCGCGTCTTGAAACGCTCGCTCACCCACGAAGCACCCACAGCACCTCCTGCCGCCGCGGCGTAGCCGAGGTAGTCCTGGTGCCTCTTGATTCTCCCCGCACCTCTCATCTCCCCGTACGCGTCGATGCAGTGCCTGGTGTAGACGCTCCAGCCGTGTCGGAAAGCAAACCATGTGGCTGCCGAGGAGAAGCCTATGAGGAACGTGGGCCACAGCTGCGCGTACAGTGCGGGTGGGAAGACGACCAGAGCGCAGCCGAACAGGACGCACCCCCGCAGGGCCTTCGCCCATTTCTCGATTGTTTCGAAGATGTTCATTGATTCTGCATCAAGACTATATACTCCCTCCGTCCAAAAAAGAACTTCCCGACGCACTTTAAGAAAATCTGAAATTGTCTTTGACTTTCCCATATTACCCTTTAGTGGGTTTGGGCGTGATATGTGCAAAAGAAAAAAGGAAGATAAACTTTTTGATTTGATACATAATGATTAAAAAATCAAAAGTAAAAGTACATTGCAATGATTAAAAATCCTTCATATTCCACATTACACGGCACTTTTGAGTGCCCAAATTAGCAAAAAAATTAATTTACCTCCACAAAGTTAAAAGTTCCCACCCAAATGTAAAGTCTATAAGTACTTTCCATTTTTAGATTTCCATTTTTAGATTTCCAGCACTGCATCATTCTTTGTTTCCTTCTCCACTGCCAGGTTCTTTCTTTTTTTCTTCATTGCCAAATTCTTCCTTTTTGTCTTTGTTTGTTCCTGTCATGTGAGAATTTTTGTCTCCAAACTTTCTTCTCTTCCTACCATGTGAGGGAGCTTTTCTTTTTCCCTTTTCTAGTGCTGCCTTCACAGCCATATCAATCTCCGGGATGGAACCGTCAATACCAACACAGACACTGCACACAGATGAAGAAAACACACAAGGTAAAAGGAAAAAAACTGTCAAACTTGGAACGACAAGGAATTATCGACAAGTTGCTACTACAAGCAAAAACAAACATCATGGGCACGCAAACTGCTCAGAGGGGCTCTGTCAAAAGTGTGGCTGCTGAGTTCAATGTTAGTAGAAGGACAATCACTTCGTTGTGGACAACAGCTAAGGAACAACTACAAACAGGCAGTTGCATTGACGTAAGAAGTAG